>MQTX01000055.1:1870155-1906686 GCA_009735665.1 Angiostrongylus cantonensis
AATTCAAAAACCGAAGTCCCAGAACCACCACAAACTGGGACTTATTCAACTCATTGGTCGGCTATTGGGAAGATGCCGCTGTCAACAACATCGACGAGAAATACGATCGGCTTATTGAACATCTTCACGTTAGCGCCGTGAAAGCTGAGAGTTCGAAGGTCACCAAGAGACATCTGTCTCCAGAAACTCTCGAGCTGATCCGCCAGTGTGGAATCGAACGAGCTGCAGGCAACCGCGAAGTAACGTCCGAGCTTGCGAAACAATGCAGACAGGCAATAAAAGGAGATCTTAAAGAGAGAACAGCAGTAGTAATGGTCGAAGCTGCAGAGGCAGGGAAAAGCATTCGCAAAGCCCGCCGAAGCTTGGCCAATTACAAAAACGAGATGATTGCACTCCGACGCCTAGACGGAACAATAACAGCGTCCGGAATGACAATGGTGGAAATCACTCACGAGTACTATTCAGATCTCTTCGATAGCCACGCTCACCTTCCGTCATATGAAATAAAGGAGGATGGATAAATTGTGTCACCAGTTCTCCCTTCCGAAATCCGAAATGCCATTTCGTTGGTGAAAAATCAAACAGCACCAGATCCGCACAGGATAAGATCAGGACATTCGAAGAACCTTCCGCCAGTCCTTGTAAACGCACTGGCTCGGCTCTTCACACGTTATCTGTTTGAATGCAAAGTTCCTAGTCAATGGGAGATCAGCAAGACTGTGTTATTGTTCAAGAAGAGTGACCTACACGATGTAGGCAACTATCGCCCATTCTGCTTACTGCCTGTCGTCTACAAACTTTTCGCTCGAGTCATCCAAAACAGGATTCAAAGAACACTGGACGAAGGACAACCATGTGAGCAAGCAAGGTTTCGAAAAGGATTTAGTGCGATGGACCACATCCACACAATAACAAAACTCATTGAAGTATCGCGAGAGCACAAAAGACCGCTCTGTCTCATTTTCATCGGTTTGAAGAAGGCTTTTGACTCAATTGAGATAGAAGCAGTCATGGAAGCCCTTGGTAGTCAAGAAGTCCCTACTCAGTACATAAAGATCATAGACCCCTTGGTAGTCAAGGAGTGCCTACTCAGTACATAAAAGTTCTTCGTGAGCTGTCGAAAAATTTCACAACCAAAATTCCACTATTCTACAACGATATTAACGTTGACGTCAAAAGAGGAATTAGGCAACACGATACAATCTCGCCAAAACTGCTTACCGCCACCCTCCAGAACGTCATGCAAACATTGAAAGAGGATAGTATGGTAGAGAAAATCGATGGTCGACAGTTACATCCCCTTCGCATTGCTGATGATATCGTTCTTGTAACACCAGACATTAGCCAAGCGAAACGAATGCTTGCGGACTTTGATAAAGCCTATGGAAAGATTGCTCTTCGACTAAATCTCAAGGAAACGATGTTCATGAAGAACGGATTTGTTTCGTTTGCTCCGTTCACGCTCAACGGAACGAATATCTCCAAATGCACCAGTTGTGTCTATCTAGGTCGGGAAATCGATATAATGAACGACTTAGTTCCAGAGCTGAGCAGAAGGAAACGAGCGGCTTTGAGAGCTTTCAAGAGCATCGACGATGTAGTGAAGAGAACAAAGAACACCCGTCTCCGTGCCCACCTTTGCGACTCAACGGTTCTTCCTGTCCTAATGTATGCGTCAGAAACCTGGTCGCTGCGTAAGCAGGATGAAAAATCACTCAGCGTTGTCGAATGCGCAGTCGAAAGGACAATGCTAAGAGTATCGCGTTCCACACAAGTAAGGGATGGGAACCGAAGCTCCCAGCTACGTCAACGACCAAAAATCAAAGATGCCGTTCTATACGCCAAGCAGTCAAAGATAAGGTGGGCCGAACACGTAATGCGTTTGAATGATAACCGATGGACAAGAGCTGTTAGTAACTGAATTTCTCGGGATGTCAAACGTACTGCAGGAAGACCACCGATCCGATGGTCACTGTTCTTCACGAAAAGCGTAGAAGAAAGATATGATGCTCGACAAGTCTCTAAGCGGCAGAACCCACTGGGCTACTCTTGCACGCGACAAAGAAAAATATAGGATTTACTGGCGTCCGCTTGAGTCATTCGACGAGATACAGGTGATACAGGTGACAAGTGATGAGCATCATCTCCATGACGACAGACAATTTTACCGCTTCCATAAATGGGAAGAATCGTTTCTAAATAAGGAAGAAACAGATGTTGTCTGAATATGAAAAGTGTGGCTTCAAAACATCTGTCTCATGAAATAAAAGTCGGAAAAGAAGATGAGTAGATGTAAATTCACGCCGTCCGATTTAACGCACCTTTCGTGCACCGGTGAGAATCAATTCGTGCTCTATTTGTTAAAATAAATCTTGGCGTCCCAGAACCAATCTACTTTCACACTTTTTGTGGTTAATTTCCATTGCATTTATTCATTTAAAACGCATTTTATTCAAGAACTATGCGAAACCTCAAATTGGAATGAACCCGGATTATCTACGCCACTTTTCTTTTTCTTTAAGTGTTCGATGGAACAACCACCACCAGTGGATCCTCTGCGAAAGGAACTGCTTTATTTGCTCTGTCATCCGTATCCTAGTATTAAGTTCCTTCTCCTCTCCATCTCCATTGCACTATTCTTAGCCTATCTACGCGTTTTCTTCATAACTGGTTCCAGCGTTTTCAAGGATTTCATTGCAATAGTCGATTTCTGTGCCACTATCGGTGAGTAAAACCTTTTCCATACACATAATATCCATGCATAGAAAACCTAATGCGGCATTTGGGTTAACATTCTCGGATTAGAAGAGAATAGAAAAGGAGAAACTGCACTAGGAACCAATGTGTGCTCCATAGTTTCCTCTTGCATTGATGAAGAGATACGCTCCTCTGTCCGAGATTTGTCACGGAAGAACCCTTCCGTCAACCTAATAGTCCATATGTTTTAGGTGATTTCTTTGTGGCCAAGTAGCTTTCGGTTTAGAATTTTAACGCCTCGTAATTCAACGAAACTCATTTAGCACCATTTTCTTCCTACGGACTTGTCTTCGAATATGCATTCTGGTTCTTCGCACATATTATCTTGGTAAGGAATAGTAAATGATGAGCGAAAAATTCCGACTGTAACCCAACTGTGTTCTGATTTTGAATTTTTCATATCATCTTCAACTATACAGTCTGTTCCCTTTCGCTCATGATTCTTAACAATGTTCAGTAGATCACTGGAATAAAACAAGAATGCGCACCAATACACCACTTATACTCTATGCGCACTTATACTCTAATAGTAATACAAAGTAATTTGAACTAAGTGGGTTTATTGCAAGTCACGCTATTTGGACGTTGGTCGTTCATATTATCAGCAAAAAGGTGGAACAAAATAAGAAAGTCCTAAAAAACAATAAAGTTAGAAGTTTCTAGTTAGAAGCACCCATGCATAGGTGTGTGTGGATATACGTGGTTATGTGGGCACATAGGTTTCGGAAGCTGGATAATGGCAATTGTTTTCAAAAACGTCGTAAAGCAATTAAAGCTTTGCAATTGAATTATGCTAGTTCCCATATTCGTTATAGGGTGATGATAGCATAGTGGTAATATTATTATCACGAGTACGGTGGTGCTTCGATTCCGCTCCGAGCTCACCAAGCCTCTCATCCCACTGAGTTCGAAAAAATGGTGCCAGTGTTGCCTGGGGGAAAGTTCGTACTCTTAAATCCAAATGAGATTTATGCAGAACTATCCCGTATCCATTACGAAAGCAAACAATCTTGATTCTATATTGAATATTCTAAGCACGACTTGTCACCGACTATCGACTGCTATCGTTCATGAATAAATTCGAATTATGATGAGATGCTTGCACTAAGTGACAGAAGTGGTAGCGTAACGATCTACATTGATCCATTTGCCGTAGCAGCTGTTCATTCACTACGTACACCTTCAGTGATAGGTCAGCTCGAGGTTGATAAACAGCTTAATATTCGAAATATTCGTCATTCAATAGTTTTTTTTCTCTGAAATGAAAATAACCGTCGTTATCGGAAGTGACAGGACTTGAAGCAACAGTGTCACGCTCGGGATGGTCGCCTGTTTCAGAACTGAGACGCTTTTGTTGGAGAAAACTGTAATGGAACTTAACTAACTCATGACGACAATCTTAACGTGTTTATTTACTAACATTAACGTTATTATTAAGTATCGTTGGAGGTGATTGAATGCATATTTGGCTTTTACAATGACTCGCTGTGGTCTGCCGGTGTATCGAACCAGTGCTGCTATCCTCCCAGACAAGTCTGGTACCAATTTGCCGACTCCGGAGGGATGGAAGGCCTGGTGGTCCATGGGCGCAGGGATCGATTCCACGTGCGTGTCGCAGTGGCGCCTCCAACCACTGCACCACACGCGCCCTTAGTAGGTTCCTTAAGGTGGATAATTACGAGTTTAATATTGTTTTTTTAACATTCCATCAATTCAGTCCTGTTACAGCCTACTTTTCTTACTTCTAGCCACATGTGTGCTTAAAAATAGGAAAAGTTAGTCTGAAAAGGTGTACTTTCTACCAAAACCTTTAAGAAACGACACCAGGACAAGTGCTGAGCAGATAGATAACTCAGTAGATGCGGACAGAAAACAAATGAAGGGTAGACATTACCAGTAAATGTCTCTTATGAGTATCCTTTACCAAAGCTGATTAATGTTGTTAACAAACCTTTGAAATACTTCCAATATTCAAACACAAATCTGGAGTTTAAGAAAGAAATACGTGCAGTGATGACGTTAGTGCTAAGTAACATCATCCGTTCTTCCTAGTGGTTCTTCATCTTTCTCTTGCAACTGTCATCGTCCCGCCTAAAAGACGCAACATCTCTGAAATCGCATTGCTCGAAAACCATGAATACGAACAAAATTGGCCATTTTTTAACAAGGCGTTTTTAAACGACAAGTCTTTTCAAATTTTTTTTCGAAATCAATTGGTGAACACGCATGTAACTCATATGAATCGTCGAAAAAAGCGAAGAACGACGACAGGCTTGAAATCAATTCCTCGTCTCACCTCTCACCAGATAAGGTTCTTTAGAAAGAATGCGTAGCCTTACAGAGGTCTTGCTTATGAAATATGAAAAACTGCGTCATCTACCTCAACGAGTGGTCCTCCTTTGTTCTACATCCTGTTAACTCTATATGTGGTGGAGGTGGAGGTAATGGTCGAGGAGTTTCGTGTTGCCGTTTCGGTCTGTAAACATAAAAAATCCCATATGAATCGTCGAAAAAAGCGAAGAACGACGACAGGCTTGAAATCAATTCCTCGTCTCACCTCTCACCAGATAAGGTTCTTTAGAAAGAATGCGTAGCCTTACAGAGGTCTTGCTTATGAAATATGAAAAACTGCGTCATCTACCTCAACGAGTGGTCCTCCTTTGTTCTACATCCTGTTAACTCTATATGTGGTGGAGGTGGAGGTAATGGTCGAGGAGTTTCGTGTTGCCGTTTCGGTCTGTAAACATAAAAAACAAATAAATGGTCAGTTGGGTCCTACGAGCATTATTGTATAAATGATATGTATATACGTATAAAGCTTTAACTACCCAAGTTTGAATTACTTTAAAGCAATTCTTCACTCTTAGTCTCTCCCGCTAACGCCTTTCATATTCTTGCGTTGCGAGCCGTTAAATAAAGAAGGCGCCGGTGATATTACTGGTTCTTTGTGCTGTCTGCATTCATGATTTCTGCAGCACCCCGAACCTCAGAGGATAGAATTCCGAGCGGTCTTTCATCAGCAGAGATTTCGTGGTACGAGCAGTGTGTTGCAAAGTGGAAAAGATTGGTATACTTCTTTAATAATCCCATTTCATGGCGGGATATTGTGGAACCCCATCTACTTCCATCAGTAAGCACAGTGGAACATTATAGTCGCAAAGATCCCAGTGGTGTTTGCCCGGGCTAGCTCGTTTAGGAGCAGCTTCCAACAACTTTTTCTCTACCTCTACCGATGTAAATCCTCCAACAAAAGTCTTCCAAGGCTAGTATTTATTATCAACCTGTTAAGGGTGTTTTAATAGGATCAAGCTTTATTTTCTTCTCTTTTCGAGAAATTTCTTAATACTATTTAAGATGCGGACTGAAGTTTTTATTTGAGAAAATAAGGCAAATTCGTCACAAGTTTTAAGTCACTCGACAAGTAAATTGTAGTCCTTGTTCGGGCCTACCTTTATCTGCCAGTTAGAGGAGGGGCTTTATTTCCTCGTCATTATGACTAGTTCCATTTTGTTGGACGATGACGGGAGTTCTTCATGGGCTTGTGGCTGAATCACACCTCATGAAAGCAGTGGTCAAATTTTGTACAGAATGCAAGTACCGCTGTGGTGTCAAATAGGCACCACTTTCTCCTTGTCAGATTTCCGAATTCTGTAGCTACGTCTATAAAGGTCGGGGATCAACGTTATGGACGACTTAGCTCCAGAGTTGAGCAGGAGGAAGTGAGAGGCTTGGAGAGCTTTTAAGATCATCGCAGACCTAGTGAAGAGGACAAAGTGCATCGGACACCGTGCCTACCTTTTCGACTCCACGATTCTCCCTACCCTAACATACGCGTCAGAAACCTGGTCGCTACGTAAGTAAGATGAAAGATTACTTAGCGTTGTAGAACACTCAGTTAAAAGGACTATACTTGGCATATCCCGTACAACGTAAGTGAAGGAAGAGATTCGAATCTGCGACCTATGCCAACGGTCAAAAATCGAAGATATACTATGTGCCAAACTATGCCGGATCCGTAATGGATAAAAATGAAATCCGATGAAAAGAAGACGTTAGCGACTAGGCTCTTTGGGATATCATAATTGCAGCGGGAATATCACCCAACCGATTTCCAGAATTCTTCACGAAAACCTTAGAAGATGTGATGCTCAAAGAGTTCCTAGAACGAGCGGAACCAAATAGGCTACTCTCACACGCGTCAAGGTAAAATGGAAGGTTTGCTTGCTCCTGCTTGAGTCACACGATGATTAAAAGGGAAACAGATGTATGAAATGATAACCGATAACAACTCAAAAGCAAATGCGTAAGCATTTTTCTGGTTGGTTAATCGGCTTCCATGACAGCTGTGAGCTGGAAATCGTCGGCAGACGGCCAACGTACCTTCAGAAAATGTGCATGCAGCTCAAATAACCCAACACCTACACTTTGTGAGAACGGTGTGGGTGTTCTAAGTTTTGCTACGATATCGATATAAAAGGCAAGCCGTGTGAATGCATTCTGTTTATCCATTTACGGTAGTACTCAATCAAGGAAAGAAAAGACTCTTTACACGTGGAGTTGGTTACGAAACCACATAGCGGCTAAAGTTTTTATACATTTTTTAAAACTTTAAGCAGCATTTAGATATTCTGGACGGTATGAGCCATGTTCGGTTCACATGTGGGGCAACCGTATCCAAGGAGTCATATCTAACCCATATCGCACGCGGTTCTGGTCTCTAATCAAGCACAAGCCGCAGTCACTAAGAATTAGGAGTAGAATCCTTGGTAATGTGTTGACTCGTACTAAGCGTGACTAATTCTAGTCTGAGCAGATCCAACAGTGAGAACACCTACCTGTTCGCATCCTTATAATACACTTGACTAAGCTAATATTGGCGAAGAGGAGTGTGTTTACCTGGAACGAAAGACGACGTGAAATAATTTGTGGGATGCTATGCTGGAAATAATTTCTTCAAATATGTTATTTAAACAAGGACTTAACACAATCAACGTCCCATTCTGCATGAAGTGTAACTTAAAACCCGCAACATAAGCGAATAGCGTTGTAGTTCACTTCTGATGAGCCATGAGATGAGAATAACTGCCAGAGTAAACCACTCTGCTATATATACCAACTCGAAACACAATTATTTAAGCAGACCTAACAGCACTATCTATGTGATATGTTTGCATTCTATCGCACACCTGTAGCGGCATCAAATAGTCTGCTTGCTCTGGGCTGAACCGGTGGCACTGCTACGGATAAGGGCCACACTGGACACGTCCACCCTTCTAAGCAACGCTGAGAACCCTCCTTTCTTGATGGAAATGTAAAGAAAATATCCACGAGCATGGGAGTTCTTATTGAGCTGCACAGTTTTGTGAAAACCCAATAGTCTCTGAAGGTAAATGGACGATGGTATCCGCCAACAGCTTTGTGTCGTACTATTTATACCTCCTCTCCTAATTAATACTGCTAGATCCATCAACTACGTCCTAATGCGAGCGTGATACCACCTTGCAATAATCGTTCTCATCCACAATAAGTCAACTTCATTGCACTCGGTCTCTATTCTAACTGGAAACTTGTTTTCCTATGAGAGGTTAGGGGAAGCTACTTTGACTCCACGAACAAATCTGTTGTAGATATTCAACTTTGAAAACCCAATAGTCTCTGAAGGTAAATGGACAATGGTATCCGCCAACAGCTTTGTGTCGTACTATTTATACCTGCTCTCCTAATTAGTACTGCTAGATCCATCAACTACGTCCTAACGCGAGCGTGATACCACCTTGCAATAATCGTTCTCATCCACAATAAGTCAACTTCATTGCACTACGAAAGCACAAAATCTCCATCAAAAACTGAAAACGGCCTAAACGAACGGAATTTCGATTATGCTTTTTTTAACCTGGTGTGAGCAGCAAAAAAGTAGGCGGTGCCTCCGTGTAGTGAAGATCCAGTTGAGCCTAAGGCTAGAGTAATGTTCTTATAATCGCTTAGATGAAGCCAACAAGCTGTGGACGAAAAGAACATCTTGTAGGAACTCATTCTTCTGCATGACTAGAAAAGCAAGGAAGAACGAAGTGAAGAGCTCCATGCACACTGTTCCAAACGTTTTAATGTTTGAAACAAGAAGCACAATCTTTGCTCCAATATTTCGGAAAAGTTGCTAACGACGGCGAGAAAAATCCAGTTAAACGTGTTTGCAACCACCTTTAAAGAAGTAGTAATAAATTAACACAAAATCATGCAGTCGGACATCGCACCTGCTTTCGAGGGCGTTAATGAAGCGCGGATCTTGGACCGTGCTATGTTACCCACACATGTCTTAATAAGTACGAAACTATCCCTTGAAAAGGAAAGGATCCTAAGTCAGTGGAAGACATTGCATGCTATCGCACGACCTAGTATAGGCGCTCCTGAAGTTCTTAACAACGGCGGTCCGACTTGTACATTGAGTGTCCTGTAGCCTTAACCAAGAAAATCAAATTGAAAATATTATTAACGTTTGGTGAAACTCAGTCAGCTGAGTTAGAAAGTTTATGACAGAGAAACTCTATGCCAACTAGGCAATTCTCTGAATTCTTCTAACTTGCCGTTTCAAAAGGGTTACTGTTCTACAAACTCATTGAAAAAGAAATTGAACAATCCTGGTTAAAAACTCGAGCCAAATACAATGGCAGCTTAGTTGGTGACACATTCCCATCACCTCTTGATTTATTTCTCATAGCAATAGGCACAAGAAATGCAACGCCGTATTGTCAAAATTGCTCACAAATGGTCTTGAACGCTTTTTAACAATAAGCGTTGTTAGAATATCTCAAAACCGACTTCCCTTTACCCTCGGAATGACTAGTCAACATCCGCTTAAATTGTTTTATTTACATAAGGTTGTTACACAAGTTCTATTTGGTTAACGTTTCGAGTCCTTCGTCCTCATCAGAGCCGATTATACGAGTCGATAGTACGCAGTTGTCCGTCTTCTAAATGTGGCGTGTTCGTCTTCATATCGAGTCCGATATTCCTCCACAGCAGAGCACCTCTCGAATAAGGATTACTCACTGGAGAATGCTTTTCTACAAAGGGCGATAGAATTAGACGAATACGCCACATCGAAAAGGCGAGCAACTGTGGACCATCGGTTCGGATCATGGTCTCTGATTAAGACGAGGAAGCGTTAGCGCAATAAATGCTGTGTAACAACCTCATGTAAGCTCAGCAATTTAAACACATGGCGACTAGTCACACCGAGATTAAATGAAGTCTCTTTTGAAATATTCTTAAAACACTTGTTGTCACCAAAGGGTTTAAGGCCGTTTGTGAGCAATTTTGGCAGTACGGTGTTGCCTTCCTCATGCCTCTTGCTTAGAGAAATAGATCGAGAGGTGGTAGGCTTGTTTCGCCGACGAACCTACCATAGTACTTGATTCGAGTTATTAACCAGGAACATTTAACTCCTTTTTCAATGAGCTTATAGAATAGTAACCTTTTTGAGTCTCCAAGTTAGAAGAATGCGGTGGAATGGAATGGTGGTGGAATGCCTAGTTGGCATAGTTTCGGTGTCATGAATTTCTAGCTCTACTGACTCGGTTTCATCCAACGTTATTGCTATATCCGATTTGATTTTCTTAATTAAAAGCTACATAGTACTCAATCTGCAAGTCTGACCGTTGTTACAAAGATCATTCAGAACACCTTTAATTGGTCTCGTGATCGTATGCAGTGTCTTCAATTGGGTTGGGATCCTTCTCTTCTCAAGGGATAGTTTCATACTTGTTTAGAGATGTAAGGTTAACCTGTGGGTTCAAATTCGCAATATTCTTGGTATGGTCCATGGTCTGTGCTTCATTAACGGTCTTGAAAGTAAGCGTGATATCATGCTGCACGATTTTATTGCTAATTTAATACTATCAAACAAGGGTCGTTGCAGTCACATTTAGCTGGAATTTTCTCGTGGTCGTGAACAACTTTTCCGAGGTGTTGGAGACAAGATGCAATTTCTAGTTCCAAGCAGTAAAATATTTCGAACATTCTGCATGCAAGTAACTCGTTCTCTTCCTTCCGTTCTTCCTTGCATTTCTAATCGCGCAGGGGAACGAGTTCCTACAAGATGTTCTTGTCATATATAGCTTGTTGGATTCGTCTCAGCGATTATAATATTGCTTTTCCAGTCTTCGGCTGCAGGAATTCGTTGCCACCGGATTATGCTTCAGGTCCGGGTAATCCCTCTAAACACTTGTGGAATCGATTTTCTTTAGAATCCTGAAATAGCTATGCCCTCTTAGGTCTTCATCACAGGCAAAACCATAACATGTAGATCGGACAGAACTTGTAACTTCTCAAACAAGTCTGATACCGATTTCCCGACCCTGTACGGCGTTTGACTGGCACAGCACTGACACAATGGACCGAAAGCCCGTCAATATTTGGATGACCACGAAACTCATAAAGCAACATTCAAGCGAGGTAGGATATATTTAAACCCAAATCGTAGCCAAAACAAAAGAATCCTACCGTTTTGTTTCATGAAGTCGAACCTCGTCGCACCGCTGAAGGAGCAATGCGAAAATTCATGACAGCACAGGAACAGGGAAAGCTTTTCTAGTTCGAGGCTTTTGTATCAGAGTTATGAGTGTTGATAGTGAAGAAGGGTTTGATAGACTGATAGTAATTTTTAAATTAGGCTTATCAGCAGCTTTTCCAAGATTTCCATTCTAGATATCGACAATGGTGTCTTATTTCTATACGAGGCTGTGAGCAATCTGGCTGACTTCTTGGTGGTGATGATATTCACAGTTACGTCGAGCGTTGCATGTAAACATGTTTTTAGTTTCATAAGGTCTTTACTAAGGTATGAAATACAACTTCGATTTGACGTTCCTTGGGAGAAATTCTGTGAAGCTGGAGTACGATGTGAAGCGATCGTAGGACATCAATGCTGTGTTACTTTCTTCGAGAGAGACGGCGTACAAGAGCAAAGATGAAGAATCTTATTGAGAATAAATTCTAACCACAAAAGAAAATATTTTTGAACAATTTACCTTTAGCATCTTCTGTTGCTGGATGTGGGAATTTTACAGGGGAAATTGCGGAAGATGTTGGCTCAGAACTGTACACGAAGATGTGTGGATTCTAGCTCTTTGGCCAGCTTTGAAGAGATGCCATCATCCATAGGGTTAATAGTGATCGGTCAATTTAACACGTTCCCAATAGCTCTAAAGAAGGCAAAAGTTCAAAAATCATTAAGAGACCTCGCCTTGTTTAAATTTGTGTGCTGATAAATAAGAGCGGAACTACAGAAGCAACATCATCTACAATAGCAATGGTGAAGGATCCGAAACTCTGCAGAGAATTGAAAAACCAAAACTTGGAGAGAAATGGGGCAATAACGCTCAGGTTGGAGCTACAGAGATGAAAGAGGACATTTTTGTTACATATGCGAACATTGGTTGCTACTAGAGCGAAGTGATCGCTTCCTAAAGTCTGCAGCGATTAAACACTTCATGACTGGAAGTGGGTAATCTTTTTCTTTTACTTCGTCCACTTCGACAGTCACATCGAGAAGAGTACTGTTGGACGACGAATAGCTGCATTAAGAGCGAATTTTTGTTGCAAATCCAATGACATTTTTTAACGTCCAGCAATCGCTTCAAAAGTCCCGATATGGAGACGAGTCTGCAGAAGCATTGCCATATGAATGGTCTCATTCGAAACTTGACAATCACCTATGTGGTATAGTTATAGTAACACTCACAGCATAGTGTTTAGATCCCATGGAGAAGAGTAAAGCCACTGTGGTTTGGCACTAGGTTTCTTAACTATTAGATAGACTACTGTAAATTAAAAATAGTTGGCAGTTTTGTATTCTTAACCTGGAAAAGCTAAAAATTTCAGACCAGTTCTTTTATGTTGGATTAGTGATCAGTGCGGTTATCTTTTCCTGTGGGACAGATAAGAACCGAGAAAAAGTTCATGTGACAAAACGACAGGTAATATAAAAATTGGGCAACAGAAAAATAATTGGAGAGCTTCGTATGTATGAAAAATTTGTGGCTATCGCAATCTTGTTAATTATAGACCATAAAACGAAGTAGACTTATGTGTGAGAACTTACATCGAAAGATTTTTACGTGTTCAGACGCTCAGTATCAGTTCCAATAAAGTATGTGGTAAATTAGACAGCAATATGTAGCACAGAGAATAGCACTAGCATTTCGACACACGCATAGTCGCCGGTTCGCTCTTATGCAGAAACAAAGGATTTGGAACGGATACTTTATCTACAGGAGCTCAAAAATCTACAACACGACGCTATGCTTGCTGGTCGACCACATTCATCAGTGTACAGTTAATTTCAGAGCATGCAATTGACATAAAGCAACTAAGCCTTTTAGTTGGAATCATGACGGAATCGACGACGATAACGACTAGACATCCAGGCACTTCACAATCGTCAACGTCTCGGTTAACAATTCAGAATAAGTTCATATCGTCGCTTGTTGAGGCTTAGACGGCCTCAGCACTGCACCATTGATGGAGGGTAGCAGTTCTCATAATGTGCATTTTGTGTAGATTATTCCATTCCTTAACATTTTCTTATTCGTTTGTGTTCTACTGGATTTATCATCATGCTTTTGAACAATGAAGCAAAGGAGCGCTGTGAAGTCATGAGACATTTATTGCACATTAAAAGATTGTTATTTGTTTTAATAAACTGTTTCTTGCACATAATGTGATTTAGTCGATATGTGCAGGAAACAATCAGATTTGCTAAATTGTTGCTTTCACCAGGTGCTACTATCGTTTATGAACGTCCTTGAATTTGCATGAGTCCGGCTGTTACTGGAGCACTTTTTTCCATGAATGCTATTGAATTCTGGTCGAGATGACACTTTCTAGATCCTGAGTTGATGGGAAGGCATGTTTGCTGAGGTGGTGCAGAAGCGGCGACTTTAAGTGTATTTCCGTACAGCATCTCTCAGCACTTCCCCTCCAGCACTCCTCTATTGCATGAACGCACTAAGGAACTCTCTATAAGCTCTTGAAAGCTGCAACTACTAAGAAAAAGAAAACAACGAAAGAAAACTAATTGTATTTGTGAAGTCAGTCAACCTGCAAATATACGAATCAGCGTGCAATGTAATCCTTGACTCGATTCGCTTGCTCACATCCACCATCAATGAAGGTCGGGTATACAAGAGGATTCTGCTGATTTTATGGACTTTGATCTTCATCATGGACGTCAATGGAGCTGCACCGACTGATTCCCTTGATGAATGCTTTTGTCCCCTTTTGAGCTGCCACGCAAAACATTTATTGAAGCCACATTTCAAACCTCAAACATGGGACGGTGTCGAAACGTGGTTAAAAATATGAACAATATTAACTCAGCAATAGCAACACCAAGATCAACAAATGTTATAAGAATAACATAATGAAGCCATTGAAGAGGATTTACATAGAACTAAAGAACAACTTCAATGAACTAGTCTTCAGAACCATGTGTAGCTCTCCCACGTCCAAGATGCTTGTATGAATGGAGAGCTCAATCAGCTCTATAAAGCTAGAAGGAGATGAACTCTATAGGAATAGTTTTTAAGCGAATGGAAGAATAAT
Source organism: Angiostrongylus cantonensis (assembly GCA_009735665.1). Lineage (NCBI taxonomy): Eukaryota > Metazoa > Nematoda > Chromadorea > Rhabditida > Metastrongylidae > Angiostrongylus > Angiostrongylus cantonensis. The sequence continues at coordinate 1,884,514 of MQTX01000055.1, forward strand.
TGTTGACGCTACCTATATTTGGAGTAGGTTTAGATGAACACAGGCTCGATATGGTATGTCATCTTGTTCCGCTCAGTGAATAGCGATGGCTATGGATTTAGGGTGAGATTTGACGTAAATTGATGACATATTAACCATGATGATGCTGATGCATTTACAAAACTCCGGACCACTGGTGCTTGCGGTGGGCAACAAACACGTTCACTAACACAACATACGAACAAACGTGTACTTCGTTTCTCCTGTCTCTCACTCGTGTTATGGACTTTTAGGTGCAATTGAACTTGCCGAGAAATTAATGACGGACATAATCCTTTATTGTCGAAATAAATGTTAAATTCAAAGGTGATCTGATTTATGTCACATTTAGGAAAAAGTAGTTAGCTCCCCCCACGAAGAGATACTCTTCAGCGGACGATAAGTGAGCACCTGTACCAGGTGACAAACGTAGTCTTTTCCTTTCCTGAAGCGTACAACTGAGTTGTTGGTACTTGAACACGAGCCTCTTGAAAGCGGACTTGCAATTTAGCTATTTTTAGAAAATAAACGATTTCCAGGGAACGAAATATTCTTGGGATTTAGTCGAATAGAAGTTCGACAGCAACCACGCTTAAGCAGAACTATCTAAAAAATTATATCAATCATTAATCGTTAAATGAAAATCGTTTTGGTAAAGTATTCTCCCGATTTCTTTTTTGCAATTGTCAACATTGTCATAATAAAGAGGCATCCATGTGAAGCAAACCGTAATGCAAGAGGTTCGCCCCTATGCAAGTTCTTCCACTTGAAGTACTTCGTGTGTTTTCATAAACTATACAAGAGCTTCTTAGCCTGAATATCACCCTTCCATAAGGACATTGATACCGAAGTAAAGATAGGAATTCGACAAGGGATGTCATCACAAAACGTAGACCACATTCGAAAATATTAGGTTGTACAATCACGAATATGCTCAGATATAAGCAAAACTCCAATTGCACGATTGCTGATAGCACCGCTATGGTGGAAATTATGACCCAGAGAAAGGAAAAGCAGGGGTCTTGGTTAGTGTAGTTGATAACATGTGAGCTAACGGTAAAGGTAATTGCAGGTTTGAAACGCAGCTGAGGTTCCTATTTTTACTAACATCTCAGGATCCTTGTGCTTGCAGTTCACATAATGCCCTGCCATGAAACATGAATAAACAGTACATAAACGTCTAAGCATTATTGTGCGATAATTTGAGTTACTGACTGAATTTCTTGGGTTGCTGAATGTACAGCAGGTAGACGACCGAGCTGATGGTCAGAGTCTTTCACGTAAGCCCTAGAGAAAAGATACTACGCCCAAGAGTTCCTAGAGCGAGTAGAACCCACTGCGCTACTTTTGCACGCAACAGGGAAAAATGGAAGATTTAGTAGCGTCCGCTCAAATCGCTCGTCGATAAACGGGATGGTGGATGATACAGATAAGGTGATATCATGCCATGAAAAAAGAATAGGCATTAAATAAAGTCGAGCAGACTTGGATAATTGTTTGTTCAAATTCACACCATGAAGGGACGTGATAGTTATTCCACTTTTATTCATTAGACTTGATGACGAGCCATTTAATTCGCATGTGTTCTCAATTTTGCTTTGTTCAGCTTTTTGATACGCATGTCCTATTCACGCCTAACGGAATAAATATCTCCGAATGCTCCAGTTACGTCTACCTGGACCAATAGATCAAGATTATGAAGGACATAACTCCAGACTTGAGATGGGCGAAACGGGTGGCTTGCAAAGCTTTTTAGAGGATCGAGGATGCAGTGAAGAGAACAAAGAACACCCGAATTCACGCCCATCTTTTCGATTCTATGATTCTTTATGAATCAATGTAGGCATCAGAAACCTGGCTGCTGACTAAGCAAGATGGCAAACACACAGCGTTATTTAACGTGCAGTCGAAAGGACGTTGTTACAAGTATCTTGTGTCACACAAGTGGAAGAAGATATCCGAAGCTCCGACCAGCGTCAACCATCAAAAATCAAAGAGGCTGTTCTGTACCCCAAGCGGTCGAAGATTAGGTGAGCTGGACACGCAATGCGTATGAAAACAACCGATGAAGAAGAGTGATTCGTTAGTGACTCAACTTCGGGATGTCAAACGCACTGCACGAAGACCACCGACCCGATGATCAGAGTTCTTCACGAAAAGCTTAGAAGAGAGATATGATGATCAACGATGCCTTAAAGAGAGCAGAACCTACTGGGCTACTCTTGCACGCGACAGGGAAGAACAGAAGTTTAACTGGAGCCCGCTCAAGTTACTTGACGATCGACTAGACCACAGGTGATGGAAAAGAAGGTGTTAAAATAGAATGATTCCAGTAGTAAGTTCAATTTCTTTAAGACTTTTCTCTTTCCTTTCAGAAAGAAAGGCAAAGCGTTCTTCCCTGATAAGACCGGCGATTTGTTGAACGTTAAACTGAGTGAATTTCATCGTCACGTGTTACGTTGTGTCGAACTTGGGTCAGTTCTTGAATTTATTCGTCAGTTGTTGGATCACTGTAGTGCCGAAATATGGTGAGTGTTTTGTATTGCTTTAAAATTGTTTTGATCAGAAAATTAGCTGGTCGTACGAATACGCATTGTGTTATGAACCCAGAAAAGAGCTAAGTCCTAGAGTGCAGCAAATTCAATGACAGTCTTAGACGGAAAACTTGAAATGCTAAAACTCGGCTTTGACATTACTCTATTGATTAAACAAAGGGATATTCTGTACTACAGAATCCTGAAGTTCTAGAGAGTGTATCGTAGACCTCGCTTGCAGCGACGTGATTTACCGAGGATTTTCGCGGGCAATAATCATTTTAGACATGCACAAAACTGGTAGGTAACTGCAAATGTGTTTGCAAACCTCGTTTATGGCTCGCATTCATTCTTCTTTCACTGTACGCCTTCATGAAAACATAACGTAAGGCGATACATTTATGCAGTAACTCGCCCACAGCATCTTTATCTTGAAATTGTTAGCTGTTGGTGTTTTTTTTTGGATCCCACTTGAATTCCATACAGTCTACTCCACTGATTCCCCATCGATTCAGTGCGCCCGATCCACGATCGAAAGTAAGGTGACAGCTATAATTCTAGTTTACAGTTATAGGTGTTCACTTTGCTGCACTACACGTTTTGTTGTTAAATGAGCAGTAAATGTGAATTGAGTATAGTTTCACTTCTGTTTCCTTGTGCAAAATTTATCTTCATATTAGCGTTGCTGGATCGGTCACCTGTTCGACCCTTCGCTCCACGCTCACAGAGCGTTCTATCCCCCTGGGCGTTAGAAAATTCGTACCGGATTCGTCTAGAAAAAGAAAAACACGGCCTTAATAGATTGGTAGTCATTGTACAGATCATTGTATAGGCCAAAAACATGGTCTCCTTGCAGTGTGCCTAAACTTCTGAGGAGTCCAGTCACTAAAAAATTTTCATCTGCCTACAACTATCGCGGGATGCATTTGGTTACTCCCATATTGACGTAGGTCTGATTAGGATTTTTTGACATTGCAGTGAAAAAAAAAACTGAACATCGCGTGACTCTTTCTAAGGGAAACACAAAAGTTAATACAGACAGTAGTATTAAGTGCATTTCAGCTTGAAAGAGTAATACTGGTTACGACACAAAATCGCCTGGGTCACCCGCAATTCCGTTGAACGTCGAGTGACTCGAGCGGGCGCCACTAAATCTTTCATTTATTCTCTATCACGTGCAAGAGTATCCCGGTTTCTGCTCGTTCTAGGGACTCTTTAAGCATCATACCTTTTTTCTGCGTTCTTCGTGAAAAACTCTGACCATCGGGTTGGTGGTCTTCCTGCAGTACGTTTGACATCCTGAGGAATACAGTCACTAACGGCTCTTGTGCATCGGTTACCATTCATACGCATTACGTGTCCGGCCCACCTTATCTTCCACTGTTTGCCGTACAGAACGGTATCTTTGATTTTTGAACGTTGACGTGGGTCGGAGCTTCGCATTCCCTCCCTTACTTGCGTGACATAGGAGACCTCTAGCATCGTCCTTTCGACTGCGCATTCAATAACTTTGAAGGATTTGACGCATAAGTTAGAGCAGAAAGAATCGTTGAGTCGAAAAGGTGGGTACGGAGTCGGGTGCTCTTTTCGATGTTTTTTGTCCTCCTCTTTACACCCTCGATGCTCTTAAAAGCTTCCCAAGCCACACATGTCCTTCTGCTCAACTCTGGAGCTAAGTCCTTCATCATGTTGATTTCCCGACCGAGATAAACGAAATTGGAGCATTTGGAGATATTCGTTCCGTTGAGCGTGAATGGGGCAAATGAAACTAATCCGTTCCTCATGAGCATCGTATCGAGATTTAGTCAAAGACAAATCTTTCCGCAAGCTCTGTCATACTCATCTGCAAGCGCTGTCAAACTCGGGAGTCATTCATTCCGCGTGGCTAATGCTTGCTGTTACAAGAACGATGTCATCCGAAAAATGAACATGGTGTAATTACCTAACATTTGTTTTGTTTCTCATGGTGTCTCATTCCAATGTTTGCATGGCATTCTCGAGGGTGGCGGTGATTAATTTTGGCGAGATGGTATCGCCTTGCCTAACTCCTCTTTTGAAGTCGATGTTAATATCGATACAGAATAGTGATGTTTGTTTGATTGTGAAATTTTTATATAGCTCACGAAGAAACTTATTATACTGAGTAGAGACACTGGCTGTCCAAGGTTTTCATGACTGTTTCTATCCCAACTAGGTCAAAAACTTCTCTTGAGTCGATGAAAGCGAGATAGAGTGGTCTGTTGTACTCTCGCGATACTTCAATCAGACTTATTCTGTGGATCTAGTCCATCGTACTGAATCCTGCTTGCTTGCCAATGACATCACTTTAGCAACTACATAATACAATATGCAATAAGCAATAATAAGTGAGCGAGTGACTTAATGGTAATGGTTCAGTGCGCGGACGACCTAACACTTGAAGGCGCTATTTCGATTCTGCCCATAAACTATCAAGTTTCTCATTCTTTCGGAGACGGAGAATTGGCTCCAAACTTACCCAAAACAAATTAATTCTCTGTAATCTACACAGGAACATCCCAGAATGCCTCTTCAAAGATTTCCTTGGAAATCGATTCGACCATCATTCAACGACATTTGTGACAAGAAAAAAACTCAGGTAGCAGCCAAACCCATACCTAAAAGAAAAAAGCCTTCAAAAGTTCCCCTGGATTGCAGCTTCAAGAAAAGGAATCGAATGCCAGAAGTGCTAGGAACCGCACAGTGTGATATGTGTGATATCAGGACATGAAATAAAAGAATACAATAAGGAACAATATGTTAGCATTCATTTGACAGATTCTAACTTCATAAATATAAAAACCAGCCGGATACAAAATTCGGCAAACCAAAAAACATCAGCAAAGAGTTTCCATACAACTGTTTTGGCGCTTGCCGTAAAAATCAGCATGAAACTATACATTAAGGCACATAAGGCGTAACGTGTTTGCAAACCAACCATACAGCCAGAGGGGACATCACGCACGATTAATTATTATTGAAGTTACCACCATAACCAGATGAATACAACTCGTCCTACCGTCTGTGAAAATAGCACAAGCTAGACATAAAAGGCAAAAAAGACAATGGTAGATAAAATATCTAAAGCGGATAAAACGTAAATATTTTATTCATGTGTAGTATGAACAAAAGCAATGGTAATTTTCAAAGATGGCAGCATCTACATTTATGTGTTGTGACCTTTCGTAGTGAAATCGTGGTTAGTCCTTCCGTTTCGGACTTCAAAGTATGAGGTCTAAATCGCAGTGATTAAAAAATAGAGTTCTTTAACATCACTGAGATCAAGTTCAAATAGCTGAATTCTGCACAACAAAATCACGCTTCCCTTTCTCTCCGATAAAAAACCATTGTGTGATGAAGAAGAAACAACACAAACATTCGTTTTCTAATTATGAAGACCACATCCTATGTGCGCAAAAAGCACTTAGCGGACATGGAAATGACATAAAGGCGTAAATACACAAAGGAATGAGAGCAGTACGAACTTCGTAGACTCGTAAGAATGATATCACCGTCCCGACAGCCACTGCACCACAATGTTGAAATGCAGGTAGATCCTGAACCACATTGAGAATTCCACACACCTATGGTGCCATGGGCGCGTGTGGCGTAGTGGTCGGAGACGCCCTGTAACACACACGTGGAATCGATCCACGCGCTCATGGCTCATCAAGCCCTCCATCCCTTCGGGCTGGGTAAATTGGTACCAGACATGTTTGAGAGGGTGGCAGCACTAGCTGGACACATCGGTAGGTAACCGAGAGTCATTGTAAAGGTCAGATATACGCATTCAATCACCTTCAAACGATGCTTAATGAAGTCGAATGCATGACGCATCCTTCAAGGATTGATCGACGCCGACAGCTTTATCCTTTTATTATCGCTATGGTGTGCCCGAACTACGCAATCGGAAAAACTGTATTATTCCAAACTTTTCATTTAAGAGTCTTGACAAGTATCCCATCCACGAAATACGGAAGGAAGGGAAATACAGATGAGCTGGTAATGTGATGAGAAAAGTTGACAAAGTTGTACAGTAATAACGCTTCGTCTAACCGTATCCAAAATGGGAAGACGTGCTAGATTTAATCTACCAGCTGTTTAACGGCAAAAACGAATTACAGCCTTGGCAATGGTACACGGAGATTATCATGAATGATACAGACCACTATCATGAACCAAGAACGTCAGGGAACGCAATAACTGGGAAATGTGTTAGGAGCCACACGACTCGTGAAGACGGGCTATCCAAATAATCAAGAAAAGAAATCCATAAGTAAAAGCACGAGTGACATGTTTAGATAATATCGCATAAAACTGGTAAACACCGATAATTTTTAGCGAATACTGTACAACAATGCGAACCTACGCATTATCATTTTCATGTGGTCTCTCAGCCTTCGGGCAACGTACTCGAAAAGAAAATTGACGTTTGTTGAGTCAAGTGCAGAAGTTTCCACGAAGCATTCAAATCCATTTACAGCTGAAAACCCTCGTCCGATCCGCATTGGAACTTGGCGGTCACAGAATTTGTCCAGTTTATTGGCTGCAAGAACATTGACTAAGCTCATTAAAGTTGCGCACGAAGTAATGTTGGTAAGTTAAGCTATACAATAACGAAAACATTGTGCTTACAAATGCTCAAACCGACAGTCATTTAACCTCCGTGGTAATAATCCATACCTTCTTGAATTGTTAAGCTAACACGAGGATGATGTTCATTCGGTTAACGATTCGACGTCTTCGTCTTCATCAACGGCGATTATCCAAGTCGATGGCCTAAAGTTGTTCTTCTTCCCGATGTGTTGTGTTCGTTGTCGCACCGCAAACGATTTTCTTCAGACGAACAACGCTCGATAGACACAAGCTTACCCGACAGCGCTCTTTTGTACAGCCAACAGGCTCTGATGAAGACGACAACATTGAAACGCTTGCCGACTATATCTATCAACCCCATGCTAACTTAATAATCCAAAAAGGTACTGATTACTACGGAGGTTAAATGATGGTCTGTTCGAAAATTATTGTTTTACTATTGGTTATGTGCTAGCTTACACAATACCGCTTGCTGCAGGATAGATTATCTGTTAAGAAAGAAACTGTAATGAACGGATAGTCATATCAACAACAACCGCTTTGTATAAGAGCACTGGCGGGTGAGCATGCCTCAACTGAACGGTGTTCATCTGAAGAACATCCGTCTTAGTGCGATGACGGCGCCACATGGTGAAGACGAACGACTATGGACCATCGACTCGGATCATCGGCTCTGATGAAGATGAAGGAAATGTTAGCCGAATAAACCTATCTATCAACTTCGTGTTAGCTTAACAATCTAAAAAGGTATTCAAATGAGAATCCAAAGAAAGCAGTCACCTCAGACATGCGTAGATGAGGAGAGGAATTATATGGAAAATTCAGAAAGAAAGTAATTCCTAGTAATAGTAAAGCCTACGGATATTCTGACAGCAATCATCCTTAACCTTATAAGGTGCTGACAGTAACACTTAAACTGGAGTACAAGATAATCTTAAGAGCCTAGTTAAAAATTTAAAGCCAAATTTAACCCTAAAACAAACTTAAATCGTAGAAAATAGTAGCTCACCTACCAGTACTTTGAGAGACTCCTCATTACTCAGAGATTCTACGTCTGCTATCCATTCTGGAATACATTGAAATGAACGTGGACTCGTCAGATCGTAAACAAATACGATGGCGTGTGCATTTCTATAGTAGCTTCGAGTGATAGATCGGAAACGTTCTTGACCAGCAGTGTCCCATATATGTAACTAGAAGCAAAAATTTGATGGAATGCTACGAAATAAAAAAATCCAGAGATAAAAAGTAAGAATAAGACGTTGACCTTATCCAACGGGACGGCAAGTGATAACTTTATCAATCTCATCTATATTCACCTATTCAAATTGTTAGTCATGGGAAGTTAAACATCCTGAATCTGCCATTCCTCTGCGAAATTCAAAAAAGACACTGCAATATGACGTACCTCTGCGATGCATTAATAATAATAACTAAGCCTACTGATTATACCGATAAAGTAAAAGCATGGGTAGGAGAAATACAAAGCAAGATCATCGCAGGTTTGGATCCCACGAGAGGTTCGAATTTTGCTCATATCTCACCATCCTTATGGTTGCGGTTCACAACATAAACTGATATTTTAAAAAATTGAGAAATAGATGAGAAATGAAAACACTGTGATTTTCGAGAACAGCTCCGGCTTAACTGAGTTAAATGCCGATTTGTGCTTCTCAGACCATTCCCGTTGACGGTGATTGCTGATAACACCGATATGGTAGAAACTAGAAGCGATAAAAGCAAAACGAGAGCCTTAGTTGGAGTGGTGGTTAGCATACGCACACTCGGTAAGACTAATCGAGATGTTGAAGCTTACGTGAGGTTCCGAGTTTTGCTCATGTCTCGGCAATCTTGTAGTTGTAATTCATATCATACCACCCCATGAAAAAAGAATAGGCAATAAATGAAAAGTCAAAATATTAAAAAGCACTTTTTAATCACACTACAATGTAAAATTCTACCAAATACACCTATACCATTTGCAATGCTAACAGCTGTGCCAGTTTCTTGAAAGGTACTGATAAGCTGCCGATAATCAGAGTAGAGATTCAAGGACCAAAAAAAAGTGAGAAAAAGTGAAACGTCAAATATGGGGTGATCAAAGCTTTATGCTGAACAACGCTTCGCCTTTTCATTCCTTTCAATGATCGAAACAGAAGCGCTGAGCACACGAAGATCCAGAGAAATAAAGAATTTTAATGAAGAAGAATAAGTGGTGTTGTATCTTACTGGTAAAGACTTGTACAATATAATGGTTTCTATTTCAACTAATAACATTGATCATACGAGAGACGCTTCTTTAAAGATACCCGGCTAAATTATTCTCAAGACCGTACTCTTTGAAATAAAGCAGATGTTATTTTGATGGTCGCATGAATGTAGAAACTACCAAAACCAAGAAAACTCTATTCGCTTCCGTTACGCACCAAGTCTTTAAAGTGGGCTGTGCTCGCTCAAAGGTACCACGCGACAGCGTTAATATGACGCATTTTCATCGTTTTGGGCAAGAAGTAAACCATAAGTATGGTCCTGACATGGCATAAGTCTACTCTTGGGACTTAAATAGGAAAACGAACGTTTGCTATATATTGCAACTTGACACTTAGGAACACGCCATAAGACGTTAAAACCATGATATGACGCATTTTTATCGCTTTGGGCAAGAAGTAAGCCATAAGTAGAGGTCTGGCATGGCATAATGACTTTAGGACTTTAGTAGGAAGACGAACGTTAGCTTCACATTGCAGTTTGATACCTAGGAACACCCCCTAGTCACGACGAGACGGCCGAGCTGTATATGAGACAAAAATTTTAGGGGAACACTGAAAAACAAATGAACTATGAAACTTTCAAAGATATCGAACCTTGATAAGGTCGTTATCCACTTTCAAAGTTTTAAGCCAAAAATCGACACCAATAGTTGCCTGCTGATCAATACTAAATATATTCTGTAAAATGCATAGAACCAATAAATGATTTTCGTTGACTTTACAGAATCCATGGCTTACCTGAGTGAACTTTTGTACCAAACTAGTTTTCCCAACCGTTGTATTGCCAACAAGCACTACTTTGAATACGTGATTGTAGTCTTCCATTTGGCTAAACATATTCGTATTATTGCCATTTTCAATTCACAACATCCATTGTGAAAATGAGATTCAAGAGCTACGAAAATTCATGTTGCTGAATTAAGTCTTTAAAGAGATGTGCACAACAGAACTGACACAAAGACAAAATTCCTTCGGTCACCGTCACAAAAGTCAAAAGACAAAACAAATAATATCACTTGATAAGCAGTAGAAGACGATTCGGTGACAAGAGTCCATATGAACAGATAGTGTTACGAAACCATGCCCGACGACCACACCTCAATGCTTTCTGGATGATCCATCCTGTACTTTAAGCTGAAGAAATCACTTCAATGAAGACTCTATCCTGAAAAAAATACCACAAAAATACATAATAAGCAAACTAGTGGACAAAAAGTACATGTGAACTGTAAAAACCTGTCTATTTATAAATTGTCAGCTATGAAGGGAAAAAAATTCTTCCCATGTGCACAAAAAAACTGTTATAAAAGTGCGTCGTTTTTTCTTCCGGCAATCGTTGTTAAACAGCATACGTTCATTTCCATACAATAACACACATATAACACAATCGTAGCTGACGTTTCGGCAGAATCGCCTTCTTCAGAGCCTGGAAGGTACACTAATACGCAGCTTACTAGGTCAAACACTTCAACAGCACAAACAGAAAGATGAAAATCTGACCGATAATTACAAGATCTACGGCCTCTCGAAAAAACCCACCGCTTTCTTCATCTGTCCTCCACCGAGGAAGAACAGCCGCTCAGAGTCGCATATGGCTGACGACTGCAGCACCCTCCGTCAAAGACCGATACGAAGGTAAGGGGCGAGATCATGCGTGATCTCGGGACATTCCTCCATGCTATTCATTGTAGGATTTTTGGCATTTATCCAAAAAAGCCTCGAGGAGTTTGCGCGTTGGTGTTTTAGGATCCCGTGCGAGGATAGCCACTTTTATATCAAAATCGTCTCCGTTATGCCTTTGTATCCTATGTGTGCCTAGTGGCATGCCTTGTCTTGCTTTTCGTTTGTCATCTAGGTGTTCTTTTATGCGGATACATAAAAGTCTGCCCGTTTCGCCAATGTATTCGTCTTTGCAAGCACCACAAGAGATCAGGTATATTGTACCTGAACTCATGCAGTCACCCTCCCTGCCATAAGGGCAGATTACGCAATTTTGTGTTTCACATAGACGGTCACATAGGCGGTTGCGAACTAACTGATGACGAAGAGTGTTCGGTGGTATTTCAATTATCGCTACCGATTCCTCTAGATCTGCCCTTCTTAAGCATCGCTTCATCGCTGCACTTATTTCATCGCTAATGAAGGGCAAAATAAACGGGACTTTGCTTCGGCCAAATCGTTCATTTTGGGGAGTCGTTCTCCTTCTCCTTCTCGTGGGGTTACTATTTCGTAGCCATTGGAGATGGCTATTTGTCGAGCCATGTCGCGCGATCCATCCTTTAGCACCTTGTGCACACAGAGGTGGCTGTTCGAAACATGTTTCTCTTTCTCTTTGTGTGTGAAGGGTGACAAGAAAGAGGGTGAATCAGGATGTTTTTGTTACTTGGTTTTCGGTACCACTTTGTCGTGTAACCGCTACTTGATAGGTTTATTTGAACGTTTAGAAACTGAAGCCAGTTTTCTTTCGATTTCTCCCGGGTGAACTTCATGTACTCAGACTGCTCGTTCAATAATTTAAAGAATTTGTCCATCCCCTCTTGCATAGAGAAGATAACAAACAATCATCGATGGACCTGGAGTAGCGGCAGGAGACCGAGAACGGGGGCTTCCACTCTACACATAAATGCAATGGCAAGTCTTGGTGCCAGTCGCTGTCCCATTGTCAGCCTCCTTATTTGCGCGTAGTATTTCCCAGACCATCTGAAAATCGAGCAGTTTAGGCACTCTTTTAAGAGAGCCATGAGCTGTTGGATTGACAAGCCATGCATTTTTATTTTTCCTTCATGTTCAACAAGGAGCTCGAAGATGGCTTGCATTGCGCAGTCATTCGATACGTTGGTGTACAGCGCGGTAACGTCGAACGACTCCATCACGCACGCGTTATTAGGAGACGCGTCACGTAGACGTTGTAGGAACATTTGGGTATTCGTGAAGTGGGCTGGAATGTGGTTAAGCAGCTGGGTTAGTATTAGGCTTAAGAACCAGGTTATTCTATCCGTTGGCCCGTCTACACAGCTGATGATGGGTCTAACCTTGAATGATGATGGATTGGTTGACACAACATCATCAGAAGATACCAACTTAATAAGCATGTACAAGACGGAACATGTTGGTTTATTAACCATAAGATGTGAAATAATCGATGATTTTAAACCTGCAGAGTTTGCCACGTTGACCCATTGCTTGTTTAGCTTTCGGTATTGATGTTTGTATTCTTTTTCAGAGGATGGGCGATAGAGGGTAGCATTACTGAGATGTTCCTCTGTTATCTTAACATCCAACTGGCGAGGAACAACTAAGAACTCTCCCCCCTTATCACTAACAGACAATCTTATCGTTCCTCCGTTATCTTAACATTCAACTGGCGAGGAATAACTACGAACTCTTCCTCTTATCACTAACAGACAATCTTATCGTTTTCGAGTTTATTAGCTCTCTAGTTTCTCACAAGCCACATTTTTGTGTAGCTGTGAGGTTAGAGACAAAGTTTCTACCGCGATAATGATTCAGGATTTTGAGAACGTCGTCTGAAAACATGCAGAATTTCATATCAACCTCCACGCTATGCTCCTGCTGTCTAAAAAACGCTCTAGGAAAGGAGACGGTGGTAGCCTCGACACTTTTTGACCTTCGTTCTTATTCAATACTTCCTGCTTGGCCTGATCGCGTAGTCTATCTTGAAGCTTATACAAATTGCATGCGATAATAGTGAGTGCACGCTTTCACGTATGGTCATGCCCCCAAGTATGGTGACCCTGGATTTTCATGGTGCATTGTCAACCGCATTTGGACTTCTATCAGGAGAGCAAAAAATTCCATTACGGTTTCTTGAAGCCCAGATGTGTGAGTTACTCAAAAGATTATCGAACTTTCGTTGTAGAGCTATTTTGGTATTAGACCTAATATTATTGCATGCCAATATTGACCCACCAACTATTCTCGTCCAAAGGTAATCCTCCAAATACAAAGCACAAAAATGCTCCTTCGACACACACTTCACTCTGGCATACATTTCGTTCTGCTTGCTTCGTAGTGCTGCTCTAAGTAGGCCGATTTCGATGCCTTGTACTTGTTGGCTGTCCTCTGGTCGACCGCACATCTCGTGAAGCCGTTTCCGTTTTATGAACTTCGGCGTTATTGAAGGCTTTGACCTAATAAATTGCATATCACTTTGCCTTTCCAGGTTCTGAAGAAGGCGATTCTGCCAAAATGTCAGCTACCATTGTGTTGTATGTGTGTTATTGCATGGAAGTAAATATACGCTGGTTAAGAACCTCGCGATTGCTGAGAAAGAAAGCGACGCATTTATAATCCGATGCCGTGGTGAATAGAAAATCGATCTTGGGAATTGTTGTAAAAGTGTTGGACCATCAAATAACGATAGCCAAGCTGGAAATAGGAAAACTTGCAAATTATCGGCCTTTGCTTCTTCAAAATCTAGCTGTTCGAAATGTTTGATATAAGCACGCCAAGTGAAGACTTCTGTAAGAATAGCAATGGCACCAGAGCAAATCCTCATTTAAATATGCCCCCATGAAACTATGGAAACAGAAAAGCGGGAGTTGCAGTATCCATCGAACACCATTAGAGACGCATGAATTTCCAAATCAAACCTGACATTCGTTCTCTTCTCTCACAAAAACCAAGCAACATGGTGACATAAGACCAAAAAAGTAGGTTAAGCCATTGAACGATGACAATGTGCTGCCAGAACACTGTCATGTCTGAATGTCTATAAACTGGAAAAGTCTCAGAAATATCACACAGGTAATCGTATAGAAATTCATTAAGTTCTACGAGGAGTCATCAAGGATACAACGCGCAATCTACATTTTGACTATGATAAGAAGTCACAAAGTAATTTTTTATTTACTGCCACTATAACCATATTGACGCTGAAATATTTGCAATACTTCGGACCGCTGGTGTTTGCAATGGAGATCGAACACTCTACTATCCTTTCCAGAGGTTAATGCGTTCACCGGCACCACACCATGAGAAACCTTTTTAGAAAAGGATAATAGCGTGGTCGATAACCACCACAAACAACAGCGGATCGGAGTTTTGTAAATATCTCAACATCATCATCGTTATCATAAGAAAGAAAACGATTCCAGCATACCTTCAGCGAGCAGCACATCCCATCTAATTTGGTACTGAAAATCAGAAGATGTTGGTTCTGAACTGATACCATGAAACACTGAAACATCCGAATATTAGACTTTGTTCGCGAATTTAGCCTTTATTATTGATTAAAATGTGAAGTACCAATATCACGTCCATCACCGACGGCAAAACCTTGCTAACGACATGAAGAACAGACAGAGAGAGACCTTCATAGTTAAATCTCTTTACTTAGGAAAGCAAACAAAGTGGATGAGTTGTATTAATCCATAATGCCACAATATAAAAATAAAAATCTGAATAAAAATTGCAATCGAAATAAAAAAAACGTCTGGAGAAAATGCTGTAACCTTTTTGTGAAATCACTTGTCTTTTAGGACGAAACTAATCAATACGGAATCATAGAATACCTATAGGATTTATCACAGGGTATACCGGTACAGGAGGATTACAATGAAATCGTAAAAATTAAAATGTCGTCCATAACGAGAATATAAAAGAAAAAATACTTTTGTAGTTGGAGATTAAAACAAAGAAAACTCAGAAATGCATAAGACACCAAATGAGGAACAGCGGAAATCTCCTATTCTCACAGGAAAATGTCATGTCCGTCCACAACAGGTACTGATGGTATGTTGAGCTCTCTCTACCAAATAGATGGGTCGCGTTCTCGTTGTACCATCGGACTTGTAGTCATTGTACCTATAAAATATAAAAACTTAACAAAAAGTAAACCAAAGAACAAGAGAGCTGGACATGTGGAGCACTTGTCCATTAAGTAAAACACTCTTACACTACAGCCCATTTTCCAGCAGAGAATATTTCGCCAACCGTTTCAGAAGCGAGCAGCTAGCGCAGTAGTAGTTATGTCAACCATTACGAGCACGCAGTTAGCTCAACCCAGCCACAGGTCCACCAATCCTCTAATCTACCCGGGATCGGGAAATTCGTACCAGACTTGTTTAACAGCAGCTCGGCTCCCGCAATTCAACTGGGGATATTCTATCTTGGCTACCCCAGGATTTCACGGAGAATGAAGCACCATTCAATGACATTCACAAGCAAGACGACAATCCTCAAGCAGCAGACGAACTCACACCCCAAAACAAAATAAACTTCGAATAAATTCGTGGATGATGGAAGCCAGGAGGAGAATCGAATATAAGAAGTGCCGAGATCAGCACCGTACATGTTAAGATGGATCGTGTAAAATGAAAAAGAAATCTTTTTCAAAAGCTTAACAGTGGCCGCCCTAACGAACAGCAGCTAAAGTAAGTGAGCCTGTTAACTTTAAGTGAAGATTCCTCAGCTTATCCTGAATAGCAACAGCAAAAGAATAGAAAAGATAAAAGACAAAAAGAATAAAAATAAACAAAAGAACAAAAAAATGAGTAAAAACAGCACGAATTTATATAAACTATGCAAAAAGACACACGTTTTCCTGTTACACAATAGTGAGATTTCGATACAAAGCCGGAGAATCGTATTCTTTCTCTTTTCCTTCGTTGATGGTCGTCCTTCAGACGGTAAAAGAAGAGACAGAGAATAGACAAAATGAATTTCCTCCAGAAATGCGAGATAAACTCACCGAATACACCACTTTGTTGTTACTGCTGGGTTTGAGTTAGGCACTTTCAAGGTTTGATTTCATATTCAAATTTCAGAGACCCTAATTCTTACCTACTTGGATACTCGGATACCCCGTCTTCACTTTGTTGTGCAGGTCCCAACATAATCTCCATTTTCCAAAGACTTTCTGATTTCGCCATAGCTGTTCCATGGAGCCTCAAGATCATCGTAGCAAAGCGTATCAAAGCCTTCGTCAGGTCGTCACCACCCCAAGTATTCGCTGCCCATGTGGATCAGCAGAAGATTTGTCACCATATCATTACTTTGACACCAGGATAGTGATGATTCCTGGTATTGCCATTGGTTTACTCTTAGCTGGGCTTCCTACTGAAAACGCCGGACTCAGCAGCCGAGGAGGCCCTGCTGGAAGGATCAGCTCCCCGATGTACATCGCAGACCTACACCGAGGAGTATCTTCCAGCTACGATAAGGCGGCGCACCACTGTGAGGATATTCTAATTCTAAAAGGTTTAAAGGCAAAACATCACATCTATCCTTAGGTCAATGCAGCAAAGCCTCTTTTATACTTCAAAAACCGACTTTCCTTTCCTTTAACCTCCAGTTTTGCAATTTTCCTACGCTGTGTGCTAGCTGAAAACGATAGCGACTTCTTCAGTATGGATTGTCAGGAGAAAAGAAGCCGTTATCAACGGATAATCACTATTACTAACATCCAGCATCCTATATAAAACATCAAAGCCGGGTAAGTATGCATCATTCAAGAGTTGTTCCGCTGAGGGAGAACCGACTCGATACGACGACGAAGACACCACATCGAGAGTGCGAAAGAATACGGACATCGATTCGGACCATCGGCTGTGAAGTAGATGAACATGCCGAAACCTTAGCTGAATAAAGGTATCGGCCACGCATTAACTTAGGATAAGGATAAAGCTCTCGGCGTTGATCAATCCCTGAGGGATGCGCCATACATTCGACTTCATTAAACAACGTTGGAGGTGATTGAATGCAAATCTGGCCTTTACAATGACTCGCGGTGGCCTGCCGATGTATCGAGCCAGTGCTGCTATCCTCCCAGACAAGTCTGGTACCAATTTGCCGACCCCGGAGGGATGGAAGGCTTGGTGGGCCATGGGCGCATTTCACGTGCGCGCCGCAGTGGCGCCTCCAACCACTGCGCCACACGCGCCCTCGCATTAGCTTATGAATGAAAAATTATATGGCTCTTTCATATGTCTATAATACTTCGAAATCACCAGTCAATACTGCTATCGAGAAATTTTCATCAGTTTTCAAAAATTCAGCTTCGAACTGTCCGGAAAGTGTCGAATGAGTGCGCTCTTGCTTGCAAACACCACAGAGTTGCAGCTGTTGAATTTCTGTGCAACGAAGGACACTTCTGCAATGGGCAAGAGGGCGATAAGGCATATCATATCATTAATATCACCGCGAATCAGCTATGGTAAACAAAAATTCGCGCGTTTGGAATAGAAGCGCACAGCTATATGAAAATAATAGGTATTTTTTCAAACTCTTATAATCCGTTTCTAAAAATGCTTTTAAGCGCTTCGTCCACTCCATCTCTGTCACTTTTTTTCGTTTTTAAGATGACCTGTGCATAATTTAGCCCACCGAAGAAATAAAGATAGAAAGCGATCAGAGTGGAGCAACTAGTTCGAATGAGTTCAAATGCAGCTTTGCAGCTGCATAAATGCCTCAAAATGTCGACACTATGAATACACTTGGCTAGCGAACGGTTCATGTACGAATGGTAGACTGCTGTTTTCAAAACCCAAAAGCTCAAAAGAAAAACTGCACGTTTCAATAGCGCTTATTTAATTGACTAATAGAATAAATCAAATTTGTTTGGTCATACTAGCATTGATTCTGATGGTCTTCACTTCCTCAATAGCAAAATCAGCAAAGAATGTTTCTGAACACGATGTTAGATCACAACAAAAAGTTGATTCCCGCAAAATTTACTTAGAATAAGTGACAAAAACTTTCAATCTTCCGAGAAATTTAATCCTTCCGAGAAATCAAAAACCCCAACAAAGACGAACCAAGAATTTAAAACCAAATTCAAGCCCTTCCGTATAAATAAAGGTCGTAAAAACTTTGAATTAAGACTCTTGTATGAGTAGTGGAGTAGAAAGAAGCTAGAAAGCTCGACATAAAAAGCCAACCTTGCAAAACAGCTTAATAAATACCCTCAAAAACTATCTGTTCAACTATTTTTTTCTATTCATGACAGTTTCTATTTAAATGAGTTCAGGCATTAACGAATAACAAAGTGCAGCATTAAATAGCAACCAAGTGCATAAAGCCAAACAGAAGAGACATCCCTGAGGGAGGATAATGCTCAAAGTTTATGTGTTCTTTCATTGATAAGCTTACACGATTTTGATAAACAATATGTATTTTCGGCTAACGTTTCCAAGTCTTCGTCTTCATCAGATAAAGGACCACCGACTTGGGTCACCATCTGCTCTGATGAAGACGAAGACGTCGAAACGTCGAAAATAAACATTACTTATCAAAATCGTAGAAACTTACTAAAGAAAGAATACATATTGACTAGTCATACCGACGCTAAACGAAAGTCGGCTTCCAAACTTTGTAATGTGAAGAACCCGTAGAACGAACCTTTACAGGAATATTACCCGAACAAAGAGAGAAAATTGTGTTCGTGGGAAATTCAGTGCGAGTAAAAAAAGTGAAGAACGTAATGCAAGGTCAGCGAAATTTAAACTCACAACATAAAGAAAATTATAAAAAATATCTCCAGTAAGGTATAAGGAAAAAGGGATGAGTTATACTAAATAACCAATTCTAGACCAACATAAAATGCTAAGGTAGAAAAATATCAAAATAATAGAGAGAATCTAACCTAAGGGAACCTCCGAACCTCTGATCCGTTGCCTTCATATCATTTGTTAACCTGCCAGCAACATGCTCGAAAAGGTTATCAACATTTGTTGCGTCCAAGGCCGAAGTTTCAAGGAAATAATCAAATCCATTCACTTCCGAAAAGTCCTGTCCAATTCGTCCTGGAACTTCGCGCTCCTCCTCTTTATCTACCTTGTTACCTGAAAACAGAATTATAGAAAGGTGGCTCAAAGCACGTTTATACAAAACAAAGCCTACTTCTAAAAAGTAATATGGCAAATCGAAAAAAGAAGAGGTCAAAAAGACAAACCGACTAAGATCTTCAGCACCTTCCTATTCGCGTATGATTCTATTTCAGCCAACCATTCAGGTAAACAGTCAAATGAAGGTTGACAGGCCACATCATATACTAAGACGATAGCATGAGCACTACGATAATAACTTTGTGTTATCGAACGGAAACGTTCCTGACCAGCAGTGTCCCATATTTGTAACTAAAAAAGGCCAGCAAGGGATCAAGAAAATCGATAAAGTCAATACCAGTTGTGAAACGGGACAAATCGAGTTGATAACTGACTATATGAAAGACGGGCAAAGGGAAGGGCTGAGGTAAAACCAAATTGTATCAACCAAAAAAATGGCTTTGAATAACGATAATGGTTGGCATTGATGTCGAACATCTATCCAAATTATGAAAAAAGAAACTGTTTCTATTGGTTTAACGTGCACTTATGTAAAGAGCCAAACTTCAAATTTCCTTTGGACTCCGTTCTCTAATAAATGACTTTACTTACTTACTTGGATGGGCCGTCTTCACTGATTGTACGGACCCCAAAATAATTTTCGGCTTTTCGGAGTTTTGCTGGGTTAGCCGTTGTGGTTCCCTGGAGACCTGAGGTCAGCCTGGCCAAAGTTTGCCCCAATAGATAAATGGCTCCAACATTACGAATTTATAATGATCGGACTTGAAGAGAAGATAACCCCATCCATGCCAGAAATGGACGCGTCTTATAAAAAAAAAAACGTTTCGGGAAAAAGCGATGGCACCGATACAACTCAACATCTTCGTTTTCTTCGAGAAGATAGACAGCATACCTTGATTTTATCATTATCCACCTTAACAGTCTTAATCATAAAATCGACTCCAATAGTGGCACTTTGACCGGGTGGAAAGATACCCTAAAACATGGGTGAATAAGGGAAAGTTCTGAAGAAAGAAAACAAAGAGTTACAAAGACGCACCTGGGTGAATTTTCGTACAAGGCAAGTCTTCCCAACACCCGCATTACCAACAAGTACAACTTTGAACAGGTATTTGTAATCCTCCATCTGGTAGCGCTAGAAGAGGACTTGAGTGCTATGCGTCAAGCAAACCACATTAAAGAGAACTGGAATCAATCAATAATAGGAAATATTTAACGATCTTTGATCAGTTGATCAGTTTCGACGAGTTTTACGTCAACACGAACTTAGAACACGCCTGCCTTCGATCGCCGACTCCGCTGCGGCGACGGCCGGCGTGAGTCTTCTGTGAGCACAATTTTAGCTTGTCATGAATCGGAAAGAGGTTTTGTTCACAGGGTATGTCTAGTGATCAGTACACGAACAAAACCATAGAAAACTAAGAGTTACCTATTTCTTCCAATGAGTAGAAGAAGACTTAGAAGTAATACAACACAAGTCTACGGTCTCACTATGGATTTCATCAGAATGCATTCCCTTGAGAGTCCGATCCAACGTCTTTTGGCATGTTTACTATATTACTCCAAAGGAACGGTCTTTTAGAAACTTGTAAAACTGTACTTCGATAGGAATAGTTTATTCTGAACTGTATTCTGATAGGAAAAATCTTGATGGAAATCCAGCATTGGTCGAGATGAGTTCCCATGAAATTGGGGTTATTTAAGGTTTCCAAGGTTTAGAAGACAAAGATCTGGGATATAAAATGAAACCATTACGCGACTACCGGATTATATATAGTCTTTATGCTAGTAAAACTGAATATTAAACGTAAAATTTTACGAATATGAGTTTGGAAGCAACTGAAAGTTAGAAATTTGTCTGGGTCCTTTAGGAATCATGTATTGATCAATATTCCGTATAGGAAGGGCTAGAAGGGGTGGAATCCATCGTCAGTCAATAGTGTAGTCCGTACGGATCCAGCGGCCAGCTAATATTGCTGGAGAGCCGACCAATCGAATACAAACATTAATGGATTAAAGCTGAACAAAGAACACTATTTACTATCGGATGTTGTCCATTTTAGCGTTTCCATTCATCCTGAACGGTCAGAAGAATGCAAAGCACTGACGGTGTGTTACTACGAACTTTCGAGTAGAACAGTGAGTGACCATCAGATATCCCATTCCGCAAAGCCGAGCCCAACTCATACTCATATTCGATTTATAATCAAGTCCAGTCGTCCACTCATGAATGCATTTTTGTGCATAAAACACTTTAAACCCGCTCCTTAATCCCTCACTGGTTGGGGCGCCCATAGGGCAGTAGGCCTGCACTGTATCGTTCGATTCTACGCCGGGGGATCACTGAGCTTTCGATTACTCCGGGCTCGGAAAATTAGTGCGAGACTTAGCTGGAATGATAAGAACACTGACTTGATGCATCGGCAGGCTATCGCGAGGATTTCCTTCCCCTGTAAGTTCGTCTAAAGTGTGATCGAGTTCGACATGTCCATCCAGAAACCCAGAACAGACAAAGGATTAGAAATAAAGCGTTCAGCGTCGATCAATCGCTTCAGATGACGTCATGCTTTGGAGACTTCATTCGTAGCATCATCGAGGTACTCGAGTGCATATCTGACCCAAAGAGTGACTTCCGATGGCCGACCTATAGGTCAAGTTAGTGTTCTTGTGCTTCCAAACCAGTCTGCTACCAGCTTCCCAACACCGGATGGATGGAGGGTTAGTTTGCCTGGGGGCGCCGCTGAGCCTATGACAGCGCTTGTGTTACAGGGCACTTACTATTGAGCCACACTCGCTCCAAAAGTGGATATTTGCTATGAATCGCTGCACTGCACTGGAAGCATGGTATTGAGAGAGAGCAGTACTCCTTAAGAAAGGATGGAAGCATTGCCATAGAATTCATCAGTGCTCACCTATATATATATATATATA
>MQTX01000055.1:1906895-1925008 GCA_009735665.1 Angiostrongylus cantonensis
GTTTCAGTTGATTTTTGATATGGGTATCGTTGTACTCACCCTTACTTTTTCTGTTAAGAATATGTTAGATTTGCTTCAAACAACACTATGACATTCGGCAAAAAGCACTACAGCATGCACTAAGGACTATTGATTTATTGATCAAAGTAGGACAAACTAGAAAGGCTTTCGCGGAAGTCTAACCAGTTCTTCAACCTTGAACATGAACGTACATCGTAGCTGGTTGTACATTTTAACAACACGAAAACAAAAGCACTAAAAGGGGAAGGTGCAGCGAAATGGAATCGCCTGTGGGCGAGCTTGTTTTTGGCGAACTGTCATGTGAGGCCACGTCATTTCCCTTTCTTCTCGTCTCATTGGTAATTCTTTATAGTCCTGTTTGCAGGAAAAGTTGTAAAATTGTTGAAAATATCCCGAGATGAGCATGAAAAGGTCGGATGGTAAGAACCCTCGTACTCTGACCATGGACGAGTTGATACGGTAGGGTAGACTTGGCAAACCCAATAGTGGTTTCAAAAGAATATTAGATTAGCACATAATGGACGACTTGACAACGACCATCTTCACGTCTGTGGTTGACAAGACCCTTTCGTCACAATATATATATTCATTCGATAATAGCTGAAATGACAAAAGTAGATCAGTGTTTGAGGAGTCGGATGAGGATAGCCGTTCTCTACACTTAATGATTTACAAAAAACCTCTTGCCGAAAAAGTTCAGTGGCCGGTCATTTGATTGAAATTATGGCTATCGTATGGAATAGGCTAGTATAAATAAATTCCGAAATAGCTGCAGTATAAACTGCCAAACCGCTGCGAATGGTAGACAGCAATGCATTTGCATCTTGGTTCCGCGCTGCCATGTACAGCGGGGAGACTCATCCCCCGCAGGGCCACCCAAGCTGAAAAGGAGTCCGGCGTTTCCACTAGGAAGCCCAACTGAGAGTAAACCAATACCGGAATCGACCACCGTCCTGTTATCCCGCACAGTGGAAAATCTCCCTCTGATCCACAACGGCTGCGACTGTCTCTGGTGGCGACGATTGGCTAGGATGACCTCTGGACTCCAGGGAACTACAAGTCATAAAACAGCAAAACTCCAAAAAATGGAAATTATTTTGGCGTCCGCACTAACTAACAGTGAAGATGAGTCATCCAAGTATACAATTAGTATAGATAGCATTCATACCCATAGAACGATAGAACAAGGTCTTTTCCACAATCCTGTCATGTTCACAACTCTTCAAATCCTCTAGTTATTGAAAAGTACAACCACAATGATGCTGAGATATTTTCAAAAGTTTGACCCCTAGCCAGATCGAACCGTGGTTAACCTTCACGCGGGAGATCACGTGTTACGCACGGTTTTTTTTATGGTTGTGTTGCACAACAAAATACCTTGGCATGAAAAATAATAACAGCCAGTAAATAAAAAGTTAACATTGCGATATTGAAGAATAATCGTTTATTGTCAAGAAAACCCAGCAAGTCCACAACGGCTAAAAACTAGGCGTCGGCCACTACTCGTCAAACACACGATCGATCATCGATGAATATACTATCTATGAATATATCCACCACTTTTCTACCACCTTACTTTGGCAACGGTACTGTACTGAATATCTTATCATAGCTAACTTACCGAGGCCAGAAGGTGTTTCTGAGTGTCGGGATGCAATAGAGTAAGTAATAGAATCTAGCTAATCCGATTTTTCGTAGACGTATTCGACCAAGCTTCTCATGCAATGTACCTTCCTGGAAAATGCTTGTGTACTAAAGGAACAATTGTCGCATTTTGTGATGAGATCACCTTAAGGAAGCACTTTTCGAAGAAAATTCACAAATATGGCAGAATATTCTCCGAATTGTGCAATAAAGGAGGACGTAGCGATGGATTAGACGAATAAGCCTAAGTCAAGAAATGTTACAACAAAGTTCACGGTATCGTTCTCGTCGAACTACCAAATAAAACCTTAACTAGGACAACTGATACAACAATGTAATCATTTTTACTACACTTCTATTCCGTTTGTTTTTCTGGCATTCATCGTCCGCAAAGTTTTTCGAACATTTCGCGTGTTGTTCCGGCTATTGGTTGAGGATTTCGTCTTCTTCATGAAAGTCGTGGAATGCTGATAGAGTCGAGTGGTTCTCCTTGTAATTCTGGGGGTAGCCCGGCTAAGGCGTTTCCACTTGAACTGGATAAAAGCGTTGGGGTCGAAATAGTGCTTCTGTTTCCTGATCGACGACGTCATTAACCAGTGCGCTACCCACACCGTCGTTATTTATGTCGAGGTATGCAAAAAGTCGGTCTTTTGAGTAAGAGAATCCTTTGCACGTAAAAATATATGTGGTTGGAAGTTCGCCACAGGTGGAAGTGTGCTTTTAAATCAAGTTGTATCCACAAGAAGAGTGAAGTAGCCGCCACGTGAAATAAGGAAGGTACTAGAGTCACAAAATGGAAGGTTAAGCATGATGCATTCAACAGCTCATGATGGCATGATGAACAAGAATGGTATAGCAAAGATTGCGAGGACACTTCTATCGAGGGGCGCGCGTGGCGCAGTGGTCGGAAGCGCTCCGCAACACACATGGAATCGATCTCCGGCCCCATGGCACACCAAACCTCCCGTCTCTCCGGTCTGGGCAAATTTGTACCAGACCTTTCTGGGAGGATAGCAGCACTGGCTCGATACATCGGTAGGCCACTGCGAGTCATTGTAAAGGCGGCACATGCATTCAATCACCTGCAAGCAATGTTTAATGAAATCGAATGCATGGAGCACACCTCATGATTGATCGACGCCGAGAGCTTTATCTCTCCATCCTTTATACCAAAGAATGGAGGCGACTACAGTACAGTCTGGTTTTATGTGGATATATCAGGTTAAATTGATTGGGACCTGAGATTTATAAGGAGAATCACTAAATGGCACGGTATTCCAAAACCAACTCATTGCTATAAAAGTAGCGTTCATGGAAATCAACAACGACAAAGAATCAGCTCATAGCAAACGGTACTATTACATCTAAGTCAAGTAGATGTTCTACTGGGGGAAACAAGTGCCATTCAGAGATCACATTTTATTGGTTAATGTAAACAAGGTTAAAGTCTTGCTGATGAAGCACAAGGGATAAAGCGTTCGGTGTTGATCTCTCGCTGAGAGATGCAACATGCATTCCTCTCCATTCGCAACATCGTGAGAAATGATTGAATGCACATGTAGATTGTACTACTCTCAGACAAGTCTGGCCACAATTTATAAAGCCTGGAGGGATGGGAAAGTTCGCAAAGTCGACGTTATCATTTTGCAAGGATACCTCTATCAGCACCAAACCTCCCGTCTCTCCGGTCTGGGCAAATTTGTACCCAGACCTTTCTGGGAGGATAGCAGCACTGGCTCGATACATCGGTAGGCCACTGCGAGTCATTGTAAAGGCGGCACATGCATTCAATCACCTGCAAGCAATGTTTAATGAAATCGAATGCATGGAGCACACCTCATGATTGATCGACGCCGAGAGCTTTATCTCTCCATCCTTTATACCAAAGAATGGAGGCGACTACAGTACAGTCTGGTTTTATGTGGATATATCAGGTTAAATTGATTGGGACCTGAGATTTATAAGGAGAATCACTAAATGGCACGGTATTCCAAAACCAACTCATTGCTATAAAAGTAGCGTTCATGGAAATCAACAACGACAAAGAATCAGCTCATAGCAAACGGTACTATTACATCTAAGTCAAGTAGATGTTCTACTGGGGGAAACAAGTGCCATTCAGAGATCACATTTTATTGGTTAATGTAAACAAGGTTAAAGTCTTGCTGATGAAGCACAAGGGATAAAGCGTTCGGTGTTGATCTCTCGCTGAGAGATGCAACATGCATTCCTCTCCATTCGCAACATCGTGAGAAATGATTGAATGCACATGTAGATTGTACTACTCTCAGACAAGTCTGGCCACAATTTATAAAGCCTGGAGGGATGGGAAAGTTCGCAAAGTCGACGTTATCATTTTGCAAGGATACCTCTATCAACCGTTCCAGTCACGCCGTTATTTTTACTAGCATGCCAGAAAGTTGAATAAAAGTGTTGTGTGGAAAATCTTGGCGTATTGATCGCTTAAAGATGGGGAGGGGGGATGAGTAGCGCATTGACTAGAAATGTCGTGTAATACACACGTGGTCCTTGGTTCGATGCCGCCCGGAGTCCAACAAGCCTTCCATTCGTACGGAGTCAGCAGATTGGTACAGTGCTTGTCTGAGAGGGTGAAAACACCAACGTAGGATAACGGTAAGCAACCGCAAGTCATTGCATAGGCCAAATGCGTTTTCAATCAGCTTTACGATATCACGAATGGAGTCCAATGCATGACGAACCCTCGAGGCGTTTATCAGGGTCTAATCCTTTTTGTAATCGATTGTTTTCAAATACAAGAATGAGAAGTGAGTTATATGTTTGTTTATTTTGCTATGAAGGCTCACTACTGTTAAGATTTTACTACTGCAATCAAACTGCATTGTACATGATACTGTAAAAAAAAATCATTGCAAGGAACTGTTGAACACGAAATAATCCGTACTGTTTTGCCTAGGAAACAGTTCAAGCTTTAGGTTCTCCGACTATCAGTAGTCTAAAATCAATATTAATTGCAAAAAGAAAAGCAAAAAAGAGAAACGCTGCTATCGAAATAGAACGAGGGCTGCACTTGCATAATATGGTATACAATGTGAACACAAATCATCGAAAGTTGAAAAACTGCGAAGAAATGTCGCCGCCGTCGTTGTCGCATCATAGTTCATTCGCTAAAAACGCACTCGCTTTAACACCTGGTTTTTCTTCGCGTTTTGTTTGCATTGAATTGAATGCATGTCGTCTGAATCGACACGGCAAACATATCTGCAACGTACTCTCCTCATCGAGAACAGTTACTTGTGCCGCTCTAACTGTATACTAAGCAAGGGATCGCTGCAGGACACCCGTAAATTAGCAGATTATCCGAACACAAGTATTTTTGGTTAATTGTAATGCGCGATGAGAAAAGTTCCTTTCGGGAAATTCTAGGCACATCACTTTTTGTATGAAAGCTGGTTAATACTAGAGATAGTATAGAAGCGACTTGTGTGGAAAAAATGCGTATGGTTGGGAATGCTTCGAGGTGTTTCAGAATATTGAGTTGAATGGTTCAAGCATATACCGTTTCACAAAACATCAAATAGAATGACTAGGGGCGAAAAAGAGATAGGTTATAATATAACACTGAATGTCGGATTTGATGTGGTATGTGGCACTGAGTGAGTAGGCCAGTCGTGGGCAGCACCAGAACGCTCGTCGACATACTGGTTCAAGTCACGCCTCCTCCGCAACCAAGCCCATGTTTCCGGTTTGATAAACTGAAAGCGAATTTCTCCATGAATGAGAGAATAACGTCAACCCGTCCTTTAGAGGCCATATTGATCAACGCCGTCGATTTAATTCTCCATGAATGACAACTAATGCCGAGACATGAAATCCCACTGGAAGCACGTCATACGTTCGACGGCACGACAGCGATCGCAGAACGAGCTCCGGTAGGGCTATGCAGCTTCATGGATCGTTACAGCTCAACTGCTGCGTCGTCTTCATCTGTCGTTAGTTTGGTAATCGTCTGTCGCTCGTGAAAATGACTGACTTCGCATGCGTGACTAATGGCCTAGGAATTTCTCATAGTAGACACTATCAGCTACAAGGATAGACAATTAGTGCACTGTGAAACGCTGGCTAACACGTTAGAATTGCACTTTACAGTTGACTTACTCTTGCCACGGCAGAATGTGAGATCATCTTCTTCTGTTCGCTGTCTTTTCTCCTCATGAGCCAGACCAATTTATCGACGTAGAAATGCTGCCTACTGTCAAATATATTATAAGGTGGCATTCTTCCTTTTTTTCCAAAAATCTCAGAAGATTTATGATTGTTTCACAGGATGAAAGGTGCCGAATTTTCCTTGTATCTTGCCCTACTTAACTGGATGGACTGGATTTGTCTTATTATCGAGCGATTGCTTCTCTCTGGGTTAACGATCCTCTTTGTCTCTTAGCTAGTTCTTTTCTTTTCTACGATGAATGTTATAGAATGGATCGTTAATCTATCTATTATTACATTACTATTTATTTCACCGACATAGTGCTTTCTATACGACATCGCTGGGAAACCGATAGTTGGAAAAGGAGTCATCCATCACTGCGAGTGATTTATTTGTATATTGAAACATGAAAAATAAGAAGGCATCGGTGAAATGGTGTCGCCATGAAGAACATTATTTGAGACACAACCTAGGAGGTTATTTAGAGGAGCTGTGTCTGTGTTTCTTGAAAACTCCGATGAAATGCTTATATGGGGCTCTATCCTAAGTTTTGCGTTATGCCTGGGTTCCGCTCCGGCCAACAGCTTACGAAGCACCCAAAAAGACTTCGCAGCAGTTTATGAAAATCGCAGTTGCGTCAACGTTGCAGAAAATGGTTATGTAAGATGGACCATTGGTTAGGACTAACGTAGCAGTTACTGACATACCATCTGGCGTATTGGAAGCGAATAAACAAATGTCTGTTAGGCGAAGAGAATGATTGATGACGAATGGTTGCACGTTAAAGTCAACGCTACAGGCGTTTTGTGCCAGATTTTTTCTTCATAGGACGAATAAGTGGTTCATTGTTCATTTGTCGAAGGAACTTATCACTCTCTTCTCACTTCTTCTTGGTGGCGAATTCGACGAAAGTTCGAAAATCTGAACCTAAAAATAGTTCTTACACCTTCATACATCTATCGCCATTCTACAAAATTTCATACTTCGTAAATCACGCCTTGCCAGGTGTGCTACCACATCTAATTTCTCTGGGCGGTCGCTTTGGACCACCGCGATGGGCATTGAAAAATTCTCCTGCAGAAAGTTTTTTTTTTTACATCATTAATTGTAGAGAATAGTTCTTGACCACCCATGTCTGGCGCAACATCACTCTTCGACAAGCAGCTGATTCGTTCTATAATTTGCTTTTTACATCTATTGAATTCAATAGGTACAAAAAAATATACTTTACGCGTTAAAATTCTCAGAAAGATTGCGCATTGAGATCAGTCTTTAGGGTCATATATACGTTAAAACTCTAAAATCTAAAACTTTGTAGACTCTCCTATTGTATTGAATTAATTAACTTATTTAAACCGTATTGAGTAAACTTAAAAGTGTAATTGAAGGTTTTTAGATCAATTCAATGCTACTAGAATACTTTATTCTTCTGAGATACTGAGATAGTTCGCTCAAATCATTCTCATCACTTTTCCACCCGTTACGGACATATTTGAAATTCGGCGACTAGTGAAGTTTTTTTTGAAGTTTTCCCTTTGGTCGTTTAACAAGAACTCTACGGCACCACTCAGTGGTGTCTTCCTCTCTATCTCCCTCTCTTTCTCCCTACCTTGTCTCTCCTCCTTTTTCTATGTCTTCTCTCCCTCTCTCTCTAA
Source organism: Angiostrongylus cantonensis (assembly GCA_009735665.1). NCBI lineage: Eukaryota > Metazoa > Nematoda > Chromadorea > Rhabditida > Metastrongylidae > Angiostrongylus > Angiostrongylus cantonensis. The sequence goes on from MQTX01000055.1 coordinate 1,914,402, forward strand.
AAAGAAAAATTGAAATGCATATTTGTTCTTTTGTCCAAGATTTGTGTGCATACGTCAGTTTTAGTGAATGTACAACTTTCACTTGGGCAAATACGACGATTAAAAGAGCGCTTAGAGATAACTGCACGTCGATTAAGAAGACTAGTAGATGAGAACAAGAAGAATGAAGACAGACTTTGTCAAATGCGCAGAAGGTGATAAGCATTTCGATTTAGATAGTTTCTCGAAACGACAATGACCGCTCACATCAATTCAGAGCAGCTACTCTTGATTCTGATCTGAAAAGACGTATGGCTATTGAGAAATGCGGTCATCCAGATGTAGATGAAGTAGTTTTGCGTGAACTCGAAAAACCATTGGTAAGTATTTCGGCACCGTATCCATCCTTGAATAAGATTATCGCCATCACACAGCAAAGAACTTCGCTAGATTTCTATGTATAAGTCGATGTGCATCTTCTGCGTGGAAGCCTCGTTAACATTAGGTTAAATGCCGCCAGTGCTTGACAATACTCAGGAGAATTATTGCATCGGAATTGTATATCACTAATGGTACCTAACTGACTGTTATAGGATTATGAAGTTGAAACTGCTGAGGAATTTCAAAGGAAAATGGCTCGTGTCAGACATTTAATGGCCGAACTTCTTCTAAGAACAATCCTCAATGAATGGGCTGCACAGCAGGTATGCTAATGAATTTGTTGTGACAGGAATGATCACTTGACTATTTGATAATTTAAATATGTAATTACGTGATGGGTGCGTGTGGCACAGTTGGTCGGAGGCGCCCTGCAATACACATGGGGTCGATTCCCGTTCTCCTGGCTCACCAAGCCCTCCATCCCCCAGGGCTGAGCAAATTGGTACCAGACTTGTTCGGGAGGATAGCAGCACTGGCTCGATACATCGATAGGCCACATCGAGTCGCAGACATGCATCCAATCACCTCCAAACGATGCTTAGTAAAGTCGAATGCGTTTCGCAACCATCAGGGATTGATCAAGGCCGACAGCTTTGTTATTATTATTAACATTATTATTATTGTTGTCACTGTTACGTAATTCGCAAATTCAGATTAGTGGAAAAGGATGATTGCTCCGACGAGCCGCCACAAATGCTAAATTTTTTTTCAAATTCCTAATTATAAAAAAACGTGTGGTTGAACAACTGTCATGATTGACGATCACAATGGAAAATCAACTATTAATTGGATTCTTCAACGATTTCTCTTGTCGAAGAGAAATTTTTCGCTACAAATACAAATGTCTATCGATTTTTTAAAGCTTTGAGCATGACATTACATTTATTATAATTCTCAAAGCATGTGAAAACTATCCAGTGAAGAAGTTAGACCGATACAGCGTTTTAATGGATACTGTTAGCCGAGGCCAGTCGAATGAGTGAGAATTCCCGAAGCAGCACGTAGGCGCGTCCCTAGTGGTGATTTGGTTTTCAAGTATCCAGAGTTCTTCTACAAGTTTGCGGAGAAAGTTCCCTCTTCTTCGAGTGAAACTACCTTCACTATGAAGCGTTTTTCGTTATGGATTTCATTTCACTTCCATGTATCGGTTTTTATGAGTTAATAGAATAAGGATTTTACATCTCTCCTACCTCAAGCTGTCATGCAACTCAAAACCTTAGCGTTCTCATGCTTAAACTACTTGGTGTAAGCGCTATTCAACAAACGTTGTCGATCTAATATATTTCATTCGGCTTTGTGTCTGTCACGAGATCCGTTACGTAGTAATCTCCATGGTGTACCCATCACTGGATTGGAGACATGTTCAGCTACTATGGGCTAAGCCATTCATGCGGATTTTATTTCCAGCTAATTTTTGGTATTTTTACTTTGTTTTATATGACCCGTCTTCACGTCTACTGTGCGGATCCCAGCACTTCTCATATTCGATTAGTTTCTTCGCATCCACTGTCCACGAAGATCTTCCAACTTCTACGTGTGGCTTCGGTTGTTGCTCAAGCAGGATTTTCATTTCGTCTTGAATGACGTAGAATGCTGTTCAGGAAATTCTCCCTGGAGTCCTGAGATAGCCGGGCTGCAGCGTTCCCAGTTGTGTTGCAGAGGGCGAGTTTTTCCCAGACAAGTCCGGTACCAATTTTTCAACTCCGGATGGACGGCGGACTTGGCTGATCCAGAGCGGAATCGAACTAGCACCATGCTCATGATCACGAACATCACTACCAGACTGCTATTTGTCTCCTTTATTTCCAACTAACATTTGAAATTCGGCTACCAATTTTAGCCGTCCTACATACAAATAATGTTCAGTTATAAAAAAAAATCATCAAGTTGTGCTTAGCAGAGCAGTAAACACGGACAGTAGAAATATAGTTACTCAATGAGTCGTTCAATCAGACCTATAGGGTTCCCATGACCTATTCAATTCTATTCTATTAATCTCGGCATTGATCAAATAGTTCTCGATATTCTTGTTGAGCAAACACGAGGTCTTACTTTATTGTTTATTCCGTTAAAGCTGACGTTTCGCCAGATTCACCTCCTTCAGAGTCTGGAAGGGTACACTGGTAGGCAATTTAGTAAATTGCTCAGCAAGAATATTTAGTATTAAACTTTAATGGAATAAAGAATAAAGTAACACCTCGTATTTGCTCAATAAGAATATCGAGAATCAGTAAGATTTCCTATAAGTCTGGGAAAGGGGTGGGTGAAACACACAAATAGTTAGTCAATTCCCCTGGCACAAATGTGAAACCTATTTCATTAAGCCAGCATGAACCATTCCCATACGTTTTCCAGAGATTTGATAATAGATTTTGCCGGAATCCTGGTAAAAGAAAATTGTCTACAACAAAAAAAGGAGTCTGTCTCTGAACCGGCTTATGTACCACTTGAGTTTATGGTTGCCTTTGTTTATGCTTTAACTCCCTATTAACTATTATCGGAAAAGCGTTACTTAGCCCAGTGATCAATCTGCTTAAGTTTCTTCACATGAGCAGTGCTAGTGAGCTAACATTGAAAATGTGCACAAAGCTCAATCGTAAAAAGAATTTGGATTCTTCTTCTCCTGTTTCGTCTTTAAATACTGTGAGGTTATACTTCAGAAAAAACAAGTTATAAATAATTAAAAAAGATAAAGCTGAATGTTTAGTGGGTGGAGTGACATCTTCATAGAAATCCTATTTAGGAGATGGCAGAGCAAGAGAAAGAGGTTATGGCGAGAATACGTGACGCTTCTAACGCTCGAAAAATGCTCCGTGACGTGCTTATCGAGAGTAAGAAAAAAGCAGAGGATGCGATGCTCGATAGAAAGAACCGCTATGAGGTTGATGAGAGCCGTCTGAACTATTACTCTACTACTGTCACTATTACTCCTATTACTCTATTACTTTAGTGGTTAAGCGCAACCACTCGATGAACTCATTTTGGAAGCGAAGCACAAAATTTTCGATGAACCTTCCTTAATGGTTCCACTAGTTGGGTACGATGTGGCGATTGAACGTTTCTGGACACATTACTGGAGAGTGCATCTAATCTCTCGGCCAGTCTTTTTAGCCGAACGGTGCCATCAGCAATCACTCGCCAGCGGCAATTATCTTAGGAGCACAAAACGGCATTAAACCCAGTTAAGCTGAGGCTGTAGTTACAATCACAATCTATAACTTTTATCTACTGCCCATTATTTTTTCACGGCAAGGAATTATGTGAAACAAAATCACAGTGATGCAAGATCCTTGAAAAACTTAATTCCTGATGGCACGATTGGTGTAAAAATACTGATTGAGGGAAAAGCGAATCAAAGGCTTCAGCGGTGCCCTGGGAAACACGTGAGCCCCCGAAAAGGATAATCGCGACTTGATCTTGCCTGGAATCTAACTCTAACTCTTGTAAATATCTCAGCACCATTGTGGTTGCATGTCACTTAACATACTGGCATGGAAAATTAATGGCCAGTAGATGAAAATTACCCAATGCATCGAATGTTATGCGGGGGCCGCTTGGGACCCCGCCTAATTTTTCGCGGCGCTTTGTCTCGTCCTAGGAACGACTTGTGTAAATTATTGGATGAGGAGAGTTGTTTTTTCAAGGATCGTGTCTGACACGTCATCTGTGTTGGATAGCCCATCGATTCAAAACAAAAAACATGACAAATAAGCTCTGTTGCGTAATAAATTGTCGGAAAGCACACGCGTTGAAATCGATGCATTTGGTCCAATCTCTCCATCAACGTATGCACTGATATCAATTTACATAGACATTTATACATTGAAAGTTAGGCCAATAACGCGCATGTGGAATTCCTTGCTGGCACAGTTTGCGTCGTTCATGAATAGAGCCTCTTGCGGGTATAATGGGCCATCAGTTATGGATTGAACGTATGAAAATAGTGAACTATGATATCAAGAACTACTGAGGGATAAAAATAATAGTAAGAAACGATAAATATGAAGAAATAAAGGTGACTTTTTTAAGGAACTTCAACGACTTGAATGTCAGTATGAAATTTGTTCGGCAGGAGCATGGTTAGCTATTACAGAACGGAACAGGTTATAAAGAACTTCACATCTACTGCATCAACTCTTTTGCGCTTGAGATCATTTTAGAAACTCGTGAGCAAAATAGCTTAAATATTCCATTAGGAAGCAGAAACAAAAAACCACGCATGTTGATGTAGAGGGAATCTTTTTGATATTTTGCCATAATTTTCTGTTCATTTTCTTAGCTTATCATCTATTTTGTCTCCTATTACTGAACGCGTAGTGAAATTACTGATACTATGAAGTAAAAGCTTTGATAAGAATGATATTTCAAGAAGAGAAATACGGAATCCCGATAAAATCCGGACCATCTGCTTGCCCCAACTGTAAATAAATTTGGAATGCCCTGATTCAGGCAAAGATATAACTGACGCGACTGGTGCACAAAAAGAGTTGTGCTTACAATTTTACAGTCTTAATAGAACTTATGGAAAACTAGTTTGTTAGCATATGTGAATGATCAGTGTTTTTAGGAAGATCTATTCTTTTCTAAGAGAGTCCAAAACTGAGTAGTGGGTTACAAATGCGCCAAAAACACCTACAATCCGTACTACATTACGCTAATACTGATATAATGAAGAAAATACAAGATGATTAAGCAGTTCCTGTGACTGAAAACGACACCTATAAATATTGGGACGTGTTTGGCACAATACTTGGGGTTGCCCTGAAACATGAATCTGGTCCATGGTTCCATAGTGATCCCTCGATTACCGAACTCTTCATACCTCCGGTGTCAACCCGTAGGCCCTTCAAGTCAACGTATTGATTAAACATACATTCAACCATCTATACGATCCCACAAATGAATGAATCTCAATGCGTGGTGCATCCACTGAGGATTGACCGACGCCGAATTCTTTGTCATTTTCATTTAGATAATAATGAACCATTCTTGGTTTTTTGGATGTGATATACTTTTAGGCTTAGAGATCGTTTAGCGATTCTCACTGAACAACCTCAAATCGCAACATGTGAAGGAATGGATAGTAATGATGGTCCGGTAGTGATGCAAAAAACCGAGCGATCTACTACAAAAGCATCTCCTGCATCGGTAAAAATGTTCTATTCAGTCCAAGAGTTCAAACTCTCCTTAAAACATGGCTCGAGAGGAGGCTCTAGCTGTGGTATATTGATATACAAATAACAAGCGACAGACAGACAGTATTTTGTTACAATGCTCTGTTGGAGACTTGGTAGAGGAACAGCAAAAGAAAACCAGCCACTATGAAGTTTTGTTACTTGTCCACAGTTCTCTTTGTAACTTGTATTGTAAACTTGTACTGTCTTGTATTGTACTATATTGACAACGTAGAATCATTTTTTCCCGACAGAGTCATCGTTCATCCGGTGTTTCGACAGTTTCCGAAGTCAGTGAGGAGCAGTCGATGGGAAACAAACCAAAAGAATCAGATAGTCAGGAACGAACTAAGGCACGTTTTACAGTAAGCTACAGCTGTAATCGAAAAGCTACAGAAACCTGGTTAATCAAAGCTGGGTTTTGTTTCAGCATTAAAAAACCGACTTATTTACTCGTTTTTTTTCTTTTGTTTTGTTTAAACGGAGTTGGTTTATCAAAAACACCTAGCGAATTTCAGAATGAAGAACGTGTTCTGCCATTCAATATTGTGACAACAATACAGAAGGCACTTCATGATTCTCTTGGTTTGAATGTAGAATTCGATTAGGGGCACAACTAAAATTTTCGTGCTACTACAAATTCGATTATTTGTGCTCAAAGTCTGACATAAGTGAATCTTAATTCATGCATAGGTGAGGTGGGGGAATTGGACGGGTGTGCATCGGTATCAATTCATTTCCTTTGCTTTCTGTTTCAGTTGTCCAGTTACATGATTTAGTGATGTGGTATCATCGATTTCGTCCTGTCTTTCCTCGCAGATTGTTTTTGCTAAATCCTCTTGTCGGTCAAAAATCCAGAAAATCGTTCATTAATGCGATTTTGTAGACTTTTGCAAGGAAATTAAATATGAAATAAAGCGTATATTTTTGAGATAATTTCATTCGTGTTGTAATCCATTTTGTTCAAGACTTTATTCGATTTGCTGAAGAATTTAATTCTCCAGCTAATAGAATTGATATGAGAATGCTCAAGTGAGGAAATAGGGGCTTGATGGATATCGAAAATGGTTTATTTGGAACGTCAATATAGTGTAGCTTGGTATTATTCTATAGAGTCAACAGATAGTTTATCTCCTTTACCTCCCCATTGTGGCCTAGGGATATTTATGGGTGTCGAGCTGCGATCTATAGCGGGAGGTTCGTCTTCACAGCAAGATCCCCATGAAGCTGAGCTGTTCTTCCGTATTTCTATTGGGCAAACCATGCAGCAATAAACTAATGTCATGGCAGAGCACAGAAAGCTATCCGTGGATAATTTTCAACAAAATAACAGAAAAAGGAAGAGCGCGTGTGGCGCATTGGTTGGAGGCGCTGCTGCGACACGCACGTGGAATCGATCGCTACGCTCATGGTCCACCAAACCTTCCATCCCTCCGGGGTCAGCAAATTGGTACCAGACTTGTCTGGGAGGATAGCAGCACTGGCTCGATACATCGGCAGGCCACCGCGAGTTATTGTAAAGGCCAGATATGCATTCAATCACCTCCAACGATACTTAATGAAGTCGAGTGCATGGCGCATCCCTCAGGGATTGATCAACGCCGAGAGCTTTATCCTTTTTTAACAGGAACTTTTTAACAGAAAAAGGTTAACATTGCACTTCTTCTGTCTTTTAGATAACTCACAGAGGGGATCTGATGTACGACACGAAAAATGGAGTTTAAGGGGATAGGTGTGATTAGGATTTAGTCGTGTTACTACCTGACTGAGAGAACATGTAGGTAAATATTATCAACGATTTTGGAGAAGTAGAAATAGAATTCTAAACAAAAAAGGACACTCAAATTCAAACAAGTGATGAAAATTTGAGCATCAAAGGATCAAGGGAAGAGGGTGGCGTCGCTCATGGTGAAGTTGTAGATGTGTTAAGCATAATTTCGGTTAAGATAACATAAGGAGATTAGTGAGAGCCAACATTGAATGTGATAACTGCCCGTTGCTAGCTGATGGGTATCTATAACATGATGTTGGAATTCACTTAAACTGTCATTGGTCTCATCAAAAATCCTCGCTTGCCTTCCCTTGCGGCCACTTTGCATGTTCGGCATCGAGCATATTAGATTTACTAAGCCTCCATCGCATTATCTAAACGCCGGCGAGCAAACCCCGTTGAATCTAGGAAGAGTGAATAAAACAGGAGATGTTATTAAATTACTTGACACTTGAACGGTCCGCCCTCACTGGCTGTGCGGGCCTCAGCATAATCACCATTTATCGGAGATTTTCTGCTTAAGCCATTGTAGTTCGCTGGAATCCCGAGGTCGGTCTGGTCAAAGTCTGTCCTAGTCCTTCACCACCACAGGTAGACAGTCGCAGGCCTTGTGGATCAGAGAGAGATTTACCACCATGCGACTTTGATACCAGGACGGTAGTAGATTTTGGTATTGGTTTACCCTTAGCTAGGTTTCCTGATGAAAACGCTGGACTCGTTCTCAGCTTGGGAGACACTACTAGGGGATCAATCCCCGCTGTACATCGCAGTCCAACACCCAGGAACACCTTCCATTCATCATAAGGTGGCAAACCGTTGGGAGATTTTTATTAAGAAGTTTCTTAAATTTATTTTGGCTCTACGACAATTTCAATTGTGGCCAGTGGCATTTTTATTCATTAACTAAAACGATGGCGTGTTGCAGGGCGCGTGTGGCGCAGTGGTCGGATCGGTCGCGCTGCAACACACACGTGGAATCGATTCCCGGGCACATAGCTCAACAAGCCTTCCATCATTCAGGGCTGGGCAAATTTGTACCAGACCTGTTGGGGAGGATATCAGCACTGGCTGGATACAACGGTAGGTCACTCCGAATCATTGTAAAGGGCCATATATGCATTCAATCACTTTCAAACAATGCTTAATGAAGTAGAATGCACAGTGCATACCTTCAGGGGCTGATCAGCGGTAAGAGCTTTGTTTTTTATCATTTAACAAAAACGACTAAAAAAAGAATTGGAGCTAGATATAAATTCGATATAAAACAGCATTGCATTGTTTATCATTTCATCTCATCAAAAATATCACCATTTAGTAAAGTAGAAGTCAGTAGTCATGTAACAAAAGGTCGATGGTCTTCATGTTGTCCCTCAGTTAAGCGGAGAGCTTGCTAAGGGAGCTCTGCCGCTTGACAAAGACCAACGGAGACTTTAGTGGTACGCAAACGAACGATGGTTCGATGACCAATGGAAGATTGGCTTACAGTAACATGGAAGTAGTTCTCCTTTAGGCAGAATCGTTTTATGTTTACAAGTATTACATTTTCCTCATTACTGTTTGTCAACTATTCACTATATTTTGTGAATTACAGATGGCTAGCAGCTCGTGTTGACTTATTAGAAACAGTTTTAAAATCCTAACACCGACTTGCTCTTAACCTTGCCATTAATCAATAATTTTCTGTTTTCTTGATAAGCATACACAAGGTTGTCACTTCATTCTTCATCCACAGAAAAGGTAACGTTTCGGTGGATTTCGTCTTCGTCAGCGCTTGGGAAGATCAAGTTGACTTCAATCTACCTAGCTAAACACCTCCTTAACCAAACAAAGGAAATGTTTAACTAATGTTTCGATTGCATTAGGAACAAAGCATCTTCTTCGCAAACTCACCGTTTTGTGTGGATCACGCGTGATAACGAAGCAGTTCTCCCAAGGATTAATTTTTTGGGTTCTCGGAATTTATCCAGAGTGCTTTGAAGGTTTTACGTGCTGATTTTATATGGACACGTAGTGGTACACCCATTTTGCCAACGTATTCGTTCTCGCACAACTTACAAATCACCAAATAAACCATACCCGAACTCATGTAATCGTCATCTATACCATGTGGGGAAACTATGCAGTGGCTTTCAGTGACTAAATGAGTATTAGGTTTATAAGCCAAACCATTCCATCCTTTGCACGTCTAAACAGTAATGATAGGTCTAACTTTTAAGGATGAGGGACCGATAGGCGCCAGATCAACGGTAGGCACTAGCTTCAGAGTTTCGATAAGTACGTGCAAGATATAGGGCAGGGATAGCGCAGGGTTTAGTTCTGTCATCGATCAAGGAGCAATGGCACCAGTTCGGTCCTTGCCTCAACGCTCTCCTCTAATCCACGTGAGAACTCTTTAGTTGAATTATCTCGAAGATTGTAAGGTGAATTGATTCGAACAGCATTCTACAATATTCGTAAACAAAACGAAATCTTCAAGTAGCACCTAAAACCGCACAAAAAAAAGTTAAAAGAAATTCTTGAATGAAAGATGGAAGGAAACGAATCAAATGTGAAAAGTGATGGGGTCCGCACAGTAGGCGTGAGAAAAAGGTTATGTGAAAAAGATATTAGACGGAACATGTTCGTAATTCAGTTCCAAATTGCGAAGTAACTGATGTTTTAAACACGCCGCGTCTGTCAATTTGACCCGTGCCGTATTCAGTTTTCCGTAATGACTCCGGCACCACTTTTCAGATGGGCAATAGATGGAAGCATCTTCAAGATCCTTATCGTTATCTCGGCGCCGAACTGATTAGGAATTACTATGGGCGCTTATCACTGACAGATTATTTAATATATTTATTTATATGATCTCATAAACTGATCTTCTTTAGCTGATGCGAGGTTGGTATAGGTCCTCGTTGTCGTTGTCGTTGTTGTTGGTGTTTTTGGCCGATGGCTGACGTTTCGGCGATTTCGCCCTCCTCAGAGCCTGGATGTTACGAGTGGGGCTCATCACGGCTCTGAGGAGGGCAAAATCGCCGAAACGTCAGCCATCGACCAAAAACACCAACAACAACGACAACGACAACGAGGACCTATACCAACCTCGCATCAGCTAAAGAAGATCAGTTTACAAGATCATATAAATAAATATATCAACTATCTATGCCGACGTTTATAGAAAGTCGGTCTTTTGAGTTATTAAAATAATTTAATGCTTTTTGACTTTACCAGCTCTCGAACTTGTTGTACACCGCAGC
>MQTX01000055.1:1925120-1937699 GCA_009735665.1 Angiostrongylus cantonensis
ATTTGCGTTTCTGTGGGGTCAGAGAGAAACTTTTCCTGCAATAGTGATTGAAGACTTAAAAGGTTTCGTCCCAAAATATCTGAAATTTACTATCGTCTTCGCTGTTTGTGCCCTGTTGCCCGAGGAACTGTTGAGGAAACGGCGGTTGTGGTAATGCTCCTACTTCGTGTTGCTAACTTTTCTTTAGTGCTTCAAGGCTAACTTTGCTGCGAAGGCTATTATGAAATTCAGCAAACTACATGCGATTCTACACTTGGATACCCTAGAATTGGCTACAGCTGGCGAGAAACTTTGGTCAAATCTAATACCAAGCGTGCACCTTTAGAGAGAACCGTACCACCTAACAGGGTAAACCTTGACCTTTCCAGCATATTAATTACCCAACTGTAAATTGTTTGGTCTTCCCTAACGGTGCTTCTGCACCTTCTTAAAGCCATCCCAAGGAAATTACTAAAAGGTCTTCGAGTTTACTCCGTTATATTATTTTAGCATTTGACTTAACAGGATTATAAATCAACAACGGTTCACCCACTACTCTCCTCCAAATACTGAGCACAATAGTTTCCCTCTTCAACTGAACGAAAATCTGGCCTTCTTTGCATCGTAGACAGGCGCGCAGTAGTCGTATTTCGATATCCAGCGCTCAGTGGCCACCCAACGGTCTTCCGCTTCATTGTGGCTGGAGGTGTTTCTGGATATCGGGTTGCGGTAAACGGCGGAGGTTCACCCCTAGCAGTGCCTCATGAGAATGAGTCTGAAGCTTACATCTTGATGCTTAGCTAAGAGCAAACTAATACTAGGATTCACCACCGTTCTAGTATCAAACTAGTCGCATGGTAGCAAATGTCTCTCTGATCTTCAAGGGCGGCCTGCCTGAGGTAGTGACGACCTATGGAAGGCTTCGGCTATGCTTATCTGGGGATTGTAGAAAACTACAATATCTAAACCAGCAAATTTTTGAAAAAATTGGGATTGTGCTGGGGCCTGCAAAAACGGTGAAGACGGGCCATCCAAGTATTGAAGTGCTTGGTGGCCGCACTCTGGTGTTTCGCATATGTCGTGTAGTCGTGTTTCTTTTACAAAGTTCGGAACGAGTCAGTGTTTTACGCAACAGCGAAGGAATTGTATTGTTTATAGAATAAAGGCATACATTTGCATTAGTGACGATGCTTCTTCTACAAGTCGGAAGTGTCTTGCTAGTATATCTTGTAGTAATTCTCAAAACAGACTTTGTGTTAACCTTGGCATTGAAAGCGATGAGCGTGCAAGGGAGTTATTTCGTTTCGCAGTACAGCTGAAATCTGGGCTTCGCGAATTTTCCTTTAGGGCTATGGAGATGCACAAAGGTTTGTCTGACCATATTGCAGTCAACTTAATCTTTCCAGGCTCCAGGCTCTGAAGAAGGTGAAATCAGCTCAAACATTAGCTTTTTTGTGAGTAAGGGACAGTAGCGACTTCGTGTAGCTTATTAGTAGAGCAACGACTTTTAACATCTTTCAAGAAGCATTCAGAAATTCAACGTTTACCATCATTCGACAAAAATGTGTAAGTTGTAATGAAGAGAAAAGATTGTGATAGTCCACGTGTCATACCATGAAATAGAATATGTGAGAGAACCAATTAACTTCGTAGAAAGATCTGCACCGATAAGTCGAGGGTTCTACTGAAATACCCTAAATAAGACTTACAGGCATCAAGCATTGAAAATATGCATGAGAAATGGAATTGCAGCATGGATTTTAGCACGAGATGATACGCAGTGTGAATGGTTAGTGACGATGAAGCTTAAGTGTAGGTGAGCGAAGCATTCATACAAATATTATTTTAGCGCTGAGTTATTTTCTTAAAACGTTTTTCTATGGCTTATATGGTTATAGAAAGTATTGAAGGCACGATGATTATGGAGCAGTGGTTAGAGGTATCCTGCAATACGGCCGCTTGTTTGAATCCATGTCCTGAACTAACCAAGCCAATTATCCATTCAGGGCCAGGAAAACGGTAGCAAACTTGTCTAGGAGGATAGCCGTACTCACTTGACATGTCGGCAATTAGAAGAAAATTACTGTGTAGGCCAAATTTGTAAATGAGAGATAAAACGTTCGGTGTTGATGGAATGTTTGGAAATGCGTCACGCATTCGAGTCCATTCGTAGCACGTAGCTGATAGTGTGCATATTTGGCCCACAAACTGACTCTCGGGGATCTATTTATTCATGTCAAATCATAGGTTTTTAATTTTTTTTCTGAAGAACTTTTAATTTAATTTTTCATTCCCACAGGTAAACGAATGGGTGCGTGTGGCGCAGTGGTTGGAGGCGCCACTACGGCGCGCACATAAAATGCGCCCATGGCCCACCAAGCTTTCCGTCCCTCTCAGTTCAGCAAATTGCTATCGGACTGGTCTGGGGGATAGCAGCACTGGCTCGATACATCGGCTGGCCACCGCGAGTCATTGTAAAGGCCAGATATGCATTCAATCACCTCCAACGATACTTAATGAAGTCGAATGCATGACGCATCCCTCAGGGATTGATCAACGCCGAGAGCTGTATCCTTTTAGCTTTACAGGTAGACGAACTAAAAAAAAATTTAAACGAACTTATCGACCCTGATGTGGTAGATGGCTTGGTTTGCTTTGGGCAAAGGATCAAATTAATAATCTTCATATAACCAACGACGTTTCAGAATGATGCGCAGTAAAAATAATACTACGAAATAATAAAATGTTGGCATATAGCTCCTGTTTGCCGGCAACAATCTGTAGGGAAAGGCTTATTGAATTAGTACATAAAGAAGGAAGAGAAAAAGAATTTCCGAGATGGCTTACTGACAGGAGCTGAAGAGAGAACCACTGATGACCCAGAAGAATCACAGCTATTTAAAGAGTGCTAAAATTGAAAAATAAAACGGCCACTTTTTTGACGTAAATCGTTCACGACGGTTTCAGCCTAATTCGTCAAGCAAGAAGAACTTCTTAAGGTCACAGTGTCCTGCGTACTTCCTCCTTTACTTATCAGGTATTCTAGCTGGTGGTACGTAGCTATCTTCTTCCACAGAGCAGCAGAAAATCGATACCTGCTCTCTATGTATATATGATAGATATTTCGTAAATCGTCCTTTATACCCAGTGATAGTAACAACTGAACAAATCATTGGCTATTCTCAGTGCGAAAATTTCGGGAAGAAGGTGCTAGACAGCCGTCTTTTGAGAAATTATAAAGCTTCGGGTGAAAAAGTTACACATTCAATAACACGGGCAAAATGGTGGCCGTGTCTGCCCTCTGACAACTGCTGATAACCCCTTTGATTATCACCAGTAATTTTTTGATGATCAGAGTGGTTGAGAAGTTGAAACACTACATCTATAAAATTAAGATTATTCGTCATTTTTGCAAAATACTCGCTAAATTTTTAATCGTTTGAAATCATTTAGAAATAAATTATCTAAAGGGGATTGAAAATGAAATATACTATGCTCTATGAGCTTCGGAAATTCAGAATTTTTTTTAAGGCAAGGATAAATAAATGTTATTGACTTCCATGCACATATACAGAGTTGACTATAAGCTGTGATTTAGTTGCTCGAATTTGAGAGCAATTATCATTTTTACATGAAATGCATTGAAATCAATGCATATCGACCTTTGTGTGTTGTTTTTAGTTTTCAACACCTTTTTCATGAAGTTTAACTATAATTGCTTTAAAACTACGGCGCTTGTAACGAATAAGAAATCAACTGTATCATTGTTACCAAACCGCCTAAGGACTAACACAAAGAATGGGAATTGATCGACGGCGGTGTGCTAGTATTAAGCGCCGCCACGGCTATCAGTTCGTATTCATTTTTGCTCACAATTTCCATCTGAAATGGATCTAATGGTCGAAAGAAACACACTGAAGATGAAGTGTGTCGAACTCGCGCTGAACAGATCAATCGTTTATCCAATCACTTTTAAGGAAGTAGAAATGGGACAGGTTTCTTGTCCCAACTAATGTAACACTTCCGACTTCGGTAGGCAGATGTTTGCAGGTGCAGAAAGTTTCAGAGAAACGAACTTCATCGTTTCTCTTCGATCTGAACATTAAAGCAACCTGCAGATGATCATTAAACCACCATTGATCGATTTTCTGGTTGTCATTTCAAAGTTTCGTATAAAAGAACAATAGACTCGTAACCTAATTTATATTGGTAGCGTAATCTAATCTTTAAGGGATTTAAACCACAGTGTGTGACATGAGCAGCGTTTGTATATTTTGCGTCAATCAATACCCATATTTCATTCTACAAACGCACTTCGCGCCACCGTAGATCACAACGGTGTAGGTCGATGGACGCATTTATAGTTAAATGTTAGTTGATACGTATAGAATCGATTAGAAGGCAGTTGTATGGTATTAATCTAACACATCGTATTGTTCAGTTCAGTTTTTGATTCCACACTCTTCTGTCTGAGACTCTGACCTGAGAACGCGACAAAAATTGCGTGGCCGGTTGGATCGTCCTTGAAGGTCAGTCAGCAAACGTGTGCGTGACGGGAATTCCTTTAGCGGAGAAAGTTTCACGTCTTGTGCACTTGCAATAAAAACCTCCGGAATTTGCTTGCGGAATCGAATAGCGATGCTAGTCGACTTTTCAGTGATGGTAGACGAGATGGTAATCGATTCTCAAAAATATCTCGTCAAGCGTCTACAGTACCCCATCAGACAAACTCTTCACATCTCAACGAGTCACATCCGTTTTCAATTGTTGAGTCAGTGTTTGCTTTGTCCTTTCTTCTTCAGTTCATTTACATCCCTTTCTTTCATGTACATCAATTTTTCAGCTCCGTTTTTTCAAAAGGTTTTTTTTTTCGAATGATTGACGAAAATCATGAGAGAACGAAAACGTACTGCATACGCAATCATTCACTCATTCGTCCATCCATCAGAAAACTCATAAACACATCTTCTCTTATCAGAATCATCGGCGATGAAAAATTTTTTACGATATAGTTGTTGATCTTCCTTCTTCTATGAGGAACTAGAATTTCTCACAAAGGAAGCCTCAACTAAGCGTTTAACTACAGTAGTTATTTAAATCACTTAGTGTTTTCCTACTCCCAAAGGCTTACCGCCTTATCGTGGCTGGGAGGTGTTCCTGGGTGTCGGACTGCGATGTACAGCGAGAGTTTCGTTCTCACCACCTCGCAAGCTGAGAAGGAGTCCGCAGTTTCCATCAGGAAGCCTAGCTAAGAGTAAACCAATACCGGGAGATCCGCCACCGTCCTAGTATAAAAGTTGCATGGTGGTAAATCTCCCTCTGATCCACAAGCGCTGCGACTGCCTGTGGTGGTGAAGACCTGGGGCAGACTTTGGGCAGGCTAACCTCGAGATTCCAGGGAACCACAATGGCTTAACCAGAAAATCTCCGAAAAATGGTGATCATGCTGGAGCCCGCACAACCAACCGCCTCTCAAGCTGAGAAGGAGTCCGCAGTTTCCATTAAGAAGCCTAGCTAAGAGTAAACCAATACCGGGAGATCCGCCACCGTCCTAGTATAAAAGTTGCATGGTGGTAAATCTCCCTCTGATCCACAAGCGCTGCGACTGCCTGTGGTGGTGAAGACTGACGAAGACCTGGGGCAGACTTTGGGCAGGCTAACCTCGAGATTCCAGGGAACCACAATGGCTTAACCAGAAAATCTCCGATAAGTGGTGATTATGCTGGAGCCCGCACAACCAGTGAGGACGGGACGTTTAAGTGTCAAGTGTCAGGTGTTTTCCTACTCTGCTAGCATTCAGTATAAAATTGCCCTGCAATTTTGTGTGCGACTAAGTCATTAAATTCATTAGTCAAATAAGAAAAAATGAAGTGCATATTCTGTATATAATCATACTAAATTCTTTTAGATTTGTAGTACACTTTTCGAAGTATTGTTTTTCAGGGTTTCGTTTTTTTCTGAGGAGTCTTCACCACTAGTCATTTCGCAACTACTGGTTTAAAAACATTTCACCGTTGCGTATTACACTACTCATGCGGAGATTGTCCATATTCTGAGAAATAGAAGAAGGTGTCTGTTTGACACATTGGTAGTTCGTTCATTCTGTCCTGGTTCCGATGATCGCCTTCTTTGCACAATGATTTGATTAAGCCGTAAGTGGAAAAGAATTCATGTAATCTATAAAAAAAAACGAAAGAAGTCTGTTTGTGGAGAGGATATTTAATAAAACCCTGTTCTCATATGACTGGCAGATAAAGGAAAACACGACTGAGGTTTACAAACTGCTTACTAAAAGATATGTTGTGTCGAATTCGCTTCAGCCCCTCAAGTAGGAAGATCATTTCACAACTCCATTACCACCCAGGAGTTGCTTATAAGAAAAGGCACTAAAGCTTGATTCTACTGCAACGCGTTTAAAATCGCTAGCAATAAATGCCAGCTGCAGAGGAGTTTTGTAGGAAGATCTACATCGGTAGAGGCAAAAGAAATTACTGGAAGCATTGGAAAAATGAACCAGCTTGAAAAAGTGTTGTCGGTACTTGCGCGACTATAATGATAATAACCCTGATAAACGAAGAAGGGTTCATCAAAATTTTTCGCCATGATATGAAATTGTTAATGGAAACGTTCTACATCAACTCTTTCCGTTCCACAATTGTCGCTTCGTACCCTAAAGTCCACACTGGAGGAAACGCACCTGGAATTCTTCCATCGGAGGTTCGATTGGCGATAGAAAGCGTGAAAAGAGGCACAGCTCCAGAACTCGATGATATCACCGCTGACTTCTTTAAAGCTTGAAGCCAGAATTTGCATGTACTTCCTGTAAACCATATGACAGCCACTTTCAAAAGGAAAAAATTCCAGACCAGTGGAGGACGTCGCGCACTGTCATTCTGCAAAAGAAAGGTGACCGAAGGGATCGTAGAACTTTCTTCCGATATGCTCGTTCAGTGTACGCTACAAGATCTTCATGATGATTATTCTTTCGCGCACAACAAAGACAACCAATGCAGCAAGTAGAAATTCGACAGAAATTTGCTGCACCGACTGCATCCAGGCAGTCTCCGGGGTTATGAAGGTTGTTGGTAATACCACATGCTCCTAGTTC
The DNA here is from genome assembly GCA_009735665.1 of Angiostrongylus cantonensis. NCBI lineage: Eukaryota > Metazoa > Nematoda > Chromadorea > Rhabditida > Metastrongylidae > Angiostrongylus > Angiostrongylus cantonensis. The sequence goes on from MQTX01000055.1 coordinate 1,932,208, forward strand.
TAACTTTTCTTGGCAACAAAAAGCGTTTGACAGTGTGGGAACGAATGCAATCCTAACTCAAGCTCAGCGAAACGGGAAAAAAGAACAGACTACAAATATATCGGAAGAAGACTCAGTTCATGAAAAAATGATAGTACGAAAGCGAAAAAACTGAAGTAAATGGCTCTCTGACTGCAGAGACTACTCATACGTATACTCTGTGCAATCAATGAATGTGGAAAGCAACATAAAGAAGGAAATAGACAGATGAAGGAGAGCAGCTGAAGTCGCATTCGGGCCTTTCAAAGAAGCTTCTGTCCAACTGAAGAACACGAAAATCCGCGCTCAATTTTTCGATTCAACACTCCTTCCAGTGCTCTGTTATGCTGCAGAGTCGTGGGTTGATACTTCAACCACGTCAAGAATGCTTCGCACTACTCACAGAGCGCTTAAGCGATGTCTTCTGAAATATAATTGGTACTCTCAATATCTAGCCGGAATGCGAAGCTCTGATCTTCGAAATCTGTCACATCTTCGAGGTCAAGGAGAACATACATCGTTAGCGAAACATAAATGGGTCGGTCACATAGTGAGAAGAACAGACGACAGATAGACGAAAAGAACTGTAGAGTGGACTCAACGAGAATGCAAACACCCCCTAAGACGGCCACATACACGTTGGGCGCAGGTGTTCGTAATTAAAGTTAGTTAGCTATACTCGCAGCTACAGCTATTTTAAAGATCACAGTATGAGATTGGCACGCGGTACCATGCTCGAATAAGACCACCACCATGGATGACGATTGCGAGGTAAAGAAACGAATGGAAATTGTGCTGGGGCCCTCACAACTCGTGAGGACCGATCATCCAAATATCCAAGTAAGTATCCTTGCAGTGTTTCCCATGTTATATGATAGAATTCGTTTTCTCTCCGCGTTTTGAAAAAATTTTTGACCTTGCCTTATCCTATAGATGCTCCATGTTTCTCCATATAACATCCCATGTTTTTGGTGCCTATTCACCTTTTGTATGTAATAGAAAAAAACTCGTCCGCTACCATGTAATAGTACTGCTGTCAACATTTAATGAAGTTTCGTCATAATCTTGACCGCTTTATTTTACTGCTTACTCTTTTTAATATCAGGGTATATTGCGAAATATAACTCCAATGATAGTGAGATAACTTTTAATGATGCTGAGATATTTGCAAAACTCCGGACCGCCGGTGTCTGCGTTGGGGAACGAACGCGCTATGGCTTTTTCCAGAGAGTAACGTGTTCACCACCATACCATGCAGGTCCTTCGTTTCGTCCGTCTCTCAACCAGCTCTATCGATCAGTGCAGTCAGCAATCACCAGTCAGCAGGATTTACTCCCCAGAAAGGACAATAGCGCGTTCGTTCCCCATCGCAGACGCCTGCGGTTCGGAGTTTTGCAAATATCTGAGCATAAATGAAATTGCGTCAGTCCTCCGAGGTGCATTACGTTTACCTTTCAGTTTTGATATCGCTTCATTCCAAACAATACCCAAAAGTGATATTAGCGATTGAAAACTAGAAAATAACGAGTTGCTTCTCCAAAACGATGCTGCGCACTGCATGCATTGCCAGCTCTTCGAGGCATTTCTACTCCTTTCTCTGGCTACACTCTCTAGGGCGCACGTTCTCATCGACAGCAACAGTCTCTCGCTACCAAAAGAAAAATTACTGATAAATTAAAGTAAAAAAGCTGGTCAAGAGAATGGTAAAGCAAAGGCCGTATTGGTGCAGTGGATAACACGTGGGTCCCGGAAAGGATAAGCACGGGTTCGAAACTCACCTGAGGTTCCGAGTTTTGCAAATATCTCATCAATGTGGTTGCAATTCACATAATACCTTGTTATGAGAACAAATTAGAAGCAAATAAAAATTAAGACGTAAGTGAGACTTTGCTAGGAAGACACCCTCCCATGGACGCGCTGCGGTTTTCCATTTGCACTGAGCAAGTTGTTAATTGATTAGAATACGTATTGAAAGAGATTTCTGTGCACCAAGATAAACCTTGGGAAGGTAATGACCTCTATAGAGGTCATACTGGCCACTATGTTCTATTATAAATAACTTTAATAGCGACCATGTCATCGCGAATGTGTTAAGAAAAGGCTCATGTACTGACTTTTGTGGTAAGGGATTACACTATTGTCATAAACTCTTCTAAGTCAGGTACCAGTTACTCATTTCTATAAGGATTCAAGTAAATAAATGTATTGTGAGTGTTCCGTTCTTAGATTTTCTGCTACGCTGGATATTTATATGATTATAAGTCATACTTCAGACTCCAAGAAGAATGGAATGACTAGGCCTTTCAGATCTGTGCATCCAGAATACCAACATTTCTTAGCATCAGAACTCTAACTTTAAATCAACTGATTAATTGCGTTATTTGCAATTTCATTAGTAGTAACGAAGCTCAATTAGGCATCAGTAAAAATGTCTATTTGACTAACTGGGAAGATATTGAGATTGTCAGACTTTTTGTAAGAATGTGACAATTCTTGACATAAGGTTTTCTTGACAATGGGGTAGCTGACAGACCACCAGCATCGCGTAGATTTATCTAAAGCTCAGAAATTCAACAAAAATCTCAAATCTCTTCTCAGCTTGGCAAATCCTACTAGTATGGTGAATCTTTAGGTAATACATTTCACTTCGACACCCAAGAACCTCACCACCACTAGTCAATATGGAGTGCTAAATTACTAGATGGAGGAATCATGCGATAGCCAATTAGACAGCTTTTTGATGTTTTGCTTACGAACTATTCATTTATTCAATTCGTTAACTAAGAAACAAAAAGCTGACATAACCAATCCGCATTGAAGATGTTTGGCATGAAAAATCAATGATTGCGCTTTACTAGCAAAATCATCCATCCGTCCAGAGTGTGTCCACCACTTACGATTGCAATTTATGTACTCATTACTGGTCTTGTTTCTTTCCATTCTTTCTACTCTTTCACGGATAACCGGTTTCTATTGGATGATATGCTTTGTAATTTGCTACAGACAATTCGCCAATGATTTATTAGCACAACGTTGTCGACTGCATGTCGGATGTGACCCGTATGAAATGACTAACCTCTTATAACAACAAATAGCGCATGACCACTAAACTGTGGTTGTAGAATTCTCTGGAAAGTGTGCTGCTGTCAGGGGTCACACTTCACATACTATTCCGACCTCTAGTCGGAATAAGTGTTTTCTCACGAAAACGAAAGCATTGATGACGGTTGACGATCATACTCCGGTCAGCTTGGTGGTGCCGTTGCCGGAGTTATACTGTTTCTGATCACTAGGTCGATAGCAAAGGCCTTGGTAGCAGGCCGGTGCCGACGGAGGACAATCTGAACAGCGCTGCTTGCCGTCGGTAGCCCATTTGAATGCTGGCACCTAAAACCAAATACCATGCAGTGGACAAGCAGTAGACACAGTTAAGTATCACCATAATACCTAGAACTATTTAAGTGTTCGGATTCTTCTTATGTATTTATATTACTTCTACAAAATTCTAACAATATAGCGCCATTTTATCCTTTCTTTTTAATACTCGTCTTCTAAAAATGACCTAAAAATTTTGCTCAGCAATGAGTATTTGACTATTCAGGTTTGAAAGTTGACATATTAGTAGTACTGAGTAAAACAACATGTTCTAAATCATATAGCCGACATGATGGTCGAAATAGCAGTAATCAGGGGCGCATGTGGCGCAGTAGTTGGAGGCGCCACTGCGACGCGCACGTAAAATGCGCCCATGGCCACCAAGCCTTCCATCTCTCCGGGGTCGGCAAATTGGTACCAAACTTGTCTAAGAGGGTAGCAGCACTGGCTCGATACATCGGCCGACCACCGCGAGTCATTGTAAAGGCCAGCTATGCATTCAATAGCCTCCAACGATGCTTAATGAAGTCGAATGCATGGCGCATCCCTCAGGGATTGATCAACGCCAAGAGCTTTAGAGCTTTAATAGCAGTTATCACTCCTTTCATCACAAGTATCGTTCAACAGGAAGCTAGAAAGCATCTTCTTTGAACATTCACAATCAGAGAACGACTGCTGAGCAACTCGTCCAAAAGGACGGGCTTTAGCCAGGTGCTCGAGTGATAACTCGAGATCGAGTGATAACTTGAAAGCAGAATTACCAACCGGATAAAGTTGTCCTGCTCGACCGACGAAGACCGAATGCATGGCGCATCCCTCAGGGATTGATCAACGCCAAGAGCTTTAGAGCTTTAATAGCAGTTATCACGCTTTTCATTACAAGTATCGTTCAACAGGAAGCTAGAAAGCATCTTCTTTCAACATTCACAATCAGAGAACGACTGCTGAGCAACTCGTCCAAAAGGACGGGCTTTAGCCAGGTGTTCGAGTGATAACTCGAGATCGAGTGATAACTTGAAAGCAGAATTACCAACCGGATAAAGTTGTCCTGCTCGACCGACGAAAACAGTGTTTCCTTGTGGATTGTAGTGACATACAAAAACGTTACGGTGACCTCTTCCAAGTAAACCCTGAACGTCACGACACCTTGCGAAACCGCATCCAACCAAACTCGTCTTCGCCCAAACCACCTACAATAATGGTAAGTTGCTTATCACCTTGTTCTTCCTATGTGAGACATTAATTACCTCTGTTGAGATATTGAAATATAGTTAAAAAACTATATGAAAATAAAGTAGCATTTGAGAAGGAAAATAGTGTTTAACTTTTTCTCCACTGCCCATTACTTTTTCATGGGAGGGTATTATGTGAAATACGATCATAATGATGCTGAGATATTAGTAAAACTAGGACTTCAGACCAGATTCGAACCCGCAATTACCCTTTTTGAATCTGCCCTGGCTAGGGATCCAAGTTTTGCCTATACGCGATTCTAGTTGTATTTATAAATGTATGAGGAAGTATGTTCTTTTTATTTACTGCCTATTATTATTTTTCAAGGAGGGGTACGTTGTCATATAACTGGGGACCAAGTTATACAAATATCTCAGCGTTATAGTGCTTAAATAAAATAGCTTTTTTTCTGTGGCTTTACAGCAAAGAATTTCTCCTAACTTTTCTCTAAAAATAAAATTTGTTGAAATTTACCACAGAACGAATCATGGTCTGCTTTAGGAGGCCGTGCTTGGTGAGCAATCAGAAAAAAAACCCGAGCAAGGAAATATTCTTCAATATTGCAGATCCAATCTACTTTCTATGAACCGTCAGAGAGATCATTTAAGGAACAATACGAGGACGGGGAGAAGATATGTTGAACTACGAAAGAAACTATGGTGACCGTCGTTATGACACAACAGATCCGATTAGTTTCTATTTTACTCAAATCAAAACCACCTTAATATTCGTCTGTTTTTCCTCGATTCATCCGAAAGAAGGCTTTTTTCTGCAGAACATCTAGAGAGTAAAATAAAACCCTGATCAGCAGAAGGCAGTTTTTTATCGAGTACGACGATCAACGGTCGACCGGCCGAAAAATGAGC
>MQTX01000055.1:1942951-1981630 GCA_009735665.1 Angiostrongylus cantonensis
AGGAAATATTCTTCAATATTGCAGATCCAATCTACTTTCTATGAACCGTCAGAGAGATCATTTAAGGAGCAATACGAGGACGGGGAGAAGATATGTTGAACTACGAAAGAAACTATGGTGACCGTCGTTATGACACAACAGATCCGATTAGTTTCTATTTTACTCAAATCAAAACCACCTTAATATTCGTCTGTTTTTCCTCGATTCATCCGAAAGAAGGCTTTTTTCTGCAGAACATCTAGAGAGTAAAATAAAACCCTGATCAGCAAAAGGCAGTTTTTTATCGAGTACGACGATCAACGGTCGACCGGCCGAAAAATGAGCGCCGGTTGGCCGCCGGAAGTGTCACTTATCAATCAAATGAGGCCAGGATATGATTGGATTGGAGAAGCGAAAATGATAACGTAACGCTGATAACATCAATCATCGACAATTTTTAGCGTTCGAAGAACACAAATAAGAGAAATATGACCAGTAGTACCGGACTGATTCAGCTTCGTTGCTGAATTGGTGCTCTTTGAAAGTAGTGCGGTAATTTTTTGAAAGGAGTTTCATGTCATCTTTACAGCATGTTCACTCTCAATAGTAGCCTTTGTAAGCACTTTCATTCATGACTTAACCATTCCTAGTGCTGTTTTCTTTCATGGGAGGGTACTATGTGAAATACAATCACAAAGATGATGAGATATGAGGAAAACTCTGAACCTCGGGCTTCGAACCCGCGATTTCCCTTACCATAAGTTTCATTTGTTTTAACTATAAAAGAAACCTTAGAATACGATCGCTGTGAAGTAAGGGTCTCCTAGATCATTGGTTACTATTATTATTCGCAAAGTTATATTTTAGACGATGAACGTTAAAAGAAAGACGAACAAAAAACTAATCAGTCTCACCTGAACATAGTGACCACAACAATGTTTATAGGCGTGGTTACATGCGCACTGTGGATCATGTACCTAGAAATTCTCGATTGATTTTTATTTATTGATTGATTATGCAAAGTTTTATTGAAGAACGAGGAATAGGTAATGTTATTTTATGATTAAGCTTCATCTATAGTACGGATCATGGATTTTTATACAGACCTTTTTTTTAGAATGAAATTTCCTATTCCGAAACTCGGACGAAAGGTGCACGGGCGAGTTCAAAATTTACTGGTGCTGGCTCGAGTCACTCGATAATGGGAGAGATCCTATCTAATAGAGGTGACTAGCAATTTACTTTATTTTTGTGCAAATTTATAACATACGTGCTCCTTCATTTATCTAATTTAAGGATAAGGTGAAACAACTACAATGATGCTGAGATATTTGCAAGACTCCGGATCGTAGGTGTCTTCGGTGGGGAACGAACGCGCTTTCCGAGAGTAACGCGATCACTACTACACCATGCGGGTCCTTCGTTTCGCCTGGAGAATAGCGCGTTCCTTCCCCACCTCAGACACCTGTGGTCCGGAGTTTTGCAAACATCTCAGCATCATTGAAGTTGTTTCACAAATAATACCCTGCCGTAAAAACTAGTAAAAGGCAGTGAATAAAAATTCAACATTTTAAAGGATAAGGCATTCAAGGTTGATCAGTCTCAGAGGGATTGGACATGAATTCGATTTCATCTGGCAACGCTAAAGGTGATTGAATGCATGTCTGACCCATGTAGCGACTTCCGGCGGCCCACCAATGTATCGAGTCAGAGTTCCAGTTCTTCCAGACAAGTCTGATAGCAATTTGTCGAACAGGAAGGGATGGAAGATTTGATGAGCCTGGGAGTGGATTCTAACTAAACGCTACATGCGTAATGGACGCCATTTCTAACCATTGTGCTATATGCGCCTAAGATTATCTTTAAACAAGAAAGGAAATTACTCTTAAGTGGAAATAATGTTCCAAATCAATTTATAAATTTTCTGAGATAGTGAACATGAGCTTGGCTTAGCAATTAGTGATAGGTTTGGCCTAGAAACGTACCAATGCTGTGCCCTTTGTAGATAATTATTTCACCGGGTGAGGGAACGACAAAGAAATGCAGGAAAAGGAATTTCAGCGATTTGCTTAAACGTTTGGTTTGAAACAGTGATCATGTGCGCACAACTTCATCATTCATCCATTGAGGTAAATACCATATGTCCGTCCTACAAAGTTCCTTCCAAAAAGCTGTTTCTTCTCTAAACTGCTCTTCTACTTGGAAGCAATAGGAATATGGAGCTCTGTGATGCTGCCCATACACATGGACGCTGGCATGAATCCTCATCGAGTCAGTCAAACCGTTCATTCATTACGGTGGAGAGCAGAGTTGTCATACATTAGTTAAATTGAATTTTCAATGACACGCTAAATCGCATCAATAATCATTCTAAAAACCAAATCAACATTCAGGGCATGAAACTGGAATAAGAAGCGCCTCCACATTTGGTTATACTATACGTTTAGACTTTCTGAGGATAGCGTAAGCTGATGGTTAGAGGAGTGCTGAAAATCACTCGTGGTTGTTGGTTTGATCCTGCACGTCTGGCAAAGCAAGCCCCTCCATCACTTCTACGTCCGTAAATTGGTGCCAAATTTGTCTGGAAGGCTAGGGACACTAACTTATACAGCGCTACCCCAAGTTATTTCATAGGCCAAAAATACGTTCAATCACGTATGAATCCAGTCGTATGTATCCTACATTCATGAAGGTTTTATCAAGGCCAAACGTTCTGTTCTTTAGGCTTAATCACGTATAACCATCGAGACTTTCAGCAAAGACCCGATCCACTTACCTCGTTAAACCAAAGAGTAATCGCATTCGAATAGTCACTGAATGGAGCGGCCCAGATGTTCTCTCCGATGTTACGTCGACCTTTCGAGTGTTTAAAATCACAGGTGTTAGCATGTCGTTGTGCAGATGCCGCCAACTCCTCTGACCAATACAGCATGTTCATGTCTGATGCAGGCACCTGAATTCTTACCGGAGATTTCGAAGATATCCCAAAGACACATGGAGTTTTTCAGTTTTCTGTCAGGGTAACAGTGTAGAAGTACCATCAACAATGTTCTGCTATGACTTTTTTGTATAACTTTCATACTTTCTTATATTGTGCGCTTTTTTTCCTAGCAAATTCACTCAACTGATAGCATTTTTTTTCTATAGATGTCAAAGGATAATTGTCAAAGGATGAACTTCGTTTCATCGCGCCGAGATGTTGTTGTTGAATGTTGAATTACCATCAATGGCATGGAATTCGTTCTTGGATAATGTCACCGTACCTGAGAACTTAGAGGGATTTTAAAAAGCACGAAACCTACCCGCACCTTATATGAGAAAGTGAAACGATAATCTGTTATTTGTTAAACACACGAAGAAAGTGTAACCAACGACGCGATTCGGCCTTGTGAGTTCCACTGGTCGGTTGGTTGACTAGTCACAGGAATCACATCTTTCTTGGAAGAGCCCTAATGGTGAATATGTAAACCACTCTATGTTCTACAATATGCTGCTGAACAGATGACCTGGAAAGCTTTAGCATGGCTGTATTAGAATTCCGGCGGAAGCTCAAATGGCATCCAACGCGAGGAGGAAAACGACGGATAATCAAGAAAGAACTCACGTCCAAACCAGATCATTTGCAAAGGTGACAGTTGCAAAATATAGAAACGAATAGAACAAATAATGATGACAGGGCAATATGTGAAAATGGGCCATCTAATTGTTAATGCATGTGGAATAACAGACGAGTGATTAGGTGAACCCCAAAGGTTAAACTGAGGCGTGAAACGAACCGATATTTGTTAGACATTTGCCTCTGCAGCTCACTCTGGTCGGCCCAGAGCTTATTGGAAAATCTTTTAAATCTTTCTTGAGCTAATATTCATGGGTTGTCTCGTCGGTATACATTTTTCGCAAATGGTACTTAACATATTCCACATATGAGAAATCAGACAACTGCTAACGGAACTCGTACGATCATGGAGGAATTAATTCTCATACACTGCTCATTGTTAGTTCAGTTGCTGCCAGTTACTGTTATCAATATCTCTGTAAACTTGTTGAATTTTCGCCGCTTTGTGTCAGCAGAAAAGAGCGCTGCGAACTAGAAGGTCAATGAGTTGTGATTTACTGAGGACCTATTTGATCGATGTCTGCGTAGGTTATGTTTAGAGCTTTTTTGTGACAGCGACAAATGTTTCGCTGTAGTTCTTCCTGTGGCATCTGTAGGTCTCGAAGGCGAAAAGGTCCTTCGGGACTTCAGAAGACATCGGAAAAAGCGTTCCATGTCTTTGGGTCAGCCACTCGAGGCAACGGCAACTGAATAATCAGTTCCGATTCTCACAGATATGAAATAAACGGCAGTTCTGCAATTTACAAACTGAATTACATTGAGCTTCTAATAAGCCCAGTAATTTTAAAAACTTTATTTTGAGCTATGGATTTGTTTTCACTACTGATCTGGAGACCTAAATTTATGTAAAGCAGCTTTAATTCTATTGACCACATCTAACGCAAGATGATTCTGCCACAGATGAGCATCGTTACACCACAAGGCCTTTGCACTAAATTGTGGTGGAGCCAGCACATTTCGTGAAGACGGACCATCCAAGTATCCGTATGGATGAATCATGTTCGTTATTAAAGAATTTATCCCCCTTTCACGAATGACCCCGAGCTGTTAAGTGCCGAGACAGCATGGCGCCCATGAGAGCGTGGGTGTCATTGTGTTCGAATTCGTCTACCATCACCTGCACCAATTAAAATCTCGTTAGTCATCGAGTCACCCGATAGAACGTCAGTAAAAGACGCCTATTCGGCTTTGTCACGTGCCAGAGCAGCACAGTGGATTTCACTTGTTGAATGTCTCCTATGAGGCACTCCCGCAGTTTTACTACTTTTGCGGAAATAGTTCCGGGTAAACCATCAATCACATTACGCCGTGAGAGGTGGGTGTAGTGAACGGTACTAGAAAGAGAGCTTACTTGTTTTGTTGGAAATCACTCTGGATCGCTTCCCCATTAATTTGTTGGAATATTTTCAACGGATGGGCGTAATGATGGAATCTGCGTAGAAAGGACATCTCAGCACGAATGCATTCAGATAACTACAAAGAGACGAAACGTGCACGTCAAACCAAAACATCAAAAAGGAGGGTCTATTCCTAGATCCAGTTGCGTATCAAATGGTGTCTGTGATTACATTGGTCTGTTTCGGCACCTATCCGGTATCAATTTGTGGACGCATCCTTCCAACGAATTGGCGCATAGACCTTCACGCAAGAAGGATCCGTTATTCAACTGGCATTTAATGTAGCAATATATTATAACAAACAGATTTATCACATACCATTCTTCTGTAGCGATTGTGCTCATAGGTGAGCCATTTCTTCATGTAGTCATTCGGCGGGTCTGAACTGACTAACAGTTGATGACCGAGCTGGAATCGTGAGAAGAAATAGTTGCGCTTCTCGCGAATCGCCTCTGTTGCATCTGTTAATGATACAGTGTTATAAAAACTTTAAAATTTTTAAGATCTGTAGAAAATTTTCATACATTTCTTTCACCGTTCTTTTTTTTTCGGCTTGAGAGGTAAAGGAAATTAAACCTTGACCATGACCTTGACCAATTTGCCGAACTAAACTTAAACTTGCACCATTTGTCAGCTATCTTTCCCCTATCTGTATTTTATTGATCTCATTCACAGTCATAATCAGAGCCATTGCAAAAGTGATACGAAACACACAGAAGTGACCATTAATCACTTTGGAGAATAGTTCCTTCGTTATTATTCACTTAGTCTTATTAGTTTGCTATCATCGAATACCTTAACCTGTGTTGTGTCCTTGGTTCAACAATGATCAGTCAAACGGGGACCTTGCCGAAATGGGCCTATGTGATTATACAAGTAATTGTTTCACCGACTTGCCGTGGCGCGCTATTATTTTTAGCACGATAAATGAGGATTCGACGGAAAAAGTCACCTGACTAGAAAATTTTGACTGCATAAACGTGTTCGAGTAATAAGAAGATATCACATTTCATAAACGTGGGGAAGCTTAGAGAGCTTTTCAGAGGTTTCTTAAGGGTGTGAAAGCGTCTCCTTAAGCCTTTCATCCCCACGAGGTCGGTGGATAAGTAGCAGACTTGCCTAGCAAAGGCTGCCTCCTATCCAGACCATAATGGGAACTTAGGTGCTCCCTAGCAGAAACATCCCATCATTCCGGTTAGAATCAATTTTTTATACGATTATTTTCATTGATATTTTTCTAAAACATACCAGAACGTGAGACTTCAGCAACATCGTGCAGAAACGGTGAAGTATACGCGGCGATGAATTCCCCGATCAAGAGAATTAATAAGTAGGGCATCTCTGAAAGTAAAAAAACCTATACGCTACGGTGATGCCATGACTATAGTACGAGAACATTCCAATCATGGCCAAAGTGTACGAACGGAATCAATGAAGTTCACCACCTTAAAATCACTTGCTTGTCCTTTAAGGATTGAATATAAACCAAGACATCCATTGTGGGTAAATCAATTCAGGATATGTTTAGCGTATTACCTAGAGATGCCCTGGTACAAGTATCAGGTCACTAGTTTGTTATCGTACACTGTTCAAACAAAGCCCTTTTCGTGGTCGGCAAATTACCAGCAGACTAGTCCAGCAGGGCAAAAACACTAATTTAATATCACCGGTAGATCTCACAACTCATTGTGAGCGAAATATTTATTCGATATCTTCTGTAACGCAACCATTGACGTCTAATCATGGCATGTCCTCAAGGCAGCTCCCTTATCCTCCACATAACTCACCTTCGAAAATGAAGGTCCTAGGTGCCAAGAATATACGACGCGGCCATGCCATTTGACTGCACATTAGGATTAATGTAAATGAAAACGTAGAATTTGGATTACACAAGTTTTCTATTTTTTTTCTATTGAGCTAATATGATTAATAATGTTCCGCTGAGACAGCGACAAGTTCCGTGATGTAACTACTTAACAGTGCCGGACAACAGCGTCGACAACGTCATCATGGTTTACGATAGGCGATGAATTAAAGTTTTTGATGATGTTTGTCTAAAGTCCAACAAAATATGATAAATACAAAAATCTAAAGGAAAGACTCGATTAAAAATATCACTCCGCGGTCTTTCTTCCTCTCCATTTCTCTCCCTCTCTCCCTCTTTCTCTCTTTTTCAATTTCTCTCTCCCCCCTCCCTCACCTTCTTCCTCTCTTCCTCCCTGTTTCACTCTTTCTCGATTTTTCTCCCTTTCTCTCTCCCTCTCCCTCTTCCTCTCCCTCTCACTCTCACTCTCACTCTCACTCTCTGTCTGTCTATCTGTCTGTCTGTCTCTCTCTCTTTGAAGAGATTTCCAGGACGTAGGACCAAGTTCACATACCGCATGAAATAGAGGGGTCGATTCATACATATATATATATAAATGTAAGAATGATGAAGAATATGAAGCCCAGAATTTCGTTGCTTATGCGAGGCTTGTCAATAAGAAAGCTGAACGAGGAAAAAATTTAGACATTCCTAGAACAAGGATTTGATGCACCTTGAAATTCCTAAACTGAAGTTCTCCTTAGGCGTTTTTCTACTCTTGAGAAAAAGAAGGACTTTTCATTCTTCTATGAGGAATTCTTGCACTTTGCATGGATGGTTCCACTTCTTGAAAGATACGTCTAAGGCTAAAAGTACTGTAGACAGTTGCAAATCTGTCTAATAATTATGACGGCGACTTTAAATTAAGTAGACTCATGAGAATATTAGGATTAGGTGCACGACTTAATCTAAGTTTAGGCGTTAGATTTAGATTTCCAAGCTTTGAAAAAGGCCGGATCCATTTATAAACTGAATGTGTGTAAGATTCTAGTACTACTAATTGTTGCCAATACAGTATCTCTATTAGAGCTGTTATTTGTGGATCTCATGAAATTCGAGAAATCTCGACAGTGGTGGGAATACTGTTATAATCATGTTAACAGACGTCACAGTGTCAACGCGAAGAAGGTTAGATTAACTGACAATGACTCAAAGTTGACGACTGCTGGAAACGACGAGGTCAATCGAGTTAGGTCTGACACTGATAGGACATAGCGGAGAGAGGAGAAGTAGAGAGTGGCGGTAAATGGACGTCACTTTCGTGAAATCGAGAAACATCTTGTCATTGGGTCAACGGAAATGCGCGTGTTGGTTGCAGAGTGATTAGTGCAAACTAACTGTGCAGCTGTAGCAGCAGCACTGGTAACACTAGAAGTAGCAGACGGGTGGTTACAAATACGGTCGTCTCCGCTCGAACCATTCTTCCTCTCCGTCAGTACGTCTTCGATACGGTAAAGTCATGAAACTCTCACATAAAACTCAGATCTGGAGCAAAACACTTTCAAACAGCCGTCGACCAGTGAAACTCATGGAGATGAAGAATACGCCGCTCACCGTTGGAAGTGACGATGACCTCGACCATGCAGATCGCCACTCAATAACTTGCACGTTATGGATGGGCTTGAATGGAAATCGCTTCACCTACAGCTAGTCCTTGATCATCTTAACGTTGATGAACATGATCTAAATGTGTCAAACCGTTCAAAGTGACCACTTTGCGGATTAAAAGTTTTCACATATCTTTTTTTAGATGAATCTCATCATCAGAATAATAAAAATAGCCGAAGACAGCTAATTTTATAGTCTTCAGTTCAATTTTTTCTAAGGGCTATAGTTTTCACTCTTCAAAATCTCTTTATTAATGTAGGCTGCGTTGCGAAAAAGCTCACATTTATCCATGAAAACAGTGTGTAGTTTCTGATGACGACATTTGATTCCCATTTAAGTGAAAGTAAAAAAATGAAAAATCAACGTAACCAATTCACCTAATGCAACCAAACAAGTAGGAAATCCTTCAAAACTATAAAACAATCAATTAATTATAAGGTATCAGTCTAATTACCTAAACGAATTCTGCACATTCCCAACTACTTGAATTGACGATCGAGCTACCACAAAATTTATTCAAAGGATTTCGATCGCACCTATACACGCCGCATTGTTGTCATGATCTTGGTTAGAGTTGAGGAAAGCCGAAGTGGGTGAGAGTTAAAGAATTTCTACTGCTCTCGCAAAAAGGTAAAGGATTGCCAGTAATTGTGGTAATGTAACCACAATGATGCTGAAGATTCAAACGAGGATGAGGGAGAGGCGAAGTGAAGGACCGGCATGGTGTGGTGGCGAACCCGTTAGCCTTTGGAAAGGGTGATATTGTATTCGATCCCCATGGCAGACATTTCGTGTTCGGAGTTTTGCAAATATGTCGGCAATATTATGGTTGTAATTCACTTCATACCTTGCCATGAAAAAGAACAAGCAGTAAATAAGAAGTGGTTACATTGTGGTAACATAATTTAATATGCCCTTATTTAAACTTAAGAAAGGTACTTATTCTATTTCTTTCTACAAGACCCGCCTTCCACATCTACTGTGCGGATCTCAGTACTTTTTGCATTCGAATCTTTTCTTCTCATTCGTAATCCACGAAGGTTTTCGAACTATTGGGGTCACGGTTCTGCTGTTGCTTGAGTATTTCCCTTTCGTCATGAATGTGCTTGAATACTGGTCAAGTCCATTCCCTCTGGAGTCCTGAGCTAGCCAGGTCAAAGCGTTTCCAGATTTATTTCCACATGGATTGCAGAGAGTCAACTTCTCTCCGCGCAAGTTTTGTACCAATTTCCTGAGCCTGATGAATGAGAGACTTGGAGTCCGGAGTCCGGAGTGGGGTTGAACCTGCACCGTGCTCGTAATGATCGGTATCACAGCCACTGCCATAATCGACCCTTAAGAAAGGTACTTGTTTGAAAAGTTATTATATAAGATTTTAGGTCATCTCATCTGTTTTTGGGGTATAGAAAAAATAGCATAGACTTCTTCATGCTCGCTCACAACGAACGATGAAGACCTCATTGTTGTGATTTGAAGATGAATTGATCCCTCTAACTGTACCACTGGGAATGAAGTTCTTCATCAGTGTGGTGATAAAATCGAACTCGAAGATTGGCATTGTACGACCCAGGAAAACTTATTGGACAACATTTTGTGAACTCTACAAATTCTCTGGGATGCAAATTACGCTTATGAAGAAGAGGTGCGCAGTATACAGTAGAAGAGTTTAGCATTTACCGAATGCAGAAGCAAAGCAGGTTAAGAAATCGTATGGAATGGACAACATCGGAGAGCGTTCAAGATGGTTTCTTTGACCAACGTGGAGATGACATTTGCTCTTTTATAGTCCTCAGACGAAGACCTCCAAGAAACTCCGCCCCAAAAGTTCTTTTATCGTATTAACAAACAAAGGGCAGTCCAAATGGGGATGATGGGCGGGACGGACGGAAACGTATACGATGATGAATGTGGGGCTGGTTGAACATATCCACCGGAACTCCGTCTCGTGGGAGTAACCACATAAAATCCCCTGCTAAGGTCATTTCAATGAATGGTGCTGTGTGGCCCACGCAATCGTTCCGACTGCCAATAATATTATTTATTTGTCTTCACGTACGAATTCCTACAAAGTAAAAGCAGTTTCCGAATCACACAAAAGTAATGAATGAAAGTCATAACAGTTTGAAGTTTTCTACAAATCAGACACCACTGCTGAGAAAATAGTAGCCATTTCAACGATGTTCTACTCATTGTCTCACATCTTCCACAGGGAGCGTCCTTTAGCCTACCGAAGTGGTGCTGTCTGGTAGCCGCCTATTCAGCGGAACTCATCTTCGTTAAAACGGATTCCATGTTACATTAGATAAATTGAGTAGCCTTTTGATTGCATATGAAAGCATGTGCATGTACTACGTTCCTGAACTCTGTACACTCATATCACAATACCTTACCGTGTCTTTAATGACTGTCTCATAGCTTTAAGCTCTACCTTGACATCTTTCTGACGTTTCTCTTTTGAACATTGTTTTCCTCGAGGTTTTCTAAGTAAGAAATTGGATGAATATTCATGAGTGCAGGAGGTCATTTGGTCACATTGTTCTTCATTGGCATGAATGAGCTCTTCGCTCTCACAGATTTATATATCAAAAGATGTTTATGCACAAAATTCGAGAATATATACATTTCATTTAATGAAAAAAATTAGAAAAATCTACGGATACGGTAGTGGGGAAGTTTAGAGTGTTGCCTATCGCCACTATCTTGATGACAGATAACAAACTTTTTCGATCAAAATAAAAACATTCGAAATGAATGACCAAGCTGAACAGACGGAAAATATCGCAAAAAGAAAAACAGGAAAAGGAACGCTGCACAGCGTCTTCCATGCAATTAAAACTGATGAAACTCAGTAAAAACTATCTATCTACACATTTGACATGAGAAATTACAAAACGTACAAAAATTTTACAAAAAAAAAATGATTAGAATCGAACAGCCAAGCTTTGCCGTAAAATGAGGGATGGTCTCAAGACATCACAAAGATAACAGTTTGCAAAAAATCTCTGGAAAAGTTAGAATTTCTGAATGTCATTGTTCGAGTCTCTATGAGTACCGACAACATATAGGATGTACTATACAAATAACACGAAAGAAATGAAGGGAAAGTTATTCATAGTAAACTACGATGAGGAGCCTAGTAAGTCGAAGGACAAACCCCATATGGAAAACTGTGCATGAAACAATACAAAGAAAAGAACTAAGGAGAAAAAAAAAACGGTCAGAGAAAAATGCGTCAGAGTTCTACCCTAATGGTTAATTCAGATTTCCATTTCACAGAAGATCTGGCCGACTCGTAACGGTTGACAGGAGTGCAACGCCATTTGCGTGAAACACAACCCCGCTTCCGCTCACGTTTTCGCAAATGAATGGCCGTGAATGGTCAAGTGCACTATTCTTTCGTGAACTCAATTAGACTAACAAATATTTGATAGTCAGACCTGTTTTTTCTTCGATGTAAGGTCACTATATTACAGTTTTTTTCGCAAATGACATCTCTTAGAGCATTGCCCTTTTCCAGTTAAACGAACAGGAACAGAAGATGGATGGAATAGTAGACAATCCTCGCGTATGTAGCATACGAAAACGAAACTAAGTAAAAAAATAAAAGGATTAAGAAAAAAGACACTCGTCTCACTCTATGTAGTGTACTCTATCGAGGATTTTTATCAAGTAAATCACAAAATAGTGAACTTCATAACAGAATTTTCTCTTTGAATTCACATAGCTATGGACTATACAGTAAGAAAACCTAATCTTTTACTCAACTATACGATGGGTAAAGTTCAACATCTAGGGAGGTTAGTCTAGGTTTAACGTGAAAAACATTTCAACCATTTTCTTCGCATGAGTGAGACTGATGAACTACTAAACAAAAGAGCCGCGTTTCACTGATAGAAACTGCTGATGACATAAAAACGGCAAAATCTACTGAGTAGACAAAGCGATGCGATTCACTAGAAACGGACACGTTGCTCAGATGGCTATGAGAGCTGAATCAGTACGGTTTGATGTGCATTTCCGCTTCTCCCGAAATACTCCAGCGCATTCTGTAAACTGTACGCCGCAGCGGTACATATACTAATATCAGAACTAACCGCCTTAAAATGAGTTAAGTTTTCCAACACCAATCCCTAGGATGGCCACCATCATATTGTCATTTTCAACTTCACGATTAATGTGACGACCTCTTTCTGGGTTTGGTCAGTGCTTCCTCCTTCCAATTCCAGTTAAACGAACAGGAACAGAAGATGGATGGAATAGTAGACAATCCTCGCGTATGTAGCATATGAAAACGAAACTAAGTAAAAAAAATAAAAGGATTAAGAAAAAAGACACTCGTCTCACTCTATGTAGTGTACTCTATCGAGGATTTTTATCAAGTAAATCACAAAATAGTGAACTTCATAACAGAATTTTCTCTTTGAATTCACATAGCTATGGACTATACAGTAAGAAAACCTAATCTTTTACTCAACTATACGATGGGTAAAGTTCAACATCTAGGGAGGTTAGTCTAGGTTTAACGTGAAAAACATTTCAACCATTTTCTTCGCATGAGTGAGACTGATGAACTACTAAACAAAAGAGCCGCGTTTCACTGATAGAAACTGCTGATGACATAAAAACGGCAAAATCTACTGAGTAGACAAAGCGATGCGATTCACTAGAAACGGACACGTTGCTCAGATGGCTATGAGAGCTGAATCAGTACGGTTTGATGTGCATTTCCGCTTCTCCCGAAATACTCCAGCGCATTCTGTAAACTGTACGCCGCAGCGGTACATATACTAATATCAGAACTAACCGCCTTAAAATGAGTTAAGTTTTCCAACACCAATCCCTAGGATGGCCACCATCATATTGTCATTTTCAACTTCACGATTAATGTGACGACCTCTTTCTGGGTTTGGTCAGTGCTTCCTCCTTCCAATGTAGTGGAACAGAATTCACCTTCCATTAACAGTTGTGATTCTATACGAAAAACTTTCGCACTCCTTAGTTATGACAGATAAGTGGTGTCGTAACTCATAAGGACAGATTTCGACAACTGGTGTTACACCAAGTGCCTAGCCTGACAGACAGCGCGAATTCCTTATAGGTCTGCAATTCTGCAATTCGTCATCATTGGTTTCATTAGATAGATCTGACTTCAGGTAAACATCAGCTCGAAAGGATGAAAAGGCTAGAATTTTTTTCACGCGGCCAAGGTACTGAAGCATTGAGATACCTGGAAAAGGCTTGGGAAATTCCGACTTCTCACAACATTTTGCCGACCACAGAAAAATGTATTCGTTTCACTGAACAAATAGAATGGCAATTAATGTTCCGGTTTTATACTGAGCACTAGCAACATAAATTTTCTTAAGCGCATACATACATTTCCTAGTAAGATCGAAGATACATTTAGACTCTAAAATGGCAACTGGAAATACTAGTGGAATAACCACTTTAAATTGAGAAAACAATACCGAAACGTAAAAACAGGCGAAAGTCGCACATTCTGTAAATACCGAGTGATAAAGAAAACGTGGAATTGAGGCAGGATATTAACATATCGTAAAACAAAATGAAGAAAGGAAAACTGAGGAACGTAAACTTACAGGTACCCAAGACGAAATCGGCGGCCTTTTTCACGAATAACGCTAATCCCTTCGGTGAATCCAAACGTCGAAATTCACCGAATAATCGTTCGTATGACGGAGGCACATCTTGAAAGCAACAGACTGTTGGACAAGGACTGGATTAAAATCTTTATGCACATTATTTTAGGATAAACATTGCTGTTGTGACTACAACTATTACGTATAACAACAAGGCTCAATAGAAAGTCTCACTCAATACCCACTAACACAATCGAACCTAAATAAACGATGTCATACTCAAACTGTTGAATTAGCACTCAATTCCGGAATAAAAGCATACCATTTGACGCTTCTTCGTAAGAGGGCGGCAGTTCCGGAGGTGCTGACGGCAAGGTCATCTATAATAAATGGTTACTTTTGTATAAATTAAAATCATAATTAATTAATTTAAACATAAATTTTGTATAAAAACATTCGTGAAATTTACATTATGGCAAAACATTCTGGCAATATCCGTCAGGAACGAATCAATAACAATTCCATTCACTTTCGAGGTAGATTTATTTATGAATTAAAGCTCGTAATCATTTCTTACAATACAATTTAATAACAAATACTATCGAAATCTTTAATTCCAGAAGAGGAAAGGAAAATAGAAATAGGAGGAAATAAGAGGAAAGAAATCAGAACTGTGCCATACAAAACGATCATGAAGTATACATACAACAGGGTAATCGAATGAAGATTCCAAATGTTGGGCAACTGAAGCTGATCAGCTGCGAGGGTGTGGCCTTAGGTGGCAGATAAGAGATTCAACGTGGCCCAAGAACGCATTTGTCCCGAGATGCAAAAAGGACCACCATATGACTCCCTGAATTCCTGCGCTGGACGAAGTTTACACTTTCCATACACACGTAAGTCCATGGCCGGGCCTGTTTACACGGCTTTATTTTGCTGGTCAATTCGACAAGTCTGCAAGTGGCAAGGAAGACGTTCACGTTCCTACCAACTAAAAAGTTTCACATCAAGCCTGAAACAATCTCACAAGCTAGCCATGATTACCTTCTGAGGAGCCACCCATGTGTATCCGTCGCTGAAATCAGCAAAAATAATAAGGGATATCATTCGAAGTTCAATGCTTTTCAAACCTCTCGACTGAGGACAGACCACCATGGAGATCTGGTGCACGAAAAAAACTTGAAGAGAGCACTATTGGGTGTTCGAGTCACTCGACGAGGATTAAAAATGAAGCAGAATACGGATAAACAATCAATAACACACATCACGGAACTATCATGATTCGACAAAAATGTTTGCTACTACTCAAAAAAGCTCAGACACGGGAGTACGAATCAAGCGAAAGTAGACATCTAGAAAAACGCTGTAAACTGTATGCGTATGGTGTAAAACAATGGCCAAACAAAATACGCGAAAATTTTGCACTGGTGCTTAGAAATTCCATCTTATCGAATTTGCTGGTCTACAGAAATTCCAATCTTTGTTCGTATAGAATTATTGCTTCCTTTCTATACTGCGAAACACTCAAAGAACCCAATCTAGTAACACATTCTATCACTAAACTCTTTCACATCACTGTTCTCTCGGTGTTCCCTCACAGAACGGAATACCTCTTTCTCCTTAATCAAGCAATAAAATAACAGTTACTTAGTTCATTTTTTCTGCACACTACAATTTCTTGACCGTTAACTCCCAATGCACATTAAAAACATGATCTATGTCGATTTCTAGATTTCTCATGCATAACCAGTTAAGACATTGAAGAAGTGATAAACTTCTTCGTGATCTAATACAGCGACATTGGTAGAGCAGACCGCGCACTGTACTGGCAGAAAGATATCCTCAGCTTGTACCTGAAATCCCGAAGTAAATTTCGCGGTATTTTCGTGACCTGTTTTTCAAAGAAACTGCCATATCTAACGGGACCTCCTCGTTAAGGTCATATAGCTTCGAGTCCTGACTTTACAACAGATTCAGCGCACAAATGTTACGCAAACAAGGGACTACATTCGATGAAAAACGGATAGACCCTTCCCTATACGTATCTTTCCAACAAAAAATTATAAAAACGTAATAACAAAGCACCGGTTGCTCGTTAGGGTCTACACCTATTTTTCTCATTTTTTGTCGTTCACGACGTTTCTCCTTGCCAGTCTTCTCGATTTTTAGACTTTCTTGCTTCACATGACAGTTCTCTACAAACATTGCCCTGAAGAAATTAAACGTAACACAACCTTAAGCAATTTTTGAAAGAAAATCTACACTCATCAATATGATTATACCTGTACTGATCGCTGTAAATCTCATGCCGCTGGCAGTCACGGGTCAGCAACACCATACATCCAGGACATGACAGAACAGCATCAGAGTTACCATCAATACGCGGCCTACAACAGTGCAGTAGTACACAACAACTGAATAAATAAAACGGCCTATAAAGTAAAACAATGTCAGTGATGTAGTCAATCAGGATTCGAAAATAACCAATTGATTTTGCGGGCAAAGGATAAAGGATAAAGCTCAGGGCGTTAATCAATCCCTGAGAGATGTCCCCATACATTCGACTTCATTAAACATCGTTGGAAGCAGTGAATGCATATTTGGCCTTTACAGTGGCTCGTTGTGGCCTACTGATGCATCGAGCCAGTGCAGCAATCCTCTCAGACAATTGTGGCACCAAGCCGACCCCAAAGGCTGGAGGGCTTCGTGGGCCTGGGACGATGGAATCGATTCCATGTGCATTGCAAGGCGCCTCCAACCAACGCGCCACACGAACTTGGATTTTGTGGGTATTGTGAATAAGCTAAATATTTCGCAAAAGAGTTTACAATATACAGGACTCTTCCTAAATATTGCCATAACAAGTCACCTAGTTTCTTTTCCGGCACTTTTACTTTCCATCCCAGTCGATCGTGAGCGTTGGGTCTGCATCCAAATCTCGTTCTCGTCATCTTCGTCTGGATCATAGAATTCAGCAGCTTCCTTAATTTTTAGGTAAACAAAAGTAGAAGTAAAAACATTGAAAGACGTACCTAGGTGAAAAAAGTGCCAAAACTGACTGAGCCAACATCATTCATCGTTTGTTTCGCAGATCTTTTGATCGGATTGTCATCTTCGTCACCTTGAGTATCGGATTTGCCCGAAAGACCTATTTTTGCTTTCGCATCTTTTAGTTTCAGTTCATCTGCCACTGCTTTCTCTGACGTCTTAAAATTTTGATTTTATTACCCGCTCAAAGCACCTCACGACCAACCATGAACAGGTTAGACAGGTGAGGCCATGCCTCCAATTTAATAATATTACATCAATACTGTTCACAAATTAGAAAACTGATATTTCAAAAGATACCGTGCTAGTAGATGGGTTTAGAGTGTCCGACTCTGGGATAACAACGTCCGTCTCCATCTCTTCAATTGTCGTTAGCTTCTCAGATGGTTGTTTAAATTCAAGCTTAGGCTGTTTCAACGGAATAAACGCTTCCCAATCACGAGTTCCATCTGAAAACATCTGAACACCGTGTTGGTCATGTTAAATACAACTTCTTTTCAAAGCGATTATTTAAAGATCCATGTGATGAAGTCTGACCTAGACACAACATCTTGCGCAATAAACCTTATATCGTAAAAATAAATTACACGGTTTACCAAGCAGAAACACTAATTACTAACCTTTGCTGCTGTCTTTTGCATCGTTACCAATATTATCATCATTATCCACAAGCGGTGGCATTTCATCTTCTTCGCATATTTTGAGATACTAAAAAGTCATGTATTGTGTCGTTACTAACATTTCTATACAAAACAGACGTTGCATCAAAGTCTCATAATAATTAGGTAGAGAACAAATTTTTAAAATTGCGCAAAATCTACTCTGCTGTAAGTGCTAGTCATGTTAGACTAACTGCGTACTCTTATATGTACTTACAGCTTTTCTGACCTGACCCAAGCACGTTCTCTTGTAAGACTTTATGCGAGTGGTCTCCATTAATAACTTGACGACCTGTAAGGACCAAGGACCAAAAGAGTGAGTGTTTAAGAAAGTTGCTTCGTATTCCAACGAAATCTAGCTAATGAGACATTCTGCTTAGGTTATGGAAGTGTATGACTGAGCAAATTGCATGTCAACTTAACTTTTCCATACTTTGAAGAAGCCGAAATCGTCTAAAAGCTTTAAATAAATTTTGCTATTAACAACCTCATTTCTGCCTAAGAAGAAAGAACTGACTTATTGAGAAATACCGAGGTCAATAGAAAGTCAGTCCTGGGAACGCACTCTAAGTGTTAAAATAGAAAACAAACTAACTGAACACACAAACGAGGAAAAAATGACGAACCTAGTCACATGAATCAATAATTCCTTCTAAGAAATGTAGAATTCAAAAATAATCCCAAATCCAAATAGCCACACTTTAATTAGATACACGTACCTCCTGACAGGATATGGTCGGTACCGCCGGTCGTTTCACGTTTCCGCTAAGATGCTCGTTGGCATAGTCGGTAATTAGCTGGTCCAACTCACATTCCATGTCCATTTCAAATTGAGAACGATTCTCTGCATATATATATATATATATATATATATATATATATATATATGACCAGATTGCAACCCGCGATTTTTCTTTTCGAGGGTCTTCTTGCTACCTACAACACCATCCGATGTCCTTCCTGATTCCAGCCAACTTGCACAACTCTCGTTGTAGTTCATCGTCAGAACTGTAAAAAAACATAATCGTGATATTGATTACATCGGGTGAACCAGACTTCTTAAAAGTAATTTTGATATCTGAGCAAAAAAAAATTGCATTTTTTTTCATATAAGATAAAGAATGAAGTGAAATCCAAGGCTTTTCAGAAAAACACCATTCTCAACAGCACTCAATGGCAAACATCTCATAACCTTTCGCTATTTATCTAAAGCTAATTCCTCCTTCATATACGAGATTGGAATTTTTAGTTTGAGCAGTAACCAAACTCAGTAGTATTAAGAAACCAAAATCAGCGTTAAAAAACTATCTACCTGTTCGGTTATCTATTTTTTACGGCTGAAATAGCTCCGGTAGAACGTTCCAGCTTATCGTCACAAGCAATCGTCATCATTTGTGGATCAGATTGCACTCTTCTTAGACAAATATAGTACCAATTTGCCTACCCCAGAGCGATGAAGGGATTATTTGTTCAGGAGAGAGCTCGAACCGGTGGTTACAAGGCGTTTATTGCAAGGCAGCATTCCTAACCATTGCGCCGTTTGAACGTATTGCAAAGAGCCTCCTTGGATACTTGGATGACCCGTCTTCACTGGTTCTGCGGGTCCCAGCATAATTTTTCATTTCTCTCTCTCGTAATCCCCGTCCATGGTAGTGGTCTGCTTTGAACACAGTAACACGCGCGAGGCGCATTCCGTAACTGTGAAATCATTGCCATTTGCAAATGGAAATAGTTGACGTTAGCTACGAATACGTCCACTGTTTGGATGTTCTTCTCCAAAGACACTTTCATTCTCTTAAAAACCACTCCACTCTAGTTTTCGCCCATTTCGCAACTGCTCTTCCTATTATATGAGCGCCCCATCTGTTTTGCTATGGATGTATATTCACCTAGATCCCGAAGATGGGATAGGTTTAGAATATCTGAGCTGCGCTTTCCGACTAGTCGTTGTGAGTACCAGTTATGTTTTAGAAGACATCGCTCAACTGCCCTGTGAATGGAGTGTACATTTTTTTCGACCCGGTTGAAGTATCAACCTACGTCTCTGTTGCATAACAGGGCGCTGAGGGGATTGCTGAATCGAGACGGTGGGCACGAAGTTTCGGGTCCGGTAGTTGGTCGGTGGCCTCTTTGCGATGCGTGAATGCGCCTCTTATTGCTCTGTTTCCTCTAAATAGTTTTCCCCTGAAGTCCTTCTCCATGTTCATTGAACGTCCAAGGTTCACGTACGAGGTGGTCTCTGTAATCCGAGAACCAACCGGTTCTATTTGTTGACCCTTCTATCATGGGTTCTTCATGAAATAGGTTTTCGTCCCATCTATGCACAGTCCAATCTTTTCTTCCCACATAGTTCAGTTCACTGAGCATCGTCTCTGTCTCGAAGGTACACCTCGAAAAAATGACGACGCCATCCGCTAAACAAAGATTTGATAAGAAGTTTTCATCAATAGCTATGCGTTCCTTGTCGCAATGCACTGCACCGTCATTTTCCACGGCAGTGCAACTGTGAACAACTTTGGCGAAATTCTGTCGTATTAGGTGCCATTTTTCTTATGGGTATGGTGAGGTGTAGATGAAAAAGCTCTATATTTGTGCTCCAGTTCCGATAACAGTCCGCTGCTGTTCGTTTATAGGACGGTTCCATTTCTCGGTCGACAAGTTAGGTAATGACGATGAAATTGCAATCAGCTAATCATACTAGTTACAAAAAAATGTTAGCGGTGCGCTAATCATGAACCATGTTGACGCGACAAAATGAGTCAACGCAACCAGAAGATGATAGCAATACCCATATTAACGCCACTGAGGTTCTCGGAACTTCTTGAGCCCCGTGGCAACCGGTTGATCAAATGTATCGCACAAAGGTCAGCCGTCGTATAAAGGATAAAGCTCTCGGTGTTGATCAATCCCTGAGGAATGCGTCATGCATTCGACTTCATTAAGTATCGTTGGAGGTGATTGAATGCATATTTGGCCTTTACAATGACTCGCGGTGGCCAGCCGATGTATCGAGCCAATGCTGCTATCCTCCCAGACAAGTCTGGTACCAATTTGCAGACCCCGGAGGGATGGAAGGCTTGGTGGGCCATGGGCGCATTTTCACGTGCGCGCCGCAGTGGCGCATCCAACCACTGCGCCACACGCTCCCTAGCCGTTGTATGCAGCTCCATAAAGTCAACCGAGGGTAATAAAATTTATTTAGCCAATGCTTCGACGTCTTCATCTTCATTAGAGCCGGTGATCTGAGTCGGTGGTCCACAGTTGTTTGTCCTCTCATTTTGGCGTCTTCGTGGTCGTTCCGAAAACAGATCTTCCTCAGCGAACACCGCACGAGTGAGGCATGCTAACCCGGCAGTGTTTTTTTTTTTTTAATGAAGAGCGATTGTTATTGATATGAGTACGAAAATTGCTCCTACTCAGCCACTTTCGTAGTGTTGACAAGTTACGGTACTATGGTTCACTTACAACTAAAAGCACTTCTGTCTTCATGACTCCATGAATGTAAAAAATGGAAACGAGGTAGTAAATGCTTCACAGACGATCAATTCGATGTTTTTGCGCTATAATTGATCACGTTTTTGTCGGTTAGACAATGCGACATCCACGACAGATCAAGTGATTCCATCCGGTCATATGTGGAATCGTTCAAGTTTCCAAACAACGAAATGTAATTTAAGAACGGTTAGGGTTCCACGTTCCAGATAAGTGATTGAAAATGATATCTGGAAATTAAACAGACAATGCTACCTTATTACGTTAGCCACAGAGTTATGCAATATTATAAGCATGCTCTTTATAATTTACTTCAAAGTGCATTTATTGGTCTAACGAATTCTAAATTCACAATGTTACCACGTTATTCATCATAAGCTTTTCAACACTCCGGAAAGTTTCAGATTCTCCTTATGCTGAAACGGTGTGGCCAAGACGTGAGAAACTCGATCTCCCTTTTCCCACTAGACTGTTCTGCATGAAAGTACGTACTCAGAAGATATGATGTATTGCAATGGTGTGAACGATCGCTGCCTTTCAGAAGAGAAACTTGCTCGCGTTCTGGTGGTTTTAATTAACTGATACCAACAGAACTCATACCAGGCATCTCTTCGTAATTACACCAGTAATATAAAAAACTTCCACTGAGTGCTAAAATCCAAAACAAGATTTGACGGTTCATCATAGACCAACAACCAGCGCCTAAGTGGGTGAAGCATACACATGACTCAACTTTAGCACTTAGCTACTGTGTGTCCATACACTTTTCAGCAGCTTAACATTCTCAAGGACTAAATTACTGTTGAGCGGCAACAATCCATTGTTATCACGATAACGATGCTGAGATATTCGCAAAATTTGGACCCCAAGCCAGTTTAGAACCTCAGATTACCTTTCGGGGGCTTATGTGCACGAATGAGGTCATCGTTCTGCCTTTCTCCCAGCCATTCTATTACATTAACGATGCTATCAGCAATCACCCGTCAACAGGAATGATCTGGGGAGCACAAATCGGTATTGAACACAGTTAAGTAAAGACTGTATTCGAAATTACAGTGTTTACCTTTTATCCTTACATACTGCGCATTATTTTTTATGGCAAGATATTATACGGTGAAATACAGCCACAATGATGCTGAGATATTATTACTTCTGACCATTACTGTTTTTAACATTAATACTTCGCTACGCTCAAGATTAACTGAAACTGACCGCTAAAGGAAAGATTATTCGAAAAAAAAGTTACCACCACCGGACAGTCATACCAACAATGCGTTTTTTATAAAAGGGTATCACCGGATGAGGTTGTCTCATTCCAGCAATGCTCCATTGAAGAAGATCAGACTCGACACAACGACGAGGACATCACACTCACAGTACGAAGGACTGTGGACATCGACTAGGATCATCGGCTCTACTGACCGCTATAGGAAAGATTATTCGAAAAAAAAAGTTACCACCACCGGACAATCATACCAACAATGCGTTTTTTATAAAAGGGTATCACCGGATGAGGTTGTCTCATTCCAGCAATGCTCCATTGAAGAAGATCAGACTCGACACAACGACGAGGACATCACACTCACAGTACGAAGGACTGTGGACATCGACTAGGATCATCGGCTCTCAGGAAAACGAAGATGTCAAAA
This sequence comes from Angiostrongylus cantonensis, assembly GCA_009735665.1. NCBI lineage: Eukaryota > Metazoa > Nematoda > Chromadorea > Rhabditida > Metastrongylidae > Angiostrongylus > Angiostrongylus cantonensis. The sequence continues at coordinate 1,965,864 of MQTX01000055.1, forward strand.
CGTTAACTGAACAAATGCTTGGTAAAAACCTCGTGTTAGCTTATCAATGAAACAACGCATATGTAAAAGATTTTTAACAAGCTAAGCAACAAAGAAAGACATGAAATGATGAACGATATTTCTAACCATAACCGTATCTCAAAATTATATTTGGATATCCTGGTATCATATGTTAATTCCATATACAGTACCCCAAATTTCGAAAAAAAAGCGAAAGGTTGGTCTCCATTGTCAAAGAAGACAAAAAAAAAACTAATCACGCGTCTAAAACTCGTCTCATTCACACTAAAAATTCTCAAAACCAAATTTTCGTTTGAGAACTTGATTAAACGTTTGTGCTACTAAAGTCTAACGTTGAAAAATTCCTCAACAACCTCAAAGCATTCTCTATGACGATTTTCCAAGTACGAAGTGAATCCAAACATTGCTTCCATCTTCACAAGAGGAAAATAACCCATCTTTGGAACAGATCTGACAGAAGTTTAAACCATGTGCTGGCGCAAAGTCAATTTACATTTCACTTCATAGTGGCAATAGTTTCACAGTGCATAGCAACGATTACATAATTTATGAAGAAATAAACCAACCAAAACCTCAGTACAACGCGACGCGCTTTGAGAAATACTGAAAAGCAGGGCTGCAACTGACAGCCAGACAAAATAGAATTCAAGAGTGCAGTATTCTTCATATTCGTCGTTCCCTCTTGAAAAAGAGAACTCACAAATGAGCCGACGCTCCGATTCACTATGGAAATTTCGAGCAACATCAACATCGATTGGCAAACCCTTCGATTTACTATGATGTGTTGCAACTATGTATCTTTCACCATTGAAAGATTTCCACGTCTAAGGTCGACAAGAGTTATCATGAACGGCCTTAGTTATGATGATAGCCTCATTTCCAGCATTGTTTCCCGTCTGTCTGTAGATACCTAAGAAATTCGATAGCTAATGTCGCCATCAACATTGAAAAGAAAATTATGGCTTTTCCAACCATTCCTTACTAGTTGTTTGTTTTAGGCTATACCAGAGCACTATAAATTACTGCTGTTCATCCACAGCTGGAAAACACCCAGTTTACTGACACTTATTCTCTAGAAAATCAATGGGTAAATTACTGCCGTACCAGAAAATTTGGGCATAACCTTACCAGAACCAGCCTTAAGCACGAAAGACGTCCAGAACATTTGAGTAAAACATATTAATCTTGTTAAAAATTTAATTTTGAAATTTTCAATACTCCAGTAAAATAGGGCGCGTGTGGCGCAGTGGTTGGAGGCGCCACTGCGACGCGCACGTGGAATGCGCCCATGGCCCACCAAGCCTTCCATCCCTCCAGGGTCGACAAATTGGTACTAGACTTGTCTGGGAGCATAGCAGCACTGGCTCGATATATCGACAAGCCACCGCGAGTCATTGTAAAGGCCAAATATGCATTCAATCACCTCCAACGATACTTAATGAAGTCGAATGCATGGCGCATCCCTCAGGGATTGATCAACGCCGAGAGCTTTATCCTTTACTTATCCAGTAAAATAGAGTTAGATTTACAGTATGAAATGAGACGAAATACGAATAAAGAGAAAAGGGAACACATCGTTGAAAAAACGTAGATCAGACCATGAGTAATGATGGGAACTACCAAAATCAGGGTTACTGGTTTTGATACGCCGTTGAATGACACTATGGATAAACAAAAGTCTCGAGCTATTGAGCAAAGACGAACCTCTCGGCAAAGTCCTATAAAACGCTTAGATCTACCCAAGTGTCAATGTCACTGTACAAAACGAACATCCGAGGAAGGAAATATTTGAAGAGAAGAACACATGTCTACCTCTTGCCCTGAACGCGAACCAAACAATTTGAGCACCATGTCTACAGCGAAAAATGTTTTTCGCAACACTAAAGATGAACCTTCTACAAACCCCGGCATAAAGACTAAAGGAGAGAGCTCTCGGCGTTGATCAATCCCTAAGGGATGCGCCATTCATTCGACTTCATTAAGCATCGTTTATAGGTGAATGAATGCATATCTGGCCTTTACAATGACTCGGGTGGCCTACCGATGTATCGAGCCAGTGCTGTTATCCTCCCAGACAACTCCGGTACCAATTTGCCCACACTGGATGTATGGAAAACTTGGCGGGTCAGGCGCGCGGTGATAGATCCCATGTGTGTTGCACGGCGTCTCCGACCACTGCTCCACACGCACCTTTAAAAAAAAAAAAACTAGCCGAACCCCGGCATAATAATCGGTGTATTTAAGTCTATATGATCGATCAATACAGTTCGGAAGAACCTTTCGAAACAATTTTCTGAATTGTTCTGTGTTGCGATACATGAAACGTAGAACGACAGACAATCTACTCATTTATACTTGCAATATACTCATTCATATTGTATTCATTTTACATATAAGTAGCTTAAGAACAGCAGACGGAACTGTGATGCTTGACGCAAGTTATTCTCCTGTTTTCCAAACGGAATCCAGAAGACAAGTGACAAACCTGAGTTCTTCGTCACTCTCTCGCCCACCACCACCAGTTGCTTCCTCACCCATATAGTAATCCTTCTCCAGAACTTCGAAAGGATGTAGTTTCGTCATCTAAAACAAAGCGATGAAATGTTCTATGCAGCAAAAAAGTGAAACAAAACTAGGGATCAGTGATGAGAGGAACATCAAGAAGAGGTCACATGGTACCGCGTATAGAACTCTTCAAAATACGCAGTTGCATTTCTACTTGGTGGAAACAGTCTGTTCCCTGTTTCACAATACTGAAAAATAAGAAGGTTACTTCCTAGCTAAGTGGCTAGATCAGTGATAACATGACTACTCAACACTTGAAGAGCAATTTCGAATACTAACACCACCCAGGACATTTAGCTCTTCCCGAAACCCCTACTTTTTCACAAGTGGGGATGGCATTTACAACAGTTCTGATAATTCTAGGTTAGAAAGTGCACGAGGCGCGCCAAACATCCTCGAAATTCATAGAATTCACGGAAAGATTACTCAATCTCAGATCTTCCAGGTTCACTTAAATAATTACACTTTAACAGAAACAAAATTCAGGAATTAACCTTCTCTCCGTTTATAACAGCTGTCACTTTATACCAAATAGCAAATCTCACGGGATAAACCGCTTTGAAACGGGAATTCGTCAGAATAATACTTCATTTGATGAACATCTCGAAAAGCGCGGATGAATTATAGACGTGGATGTACAAGAACTATATCTGAGCAAGAACGGTAATGGTAATGCTCCAACGATGACCACAATGTAATCACAACTACGAAAAAACCACGATAAACACAACCCGAAATATACAGTGGCGTATCAAAAAAAAAAGAAAAAAAAAGAAAGGTATCCATGAACTCTAGACATAGATAAACCACTCTACCAACACTAATACCGAAACGATATGTCTCAATTGTGGACGATGTTTGAACAAGTGAGCAACCACTGAGACTAGTAGCCTGACTCAGTATAAGCCCAAAGCACTCAAAGAAATCGAGGAAGAAATCTGGATATGACGATGATATCACATAAAATTTTTGTCGAAAGAAAAGTCACTTCAAAAGGGTTACATGGTACCGTGAGAAAAAGAGAAAAGAAAAACGAAGATTTCCACATAAAAGTACAACATTGCACATAAAATAATTCCCAAACTTTACATCGGATAAAATGAAACGGGGCAAATGATCTAAAATAAAGGAAAAAAGGAGTATTGAGCTCATGGTGTTTCTAATGCGACAAACTAAGTCACTGCACAATAGGTTGGGAATGAATTACGAAGGAACCTCTAGGAGGAACCTACTCGTTCTCAGACGAGTTCTCCTCCTCACTGGTTGATCACAGTTTGATAGGCTTGTTCCCGCTTATTGATTCGTGTCATATCTCGAATATCGTCCATCTGTCGGTCAATTAACTCTCGTAGAACGCGTAACTCTTCACTGGAAAATTTTTGAGGTGCCTCGTCCATTAGATTCGTCGCAATTATCTCCACTTTGACATCATCAGCTGAAACAAATTGAGGTATACAATTGCTCTAGAAAGACAGTAAGCACTGAAGTCAACCTTTCAATCCGGCAGAATTCAGGATTGACATTACTTCCTTGACGTCAGCATTGTTAATCACCATTTTTCCATGAAAAACGGAGTTTTCCAGCAGATTAAGTGAGTGCCTACCATACTTCCGAATGTCCTAGAACATGATAAAATATGAGCACAATAAAACGAAAATGTAAGCAAACTCGCTCTCAGAAATGATGCTGAGATATTGGCAATACTCGGAACTCCAGGAAAACTTCGAACCTGCGATTACCCTTTCCGAGGCTCACGAGTTTTCCTCTTATCTCAGCATCATTGTGTTTGTATTTAACACAACACCCAGTTGTAAAAGAAACCCAGTAGTAAATAAGAGTTAAACCTGCTCTCGTTTTTTATACAACAATAACTCGGACTTAGACAGCCATTGTTCATCAAATATTTGCTGGCCATACTGCCCCAATAGTTCAACCATAGTCTGAAAAAGAAGATGTAACCATCTAGACATTGGCAATACTTGGAACTCCAGGAAAACTTCGAACCCGCGATTACCTTTTCCGAGGCTCACGAGTTTTCCTCTTATCTCAGCATCATTGTGTTTGTATTTAACACAACACCCAGTTGTAAAAGAAACCCAGTAGTAAATAAGAGTTAAACCTGCTCTCGTTTTTTATACAACAATAACTCGGACTTAGACAGCCATTGTTCATCAAATATTTGCTGGCCATACTGCCCCAATAGTTCAACCATAGTCTGAAAAAGAAGATGTAACCATCTAGAGCAAGCATTTTTAAGAACAGTAGTTCAAATTTGCGAAAGCCAAAAAGAACTAATGGATTAATAGAACTACGCGTGTCGTGAAGTAAAACGATAAATTGATAATAGCGCACATTTCGAAGTCGATGGTCGATTTCCCTTTTAGTCAGATCAGACCTGCTCTTGACAGTAGCATCGTAATAACTACAACGAGGACTGTTATGTGGAGTTGAAAAACCACGGTATAAAACAATCAATTAAGGGGGTTTTGTACATACTTAGGCAATCGGACTATCATGTAAAACCAACTCATAAATGAACGTTCTTATAATTAAACTCAAACTATTCAGAAACCCACTCATCAAACAACGAATTCGATAACTTCTTACTAATGCCAACAAAACTCAACTCGTGATTAGGACGCTCCAAATCGAACCTTAACAAAAATGTACAAGGATTCGATAAGAATTGAAGAGAATTATTAGACAGACTTCACAGACGTGCTCTAGTAGTAGAATTCAAACCTTATTTGAGCTAATTGATAAGCAACGCAAAGTCGATCGAGCATTCTAGTCATATCAGCCTCCATGTTTCGACGAACATCATCTTCCAAAGATTCTTTACCGTAGAGAAGAGTTAACTAGAATCGCATTTAATATTAATGAGAATAAAAGCCACCAATGTTTTTCTGGAACTTGTTGGTAAATTTTCTTTTCAATAAAAAAGGCAAAGCTACCGACGCTGATCAATCCCTGAGGGATGGACCATGCATTCGACATTATTAAGTACTATTCGAGGTGAGTGAATGCATATCTGGCCTTTGCAATGATTTGCGGTGGCCTGCCGATGAACTGTGCTATTACTGCTCTCTTACTTACTTGATGCTTGACACTTGGATGGCCCGTCCTCACTGGTTGTGCAGGCCCCAGCACGATCTCCATATTTCGGACGCTTACTGGCTGAGTCATTGTGGTTCCTTAGAATCCCGAGGTCAGCTTGGCCAAAGTCTGCCCCAGGTCATCCCCCCCACAGGCAGACGCAGCCCTTGTTGATCAGAAAGAGATTTGCCACCATACGACTTTGATATCAGGACGGTGATGGATCCTCGTATTGGTTTACTCTTAGCTAGGCTTCCTAATGGAAACGCCGGGCTCCTTCTCAGCTTGAGAGACCCTGTCAAGGGGGTGAATCCCTCCGCTGTACATCGCAGCCTGACACCCAGGAACACCTCCTAGCCACGATGAGGCAGTAAATCGTTGGTAGAATTGCTGCTATCCTCCAAGAAAAGTATTGGCGCCAAGTTGCCAGCCTCAGAGTGATGGAGGTATTGGTCCCCATGTGTTTTGCACGCCGCCTCCAACCACTACGCGCCGGGATCGACCCCATGTGTTTTGCACGCCGCCTCCAACCACTACGCTACAAGCACCCTTTCTTGAGGAACGAACGAGAATTCGTAATAAACTCTATACATATTAAAGTAAGATATACCTCAATATACTTGTAAGCAGGAACCAATTGTGTACCAATCACTCTTTCAATGTTATCCCCTGGTTTCACTAATTCCAAACCACTGGCAAATTGATCACGAACAAACTCAATAAAATATTTCACCAACATTGACCTAAAAGTAACATACACTGCGAAAAGATTAGTGTGTATTCTCCGGCTGATAAACACGTTTTGCTAAGAACAATTCGAAAACATATAACAATACAAGCAATTTATAATTTCTTTAAGAAAATAATAACTTGTATAATTATTTGGACCGCTCGTCCTCACCGGTTGTGCGAGCTCCGACATCCTCTCGATTTTTCGGAGTTCTGTTGGTTTAGTCACCGTGTTTCCCTAAAGCCCCGAAGTCACCCTGGCCAAAGTTTGCCCTAGGTCGTTACTACCACAGGCAGTCATCGACCTTAAGGATCACAGAGATTTGCCATCGTGCGACAAGTTTGGTACCAGAGGACGGTGGCTGATTCTACTACTGAGTCACTCTTACTTAGGTTCACTGAACTGATGGAAACGCTGGACTCTTTCTCAGCCTGGGAGACCCTGCCAGGTGGGTGGATGAGCCTCCCCCGCTGTACATCGCAACCCGACACCCAAGAACACGTCCCCACCCCATTAATGAGAGTTAAATCGTTGGGAAGACTTGAATACATTATGGAGAAACAAGATGTGAAATGTCCAACTCACGCTCTGGATCCAAACAGTCCTCTCCCAGCAGCAATGTTCTCCGCCATCTCGTCATTAAGAAACCCATCATCCGTTGCAACAAATAGCGGCACGTCTTCTAGAGCTGTCAACTGCAACTGAAACAGAAAACGTCGGACCATATTCATTTGCTCGATATGGGCACTACAGTAAAAAACTGAGACTCAGACTAACAGTGTTGCTTACACCACCATGCAACAACAGGTTTTCGTTAGCATTCCACGGGTTCTTACGAAGAAGTGGAAATAGCCGCAGTGCCAGAGCTGTATTTGGCAACTGTTTGAGCATTCCCGAAGCAGAGGTGAAGTATGAATTCATGATCTAAACTACAAAGTTAGTGTCACGCAGCAGTAGAGCAAAAAGTAAAATGAATTGGCATATAGTAGTGGGCAAAAAATGAAAGCAATTACATCGACATAATTAAGTGATTTAGGGAAGTGAGTTTTGTTCCAGAGATTATCATGAAAATAGTACCATAGATTACCGGTATCTTGATCACGCTCACTTTCATAATCAAAAGAATCTGTAATAAGAACAATCAATAATATGAAAATAGCCCTTCTTTTCATGACAGAAACAATAATAGTCAAAATGTGGAAAATAGATGTGGAACTCACAGAACACTCTATCGATATCGTCAAATTCTCGAGATAACATCTGAACGCTATCTATGGAGTTCTGGTGAGCATCGTGACCCAAGCGAGCTGTGAAATCACGTGAAGATATGGCAAGCAACTATACGCTATACATAAAAAGGATAAAAGCTTACAACGTAGGTCAATCCCTGACGTATGCGCCCTACATTCGATTTCATTAAGCACTATTGGAGGTGAACGAACGCATATCTAACCTTTAAAATAACTGGCAGTAGCCTACCTATATATCGAACCAGTGATGCTACCCTTCCCGACAAGTCTGGTACCAACTTGTCGAACCACTGAGGGATTGAAGGCTTGGTAAACCTGGGACGGAGGGATCGACCCTATGGTGGCATCTCTGACCACTGCACTACACGCGCCCTTACGTATGCATACATACCTTCAATAGCTAATCCTACGTATTCTTTAACAGCTGCCTGATATTCTCCGTCGATATGAAAACGCAAGGCAGATTTCTGCAAAGATGAATCTCTGAGAAGTTCGGTTCGTCGCATTGAAGCACGACGTCGCTGGATGCGACGCATCTGATCCAAAGCCACTGAAGCACGCTTCGCCGCATTACTCTAAAAACATAGTCACAATTCAAAGTAAGGAATAAAAATTGCATTGCTACAGTATAGCAACTCCAACCTTCAAAGCCTTCTTTCGGATTATATCCTCCAAGAAATTCTCAATAGCTACTTTGGAAACGAATGGCTGACAAACAATTGGTTTTGACTGAATCTAAAAGTTCTTCAACTTCACCTATTTCGAAAACTAAGGATGAAGTGATTACGATTGTAAAGTAAAATGAATGGCTACATTAATGAGCTTACATGAGGTTATTTTAAAAGAACTACTTACTGTGCTAACTTTTCGGCATTTTCGCCTTCCATACAGTCATGGTGATTCGAGTCAAGCGCTTTTTGTAACCCACACGTGTAAGCCCATAAATGGAACAAATTATTGACTATTAATGCCAAGGTTAAATTAAAAAGGTTTGCAGAAAAGCGGTGACGTTTGCAAAGGCCATTTCATAGCGTTAAAATCCATTCGCGAATTAAGAATGGCTGACGTTGGCCATGAACACGTTTTTCTATGCTTCGTGTGGTCGTCCAAGAAGACGCTTGCATTATCCTGACCGGCACGTCTGTGCTTTGCTATCATTATATATTTTTCTATACCTCGAAGATGATCTAAGTTAAGAAGATTAAGCTGCATACTACAATTAGACATTGCGCGTGCCGGTTGAATTTTACTCCGTGAGTGGTGACCAAAATTCATTAGGTGGTTGAATCATCAACCCACGTTACATAAAAGGCCGCTGGGAGAACCGTTAACTCGGAAACATGAACATGGTGTTTTGGGCTGACAGTTGGCCAGTGGCTTATTTGAGTGCCCCGGATGTTGTCCATACTTCTCTCCTTCATTTTGATACCTCCTTCATGTTACCCATGTTTACTGAACCTCCAAGATACACAAACAATGTGGTTTCTGTAATTAGAGGACAATGCAGTTCGATTTGTTCACGCTTGCACCAAGGTTTCCTCATGCACTGGATCTTCGTCATACTTATGCGCAATTCAGCCCTTTTTCCTGCTTCGTTTAGCACAATTAAAATCATTTCTGCTAGTACTTCTTGATGTTTATATCGTCTGGGAAACGAAGATTTGACGGGAATTTTCTAACACCTACCATCCTCTCGCCGCAATCCACTAACTTGATTATCCACAGCCCTGCAGTAGTAAACATCTTTTGGCAATATTGTATTCTTGAAACCATTTTTCTTTGTGTATGACTACGAGCCGATGGAAAAACTTGCTTTTGTGGTGCAGTTCCGATAACAGCCAGATAGAGTTCTTATGCAGTACGTGTCCACTCCTTAGTCTACGAGCAGTGACAGAACATCCGCTTCGGCTTTCTGTAGACGGTATAGAAAAAGCTGCAGGTGTACCACGAGCTGAATTTTACGACGAGTGAAATGGTTTGTACGGAGCCAATGCAGCAGAATTTCTGCTGGAATTCTGCTTAATCAACTGAATGTGCCTCACCTAAGGCCTTTGGTACCTGCAAAAAGGTAATTCCTAAACAGCTTGTAGAGCATACTCAACAAGTACATCGGATGGAAGTTACAAAGATCCCTTCGATCAATCTATTTGTGAAGGATTATTGTGCGCGACCTCTTTGATTGGCCCGGAGTTTTCTCCTTCAGAAAACAAGACGTCACATGGGTTGCGAGAACATGTAATTCATGGCCTCCAGCTCGAAGGAAGAGCGCCTCCTGGAGCTGTGTATTTCTTCATGCTTTCTGCCGCAAATCGAATTTCAGGGGTGGAATCGCGGTACATTTTTTCACCAGTGGAGATTTCGGGTGTTCGAACCGGGATTGTGGAGCGGAAAAGGTGGGTATAGAACTTCTTCGCTATAAATTCTATGCTACAGTCGGATGCAGTGCTAGTCCCTCTTCATGCTTTCTACCGCAAATCGAATTTCAGGGGTAGAATCGCGGTACATTTTTTCACCAGTGGAGATTTCGGGTGTTCGAACCGGGATTGTGGAGCGGAAAAGGTGGGTATAGAACTTCTTCGCTATAAATTCTATGCTACAGTCGGATGCAGTGCTAGTCCTATCTTCTCTCCTCATGAAGGATGGCGGAAAATTATAATCGCAAAGCTTCTCTCGGTACTTCTTCAGTGAGGATCGTTTCTGAGATGCTTCCCAATAACTTTTTCTACCTGTACCGATGCACATCCTGTAAAGATCTTCTGCAGCTGACATTTATTATCAGCCGTATTTCTTGTGTTGCAGTAGGAGAAAGCTTCATCTTCCTTCTTTTTCCAGCAACTCTTCAGTGGAGATGGAAATGCGAACTAAATTTCTTTTTCCGAGGAACTGAGGTGGGTTTGGCACAGGTTTTAAATCCTTCGACAAGCAGCTTGCTGTCCTCGGTTGTCCCCCTTCATCTTCCACTCATATGAAGACAGGATTTTATTCAGAATATCCTCGTCATACACGACTTGTTTCGTTATTCTTGGAAGATAACAGGACTTCTTTCCAAGTTAATGGCTGGATCGAATCTTCTCACAGAGAAACGAGGTGTTCAGATCCTGCGCAGAATCTAGGTAGCAGTGTGGTGTCAAAGAGACAAGGTACCATTCTCTATTCGCGAAAATACGGTCGATCTCCACATAAGTCATAGCGTCAACAGACTTCTATATGCATCGATTTTCTCTGCGATAAATGAATTCCCATGAAAGAGATGTGCTACGCAAAAGTTGCCACTCTCCCTTCGATCTCCAATTCCGAATTGTCCTACACTCTATTCATTTTTGTTTGCTGTTCCTAACCTAGCACTGAAGTCTCCAGCAACAAATTTATAGAAGCACTTTCCGTTGTAGATTACTCCCTTTAATTTGGTGCAGAATGCGCCTAGTTATCGTTCATCAGTTAAGATAGCAGCTAATGACGGTGACTTAATTGTGAGAAGTTGGAGATGAAGCATCATCACCAAACATGATGATAAGATTTTAATGAGGTGACTAGATGGAAATTAGATGGGTGTACCCAACTTCTGCGAAATTCTGCCACATGAATTTCCCTCCAAGAATTAAGTATGCCGTCATTTTAATTGGTGCATGCCAGTTTTCCTACTTTTCTTCTGTCGTAAGGCGATTAAATGAAACACGATGTGACCAGCGGCCTCAGGAAGAGAATAAAGGATAGATCGGTGTCTAAAGAGAATGTTCTGGTATAATAGGTGCAGAACAAGAAGTAGTCTCTGAGAGTCATGGGCATGCTCATTTTGTCCGTTTCCCATGACGTCCTGTGCAACGCAAAATTTCACCGCCCCTCACTGGTTGTCTCATGGCCCGATGGCACAGTATGCGTGATGTTAAGGTTGGAGTTTTGCAGACTGAGCAATTGCGCATCTTTAGAGTTTCGAGGTCAGCTTAACCGGCCTTACTCAGGTTGTTACCACCGATAGGTGCAGAACAAGAAGTAGTCTCTGCAGAGAGTCATGGGCATGCTCATTTTGTCCGTTTCCCATGACGTCCTATGCAACGCAAAATTTCACCGCCCCTCACTGGTTGTCTCATGGCCCGATGGCACAGTATGCGTGATGTTAAGGTTGGAGTTTTGCAGACTGAGCAATTGCGCATCTTTAGAGTTTCGAGGTCAGCTTAACCGGCCTTACTCAGGTTGTTACCACCACATTCAGTCGCCGGACCTTGTGGATTAGGGTTTGCCACTTTACGACTAATCTGGCACCAGAACTGCGGTAATTTGAATCAACGAAAAAAAAGAAAGAACAAAGAAGGCCGAATACTTGTCACTAATACTGAAAATCATACATGAAATTCTTAACATAAAAATATTACGAATGATGGCACAGTATGCGTGATGTTAAGGTTGGAGTTTTGCAGACTGAGCAATTGCGCATCTTTAGAGTTTCGAGGTCAGCTTAACCGGCCTTACTCAGGTTGTTACCACCACATTCAGTCGCCGGACCTTGTGGATTAGGGTTTGCCACTTTACGACTAATCTGGTACCAGAACGGCGGTAATTTGAATCAACGAAAAAAAAGAAAGAACAAAGAAGGCCGAATACTTGTCACTAATACTGAAAATCATACATGAAATTCTTAACATAAAAATATTACGAATATCAATACTGATTCTTCTCCTTATGAAAACAGGTAATAAAGTAAGTACATGCATAACGACGGCGAGATAAATCACGAAGAAAAAACTAACAAGGTTGGGAGGCATAAAGGCACTTAGGCTGCATAAAGAGCCAACTTTCACAGTAATCACATATTCGCATGATACCACCTCTTCTACATGGTCGATATAAGCCTCACTTGTTGATAACTGTGGATCACACTCGTACTGAAATGAAAATTGGCATGATTACAAGCACATAAGAATAACATACGCAGTTATAAACGCTTCAGCATATTCCGCTAATCAACGGTAATGTAACATTTCTTCAATATCCTAAGAGTGCAAGAATCAAACGAAGGCTGAGTAGCTATTAGTATAAAGATTATAATAAGTACTACCTAATGAACCTTTTACCATCAATAGAAAACAGCCTAATAATGTAGACTAAGCTTCATATATTTTTAGATTTGAGCACCTACCCGCACTGCAGTCTTTCTTGCAGATTTCTTGTCGTGAAGATCACAAAGTGTTCCACCTTCATAATGTTCTTCCAAATACATCAACCTATCTTGCGTTGAGAACTGGGTATACAAAATTTTTTAAAGAAAGCAGAATAAAAATAAGATAAATATAGACTTTGCAAACGTACGTACTTCATAAATAAAAACATAACTAGAGTAATAATTACAAATAAACTGCATAAAAATACGATTTCAGAAACATACTTCATACGGAGCTATAGAATATTTCCCAAGAAAGATTCCAAGAGAATTACTAACTTGTTGTGCTTCGTTTTCTGGAAGCTTCATCAGTTTGAAAAATGAATATAAAGAGCATGAATACTCTAAACTCCAGAAATAAACATACTTGCTCCATGCCACTGCTTCACATTTACACCTCTACATAACTTGTATTTCCACCACCCATTATCCTACAAAAGAAAACGTATAAAACGATTCCCACTTAATACAACTATGATGGCATCAATTTAGTAATAAAACAAGCACTGATAACACAACATACCTTACTGATACAATTGTTGATGTAGAAGCTAGCCGTGATCAACTCAGCGAGATACTTGGGATTATAGCTCGTTGGTTGAGGTTTTTCCGTAATTTCAGAGACCGGTAGCTTGCATGCGAACGATTGACCAGTTTTGCTTTTGACAAATACGTATCCCTCGTCATCATCCTGGAAAAATCAACATTCTCGATAAGATAACGGTAAGCGAAACAGATATTTAGCAATCAGCTAACCGGAGGCAAATCTGAAAAGATCTTCTCTAAAATACTTTGCTTGTTTTTAGAAGAAATGGTGCTAAGATTGAAAGAAGGATCAATTCCAGAGAGGATATTGGAAATATCTGGTTCGTACAAACGGCTCCTGAAATGAAAATATGATAAATATTTATGAAGTAAGTAAACTGACATCAAGTAAACATAAACTTGCCTCACTTCTTCCACGTCATAAATTCCAGAAATACAGTATACCGGTATCAGAAATAACAGGGATTGAACTATACATAGGTCAAGTAACATTCTCTTACATTCGTTGTAGCTACTGACAAATTATAAGAAACTTTAACTAAAAAGCCAACAATCAGTGGAAATAGACCTTTAGAAAGTATACGTGGACACCACCACACATCAAAAATCGCGGATCGTTCTACTACGCGCTTAAAAATATTCATTTATTCCTCATCAGTGTTAATCACACACCATGAACAGTTATCAAATGTTCCCACAATAAGAGATTCCACGTTCTAATATTGGTCTTTGACAACAAGACGAATGCTGGCAACACGTAAAGGATCACAAGCCAGGAATGAAAAAATACTAATCGTCGGATGACGTGAAATAGATGAAACAAGTACCAAATAAGTAAGTTTGAAAAACGAGCAACAACTAGGTTAAGTAAAACCATGTACGCAATTCCGGAGCAACTAAATGAAATAAAACAACGTATGCAATTCCACAAACAAAAAAAAAACTTAGTAGATGTTTTCATTCATCCTCCTTTTTCCTTCAGCAGCCTCCTAAACAAACAAAAAAAAATTCACTACGGTGTATCCGAAACAAAATATTAAACTCACCCGAAATCTTTCTTCGAACAATGAAAGTTCGGCAATAAGGTCAGTGATAGCATTGATTAGAGCATCTGCTGGAGTTGTTTGGCCTGTTGTTTGGACTCGAAGCAAAATCTATAAAAGACCAAAAAAAACGTACCTACGAGGAAAGACGAATTTAAGATCTAGTCTGTGAAGGAAAAGATATGCGACAAAAATTTACCTTATGTTCAAGAGGATGAGGATTCTTATAACCCGCGAACAACACCATAGGATCCTTCAATAATTGGCTGAAAGGAGTGTGTAGTAAAGTAAAAAAATAAATAAAATAAATAAACAAAACAAACAAACAAAGAGTTAACACTGTGATTTCAACATCAGCCTCAGCTGAACTGGTTCAATGCCCATTTAGCTTCCCAAATCATTCCCATTGAACGGTGACTGCTGATTGCACTGGTAGACAGAAAACTAGCTAGAGAAACAGGCGAAACGAAAGACCCGCATGGTGTGGTAATGAATGCGTTAGCCCCCGATAAGCCTAATGACGCATTCGTTCCCCAGCTCATACACTTGCAGTCAGGACCTTTGCAAATATCTCAACATCACACATAATACCCTGCCATGAAAAAATGTAGTATGCCGCAAATGGAAAGTTAACAGAGTGTCTACAGCTGTCGCCATGGGAAACAGCGAAACATCTTTAAACATCGTTGGGTGTGCTAGGACACGTCAGCATTAGATAGAGGAATGGCAGCTATTCAACTATCCCATGAACCAACTGGATTTTTCTACAGCGGAAAATAAACACGTTTTTGATCAACAAGAGAACCAAAAAAACCTATTCCTATAGAAAATGTGCCAATCTCAGGCCCCAGTTCAACTTTACCCCTAGAGGACTCTTGCATTAGTACATATTCTAAGCACAGACTCCCCAGTGACGGATCGGACAACATAGATATCACGAATAAAAGTGATCACTTACTGTTTCAGCAAGTTCCCCAGAGTATGATCTTCTTTATTGATAGTAAACACGGCAGCATTTGGTACCTAAAGGCAGCAAGAATGGGAAGACCAACATCCTAATCTGATCCTAAGACAAATCCAAAGAACTAAGGGATATAGCAAATATGACCAACCTTCGTGTCATTTTCAATGGAAATCTTCCGTTCACCATCAAAGATTAAAAACGATTCGAAGGCGGCTGGTGCATTCATAACAGTTGTAGGCTTGATAAAAGAACACCGGTACCGCTATCCAGATTGAGATCGGAAAGGTACGGTCTTTTCAGAATTCCTTCGGTACCTCTGCAATAACACTAACAGCTATTTAATGTTTATAAATATAGCTCGAAAAAAAATTAATTCACAGATTGCAGGCCCGAATTA
>MQTX01000055.1:2006224-2019107 GCA_009735665.1 Angiostrongylus cantonensis
GAAAAAAGGCTCTTTCAGAGAGCAACAGTGGACGAATTGACAGAGCTACTTTGTTGTCAACACGAGTTCGGTTACCAGCATTGAATTCTTTGAAGAATGCATTAACCGGGTTGAATATTTTAGGTCGTACAAGGACAGATAAATACCTATTGCATCAAACTTAAACCTTAACATAAGATGAATCGATATCGCAGAATAATCGCAAATACACGTTTCTTTCTAATCCATCTAATGAAGTATTGTTGTCGAATGTATAAATGAATAGTACGAAAGTTTCAAAGGCGAGAACTATGCAAAGAGAAGTGAGTTTCGAGAAACTTTAGAGCTGATGCACCAGTGTGGAACTCCGTGGGGCACAAAATAACTAAAACATTACGTCCACATTCTTGAAACTGTGGGGAGGCGTTGAAAGACAATGTCGCAAAAACGACAGCGTCAGTACTTGGAAGGTTACGGAAACTAAGGAGAATATCAAGAAAATATCGTCACAGCTTCACCGATTAAAAAATTAAAAGGTAACTCTTCAAGCGCTGATCAATTCTTGAGGGAAGCCTCGTGTATTCGACTTCATTTGTAGAATCGTTAGAGGTGACCGAACGCATTTCTGGCTTATACAGTGACTTGCGGTAGTATCAGTACATGACTTGAGCTACTGATGTATCAATGCTGCTATCCACCGAGGCAAATCTGGTACCAACATACCAACTCCGGGCAAATGAAAAGCTTGCTGAGCCCGAAGTGCGTGGTCGAACCGGCGATAGCACTAGTATGTGAAGTAGCGCACTTCTAACCACTGCGCCACATGGACCTAATTATATGGTCAAAATTTCTGGTTCCTGAGGTTCATGCAAGCAGCCACTGCATCCATTAAAACAGCATGTAACACCACACACAGCTTCTATCCAAACTTTAACGAATATTTACTTGTTTCCACGTCTTGCTAGAAAGGACTAATATCTCTTCCGGTTGTTTCCCTCACCGGCATTTCGATAGCGTATCTCAGCCCTGAATAATCATATTTTTAATGTCTATTATATGAATGGTCATCACATCAACTATGTGAACCACGACGCTTCTTCAGTTCGACTCGTCTTCCTCGCATGCATCGTCCACAAAAGTCTTTGAACATTTATTGTTTTCCTTCAATACCTGCTTGCCGCGTGGATTGGGGAAAAGCGTTTGGGAGTCGAACCAGCACGTTGCTTCCTGATGGACTTGTTCACTAACCACTCTGCAGAGAAGTACGGTTTGTAACACCATATGTTCTATGATGTTATATGATCGCTATTGACTTCTTTTCAACTGGAAGCCACAAGCTGTACGCATTTATCGTGATTTCTATTGAATCATAATTTCAAAATTGAAAGATACAAAACTGCTGAAGAACATCGACCACGAATATGAGGTTTGAGAAGGGTGACAGAAGAGATCTTCGCAATTAGCGCTCGTTTATGCTTTAGAAGCAGTTCACAAAGATTATCCTATCTCGTAAATCAAAGACTTCTGTTGAAACTCAGACTGTAGGACAAACAACATTCCATTACGTACACTTACCTATAGATTATATCCAAACTATAGCTGGCGTTAAAACAGCATGTAACACCACACACAGCTTCTATCCAAACTTTAACGGATATTTACTTGTTTCCACGTTTTGCTAGAAAGGACTAATATCTCTTCCGGTTGTTTCCCTCACTGGCATTCCGATAGCGTATCTCAGCCCTGAATAATCATATTTTTAATGTCTATTATATGAATGGTCATCACATCAACTATGTGAACCACGACGCTTCTTCAGTTCGACTCGTCTTCCTCGCATGCATCGTCCACAAAAGTCTTTGAACATTTATTGTTTTCCTTCAATACCTGCTTGCCGCGTGGATTGGGGAAAAGCGTTTGGGAGTCGAACCAGCACGTTGCTTCCTGATGGACTTGTTCACTAACCACTCTGCAGAGAAGTACGGTTTGTAACACCATATGTTCTATGATGTTATATGATCGCTATTGACTTCTTTTCAACTGGAAGCCACAAGCTGTACGCATTTATCGTGATTTCTATTGAATCATAATTTCAAAATTGAAAGATACAAAACTGCTGAAGAACATCGACCACGAATATGAGGTTTGAGAAGGGTGACAGAAGAGATCTTCGCAATTAGCGCTCGTTTATGCTTTAGAAGCAGTTCACAAAGATTATCCTATCTCGTAAATCAAAGACTTCTGTTGAAACTCAGACTGTAGGACAAACAACATTCCATTACGTACACTTACCTATAGATTATATCCAAACTATAGCTGGCGTATTGAGAACTTGTAGAAGGTATTATTTGCTCCTTGCCCTAAGACTACGAAAAACCCGTTGACAACATCGGTGCGAACGCAATACTTGTTAGCACTCGTCTATGAAGGATGTGAACTCACATCGCATGGTAACTGTAACCATCAAACATTGCAGTAGAACGACGAAAATACGTTTTGTAAGTGGTTCATTCAATATTCCAATTAGGAAGCAAGTTAGTGCGATACCTTAATTCTGTATTATCTCACTCCACTGTTTTCCTCTCGCCTAGATGTTAAACTAAGATAACCGGAGCAGAAAATTCAATTCATAGAGGATCGGCAAGCCACCCATGCCTATCTCCTTGCCAACATCAGTAGGAAATAAATTGCACTAGTAGTTTAGTGCTCATCGCCTACTTCGAAAGAATGTGGTTCATGCGACACTTCTGGCGTACACCAGGAATGAATGACGTCTTTACAGATTTCCGTAGAATTACTCCAAATCAACGGAACTAGCGATGATGTAGAATACCTCGATAAATGAGTCTCTACTATGGCTTACTAGTACACTACAGCATAATTTAATGCATTATTTAAGGATTTGGACTTCTTCATTCACCAAGTTAACAGGCATAAGTCGAGCCTATATTTTATTTCAAAATTGTGGACCACTGAACTCTAGTTGGTCTTCTTCGAGAGCTTCACTGTGTCCGCAAAGCTCGTCGAAATTGCCCCAACCGAAGATGATTGTGTTCGATGCAGTTGTTCTTCAAGATGTGTTCTTCACCGCATAACGTCCTCTTGAGAACCTTCTAATTAAAAACCCCGTACCATCGATTGAATCGAAATATTTCGGAGCAAAACAATGGATGTATTTATTAGAAACTTCATAATCAATGTCATGAAGAAAAAACAGATCGTGTAAACGATACAATATGAAGAATGAACTGTTCAATTTGTGATGATATACATACTGGCACAACATGATTTGCAATATGAGCCCACAAAAGCAAAGAAACTGAGAGGACAAAATGGAGAAATGTCGAAAAGAACGCTCATTCAGCAAGAAATGAGAATGGTTATGACTAGGAAGAAGCGAATAGCACCATCATAACAATAGAAATTTGTGGAATATCCTCAGAGTGTAAACGATGAGGATTCCGAACAACTACGATCTATAAGAAGTGAACTTGAGCAAGAAGCAGAAAGTTTAGGAAGGACACTAAGAGTTTTGAGGGGTGGGTGAGACTAGATGATGAACAATGCATCAGAAACGAAATGCGCTTGGATAACAGATCGTAAGCACTGGTGTTTGTATACGTGCTGTAAATGCAAAGTAAGAAGAGATTTCTGTGAAATAATGTGGCAAAATGTCCAAAAGGATGTGGCATTGCCCACGGAGACACGTTAATGAGAATCGTGGATCACACGGGTACTAATAAACCATGAATAGTTTTCTGGAGGATACTTGCACAATCGTAGTAGGTGAAGGACTTTAAATTGTTCTATATGACCTGGACGACATCACCATGTCATCGTCTTGTAGACAGTCCTGTGGGTAAGAAACCACCATTACGAACGACACGATCACTAGATGATCACCCGAATAAATTGGCCCGATTACTAATGTAAATACTAGACCACTACCGTAGAATAGAAATCACAGGCCAACTACATGGGAGGGCTTTTCTCTGGTAATTCGGGATCGTGACACCAAAACTATCTGCAGGCAGTCGAGGAGCAGAATGGTGATGTGTGGACAGTGAATTCTGCAAGAAAACTTTCTAAAATGACTGGTATGAAATTCGATAGTGCATAAATATCAAAAAAATATCCATTAAAGATGTCTCCAAAGTGAGCTGATTGTTATCTACACTGTATAACTAGGAAATCACCGAGAGATCAGAGGGCAAGTTCGCGAAATCACAAACACACGTAATAAGCAAAATAGCACAATAGGAGATCGTTACCATCAAGAGATCAGTACGCAGTACAGGCAGAACAACAGCAGTTGAAAAATAGATAAAGAGATTGTTTAGCTGAGGGTTCAATGAATGATATCAGAATGGGTACAGCTGAACATCACAACGATAAGAACACCATACAACGGCTTGATGTTCACCATCGACGAGAACATCGGAATGCGGTGGTGCATGAAAGTGGCAGAATGGCTTGTGTACTTGTTCGAGTGAGTAAACATCGGATCAGTTGCTAATCGACCTAGTAATCCGTTGAGTACATTTTCAATTCACTGAACACTTCTGTGAAGAAGGCCGAAGACGAGTTTAGACGAAGCATATCGTCACTATGATTCGTCACGATCGTCACACATCGTTCCCAAAACTTATCACGATCCTAAAGCAGTTCAACATGAATTGTCACCGCTTCATAATCTAGTAATCCTTGCTATGACTAGATACCTTTTACCCCAGAGCTTTCCTACAGGCTCGGTTCTATCACCATTAATTTACATAAAACAAAAACATGGCGTTGGGAAAATAGTTTTACAAATAGAATGACGATGAGATATCTACAGTCTCGGAGCCCCACGCCAGCTTCGAAACCGCAATTACCCTTTTCGGGAGCTCGCCTGTTAGCCACTGCACCGATGCACTTGCTTTGCCCAAAATCATTGTGACTTCGACTGCAGTCTCCGCTTAACTGGGTTTAGCATCGATTTTTGCTCACGAGATTGTTCCCGTAGGTGAGTGAATGCTTATAGCACCGTTAAGGTGAAAACTAATTCCTGGTTCGAAGCTGGTCTCAGTTTCCGAGTTTTCCAAATATCTCTGCATCATTGGGATTACATTTCACATAATATCCTGCCATGGAAAAATGAAAAGTAGGAAATAAAAGGTTAAACTTAGTGAGTTATTGAACGTAGGGTGACCCTGGCACCCTTTTGTGTGTTGACGTCGCCAATCAACGTGTTTAAGTCATTAAATAGTCGATATTTCCAACGTTATAACACTTGTTAAGTATGAACTGTCACTTGTTTTAACAACGTTGTGTTAGCTTATCAGCGAAAGAATACTTATTGATTACTCACACCGAGGTAAAACGAAAGTCGGTTTTTAAAACATTGTTACGTTTTAAGCTAACTGACAATGATACCGACTTCGGCAGTATGGATTGTTCAGAAAAAACAAGATCTTGCTTGCTGAATATCACTGTTAACAAAAGCCGCCCTTTATCAGACAGTACTGCCAGGCAAAGTTCCTTTATTCGCGTGGTCCTTCACTGAAGAAGATCCAACTCGATGCAACGACGAAGACACTACATCGAGAGCACGAGCGACTGTGAATATCGACTTGGATCATCCGCTCCGAGGAAGATGAAGACGTCGAAATGTTATCCGAATAAAATTGCTTATCAACTTCGTGTTAGCTTAGCAATGAAGGAATACATGTTATGACAGCGTTTGAACTCACCAATTCAATAAGAAAAGGTTTCAGTGGGTATGAGATTTCATTCCCCATATAGGAGTAGCTGATATAGAGACATGTCAACACCCACGCGTGTAGATCGTCAACGGTGTGAATCGATTCCTCGTCTTAAAAAGAAATACTCGGATTATCAGATCCTTTACTTCAGAAACATTATAGAATCACAGGCCCTGGTTCATAAAATGCTAACGACCTTACATAGACTAACTTCTATTAAGACGGTCCAAAACATAACTCACCAGGAATCACTTCTCTTATTATGAGAAAAACGAATACTAAGTTTGCAGGATTGATGAATGCGACGTCCTGCCATCCCTATAAGATTGGTACAATAGATTTGCTGGATACGCCCGAAGAAAACATGCTATGGTGATCAAATTTAGAACGATATGGGGTCTGGTGATTGTTAATCTCTTCAACGAAAGCTCTTGATAGATTCTTAGGTTTTAGAGAAGCTACTTGAGTTCAAATTTAGTTCCACTAAGATTTCATACAAAAAAAGGATAGCCGATCCAACGATGACTTTTTTGCAGTTCTCAATTCTTAGCCATACTAAGTAACTGTCGAGAATCGGGAAAAATGGAAAAAAAGTGGAAAAAGGAATGAACATTGACAAATTAGGTTAATCAATAGCTCCGAGACCTTTAAATTGTCTATTGATGAATTTTTGTTCTAAAAAACCTGATTAGTTTGAATCATTCACACCTGTTTTCTCGTTCATGCACTTCTCAGAACATTTTTATGATTGAAGTCATCGACATTAAAACTTTACATTCGTTCCACTTTTAAAAGTTTGTGACTTAGTTTGTTCCTAATTGAAATCTGTAGTTGCGAGTGGTACCTACAGTGCGCCTGCGGCACAGTGGCGAGAAGTGCCCTCCAGTACACACAATTTCTGGTTCAATGACCCATTCAGGAGAATTAAACCTAGACAAAAGCCATCCATCTATCCGGTGTCAACGTTTCCGTACCCCACTTATTTACTCAGGACACCAAGAAGGCTGGCTGGATACATCAGTAGATTCCTAAAAGTATTTTCATGGAACAAATATTCACTCATTTACATCTGAGATGCTTGATGGAAAAAATGTAGAGCGCATCCCTAAGGATTAGATTAAGACCGAATGCTTTATCCTTTATTCCTTAGCCATAAGTATCTATAGCTTTAATCTCTTCTCCACGATAGTGAAGTTCTCAAGGTCACTGAAAAATTCATTGATTCCTTCGAGCTCACTGAACGGATAATATTGTCGCCTATTATTCAGGAAACACTGACTGCTGACTATTCACGAAGAGGACTGTAACGTTTTCACGGAAACCATGAACGCGCAATCGGAAATATGAAGACGCCAAATAGTCATGGCAAGCGGAAATCGAATGTAAAAACTCCAGAGATATGTGTAATGGACGAGGCCACCCCGAGACACTAGGAGTCAACTGTTTACAAGAACTGCAAGTTCTAATTTTAACCTTAGATGCGAAAACATACAATATCCCAGATAAAAATATTGGGAAAGAAACGATTTCAACTGATATAAGAAGATTACTTGGTATTTAGGCGCCACCTGAGCTATACTCTCTCCAGAAACGCATAACATAATGGCTACTTTAATCCTATCAACTTCATATATTCCGTTGAAATATCATCTTTCCAGCTAAAGTAACTCTCAAATAATCCAAAAAACAAACATTCTGGATTGACTCAATAGAATTCATTCATTCATTCCCAGTCTACACCTGAATTCACCTGTTTCTATTGATCAGCACCGAAATTAATGCCAGAATAGGCAAGAGCTCTGCAAATTTCATAACACGAGATGCCATTCATTGACTCACTGGAGTATGTTCCCCAGAGAGAAGCACAGCATGAGACTTAGCATTTTTTTTTCCAACTTTTCGTTCCGCTTTTGCAAGCGCTGTGAAGCGGCGACTAGCAATTCCCACGAGACAACTTTAGGAAAAACCTCGGCCTCTTCATTTTTCTCTCCTGGCCGTTTAATGAAAAATCAAAACATGAAGCTCTTAGAGAAGATGGGAATGGAGAGAGCGACGAAAAGGGAAAGGCAGAAAGCGGAAGAATGATAGTGGGCGGAAACAATTATTTCTTCAATAATTTCGCAAATTGCACATAATCGGAGTCGTAAAGTTAGGCTAGACCCGATGAAGGCTTATATAATCGATACCTATGCTTCCCACGTCTTGATGAATTGTTCAGTTGATTCTGTTTCAAAGGGAGGATTACACACAGTGAGGAAAATCACTGAAGGTAAAAATCCACCTGTAGTAGTAGAGCTCGATCGACAGTTCGTAACCACATCACCAAGTGAGCAGGCTCAAAGGCTTTGATCTGACTGTTCTGCGCGATGAACTGGCCGAGACCCCGCAACAACTCCGACGTTGACGCCTGGATTACAGTACGACGTCGAGCAGGCTGTAAAGATATCTGTACGAATAACGGAACAAACGAAACAAAAACCCTTCACTTAAGGAAAGTGTGTTGACAAGCTTCAGATGGCAATAGCTTCTTTATAATGATAAAATCCATGTAATACAACCGATTTCTGGAAATCAACGATTCGATTTAGCGCTACGTTATATATGGCTGATATTAATTGCTCACACTGATATCCATAGAGTTTTTGACAAATTTCTTCTCAACGTTTATATCCGCGGGCTTTATCAATTCACCGCTGATGATCTTTTTATGTGACATGTCGTTCATTGGGGCTTTTGTCGTCGCTCTGAAATATTGAACGTAATTACGACCACTACACATTATTCTCGTAATAGTTCCACAGATAATTAGAGTATCGCAGTTGTAGCCGTTCAAAGTCGAATTCATGGACGTATTCAGTCATTTTTTCCCGGAAGATTCCACGTGTATAAATAATGTTGCGTGAATAAGAATTCAAGAACTCGAGGTCTGGTCTCAAACATTGCTGAAACCAATTCAGTCACGGGAACTAAACTTATTCATTTAAACTGAAGTGGGTCATCGTGCGTTCCAAAGAGGATTATTTTTAAAAAGTAGGCGCGATGTTTCACTCCTAGAATTGTTAAAATTTCGAAAAATTCGATGAATTATTATGTCCTACCTTGTATGAGTAGGACTGAGCGGTGTTGGAGCAGGTGCTACTTCTGGACTGACTAGGTTATTGTTAACTAAGTCCTGCTTATTCAATCGCATTTCACGTTTGATCTCCTCACGAATACTGTAGAAATTCGAGAACACGTTTGTTTCTGGTTCATATCTGAAGCATATGAATTAGTGTAAATATTGTTTCTTCTAGATTCCTATGGTTCCTTACATAGAAGAAAATTGCAAGGCGCTTATCGAGACAAAGTTCCCACAGATCGCCGTCATCCTGATTTTTCTTCTATTTTTCTTTTCTTCCCCTTTATTTTTTCTTTTTCACTCCGTCTTTTCCTTACGCTTATAGGTGTTTCTGTTTGAAACTATAATAATTTTCATCGTAATGATAGCGCAGCTTTAAAATTCATTTGTTGTTTAGTTACATCTATTTCAAATTCTTACGAGCCATTCTACGATACATTATTAGATGGCTCAATGAGTGTCAAAAGTAGCTGAACTTCCGTCATAGACGCTGTTGTATAAGTTACCGTACCTCTTATAGTTTTGATTATTGTCGAGTGCTATGGTAACTTGTGAATACGGTAGCTCACGATGAGTACGATACGACGTCATACTGTCCGTGGATCGTGAACCTACACTGTCTGGAAGAAAACGTTCTTATACCATATGAAAGCTTAGTGACGCTGTAGTTAGCGGATCTTGGAAGAGTAGATTTTAAATCAATCAATTTTTGCTCCAATTGCACCACTGAATCCGAACAATTTCAATGTAAAAACATTTTGATGTAAGAACAAATTTTACCCAAGTTTTAGTTAACCAGTGAAAATGCAGCACAAAGAGTGTACGTTTTTCTGCAAATATCTAAGATTATGAACGAAAAAACCACCAGTGAAGTAATGCTTCGTAATGTAATGTAATGTTCGATGTTCGATGTTCGATAGTAATGTAATGTTCGATGGGTTATTGTGGTAATGTGCAATTTCGTACGTCGAATCATCGACAACGAGCATCCCTTGTATCAGATAACCACTCGATATTACCTGCTCCTTTACTCATGGTCCTCCTATTAACTGGTTGCATGTTCTGTATGTTCTTTTTACTCCATTGCCAGCCTTGCATAAGTACAGATTGCCGTTTCGGTACGAATATTGGCGCATCTGGAGGCGAAAACAAATGGTTGCAAACCTGTAAAGATGTCGCTTTATGAGTTACTGTTAGCTACTTATTCAACAGAAGAGTCATGGTTGGGTAGCTTACCGATGTTGGTGGTCGATGTGGTATTGGTGATGTCAGGCTAGCACCCATTGCTTCGCGACGAGCACTAAATGAATACATCGATACTGTAGTGGACATGTTTTCTTGGTGTTTGAGATAAATTACGGACTCGTTCTACATACATCAAACTTTTCAAAGACCTGTGGATTTTGCACACCGTCTAAAACATAGCGTTGGAAGATCAAAAAGGACGTGTTAAAGCCTTTGGATATGAATCCGTTACAGACTGATGGCTCCCAGGAGGCAGAGAAGTGTTCGCTGTAATTGATGGCGAAATTTCTTATTGAAAACAATGAACGTGTAAAGGGCACCTCAAAGCGCACATCCGTCTTGTTTTCACTGAAAAACAGTATATCTAGGTGAACCTAAAGGACGAACGGATTTCAAAGCTTAGAAGCAGGAAACGACGCCGAAATAACCTCAAAGCGCACATACGTTTTGTTTTCACTGAAAAACACAGTATATCTAGGTGAACCTAAAGCACGAACGGATTTCAAAGCTTAGAAGCAGGAAACGACGCCGAAATAACGCGAACGGCTCCCATGGAGTCGTCGAACATCTAATGAAAGCGACTAAAAAAAATACTGAAATACTCTTTCAGTTCGCAAAATTCGTTGATGCTTTCTTAGCTTTTCATAAACTTCAACTGCCTAGATGAACAATTTCGAAACAAGTTCGTAGTCGTTCAATATGTCGTTGAGGTGATGACTAATCTTCTTGCGTGCAAATGAACCGAAGTGCTTCGAATTCTTCCCGAAATGCTATGATTTCAGATGGACCTCTGAATACGATCAGTGCAACTATCAAGGGCTGCATGGCTGCTTCTGTCTCAGCTGAGTCAAAGCCCTTCTTTAAATCGATGAAAGTGAGACAGAGCGGTCTCTTGTACTCTCGCCATACTTCAATGAGCCAATGACTTCATCGTATGAATGTGGTCCATCATACTAAATACTTTTCGAAACTCTGCTTCCTCACAAAGATGTACTTCGTCCAGTGTTCTGTCAATGGTGCAACTATCAAGGGCTGCATGGCTGCTTCTGTCTCAACTGAGTCAAAGCCCTCCTTTAAATCGATGAAAGTGAGACAGAGCGGTCTCTTGTACTCTCGCCATACTTCAATGAGCCAATGACTTCATCGTATGAATGTGGTCCATCATACTAAATACTTTTCGAAACTCTGCTTCCTCACAAAGATGTACTTCGTCCAGTGTTCTGTCAATCCTGCTTAGGATGACTGGAGCGTAAAGTTTGTAGACGACAGAGAGCAAACAGATTGGGCGATAGTTGCCTATATCGTGTAAGTCATCCTTCATGAACAATAACACGGTCTTGCTGTTCTTCAACTGAAAAGGGACCTTGCATTCAAACAGGTAACGTGTGAAGAGCCGAGCCAGTGTTTTTACAAGGACTGGCGGAAGGTTTTTCAGACGTTCTGATCTTACCCTGTCCGGACCTGGTGCTGTTCGATTTCTCACCGATGAAGTGGTATGTCGGATTTCGGAAGGAAGAACAGGTATTACAGCATATCCATCCTCCTTCATTTCTTATGATCGAAGGTGGACGTGGCTATCGAAGAGACCTTAGTAGTACTCAATGATTTTCTCCATTGTCTTTCTGGATGCTGTAACTGTTCCGTCTGTCTAGGCGTAAGAGTGCAATCATTTTGGTATTGTAATTGGTAAAGCTTCGGTGGGCTTTACGAATGTTTTTCCCAGCCTCTGCAGCTTCGACCATCATTGCTGCTCTTCTCTCTTTAAGATCTTCTTTTATCGCCTGTCTGCATTGTTTCGCAAGCTCGGACGTTAGTTCGCGGTTGCCTGCAGCTCGTGCGATTCCACGCTCGCGTATTAGCTCGAGAGTTTCTGGAGACACGTCTCTTGGTGACTTTCGAACTCTCAGCTATCATTGTGCTAACGTGAAGATGTTGAATGCGCCGATCACATTCTTCGTCGATGTTATCGACAACGGCATCTTCCCAGTAGCCGACTAATGAATAGAATAAGTCCCAGTTTACGGCGGTCCTGGGACTTCGGTCTTTGAATTTAGCGGCTTTTTCTTTTTTCTTCGATAAATAGAATCTTGCACAGAGACTGTGGTCTGATCCCGCGTAGAATTTTGAGAAAACAGCATCATCGGTTAGACAAAACTTTCTATTTACTATGATGTGGTCTATTTCTTTACGGTACTCTCCAATTGGAGACTCCCACGTCCAGCATTGAGGATGAGGCTTCTGGAATTGCGAGTTACCATGGATGGTCTTGTTCGTCATGATATACTCAGAGAGCCGCTCACCCTATTATTTCCATTCTAGTCCGTGGACTCCAATGTGATGTTCCTCAGACAATCTTCTCGGTCCGATCTTAGCATTGAAATCTCCAGTGATAATCTTGAAGGATGTATGGTCTTCTTCGTTGAACCTCTCCAAGTCCATATAGAACGCTTCGACTTCTTCGTCGTAGTTTGATCTCGGCGCGTAAACGACGAAGATTGTAAAAGCCGGTATTGATCCATATCTTTTTAGTCAAAAACGCCCGATTCGGGTGTTGTAAGCTGTTCGAATCAATCGATGTTCATGGACAAACTCGTGTTGACGAGAACGCCGACGCCGCCGACTCCTCTACTTTCGCATGTTCCGAGGAACAGTTCTTCTCCGGTGTCAAAAACGGCGTTGAATGGTGGCGTGGTCTCGTCTCGGCCAGGCCGATGACGTCGTACCTTATCCTTCTTACTTGCATGGGTATGTACTTTGTCGAGGATTCGGATGCAAGTGTACGTGCATTGTAGGTACA
>MQTX01000055.1:2019242-2051859 GCA_009735665.1 Angiostrongylus cantonensis
AATGGAGACTCCCACGTCCAGCATTGAGGATGGGGCTTCTGGAATTGCGAGTTACCATGGATGGTCTTGTTCGGCATGATATACTCAGAGAGCCGCTCACCCTATTATTTCCATTCTAGTCCGTGGACTCCAATGTGATGTTCCTCAGACAATCTTCTCGGTCCGATCTTAGCACTGAAATCTCCAGTGATAATCTTGAAGGATGTATGGTCTTCTTCGTTGAACCTCTCCAAGTCCATATAGAACGCTTCGACTTCTTCGTCGTAGTTTGATCTCGGCGCGTAAACGACGAAGATTGTAAAAGCCGGTATTGATCCATATCTTTTTAGTCAAAAACGCCCGATTCGGGTGTTGTAAGCTGTTCGAATCAATCGATGTTCATGGACAAACTCGTGTTGACGAGAACGCCGATGCTTCCGACTCCACTACTGTCGCATGTTCCGAGGCATAGTTCTTCTCCGGTTTTATAGACTGCGTTGAATGGGTGGCGCCGTCTCGCCTCGGCCAGGCTGATAACGTCCTACTTTTCCTTCTTGCTTGCATGAGCAAATCTTCTATCGGGGACTCGGATGCAAGTGTACGTGCATTGTAGGTCCAAATCGTCACCATAGTTCTTCGTGATCAAGGCAGCTTCTATTGGCTCTGAGATTTTAGCAGCCTCTCCGTACTCGTCCTACCCAACGTTGCGAAATTGGGGCTCTTTAGGGGTCAGGGGAATGAGGCCCGTTCCTTTTCTATGTTTAGCATTTTGATACCCACGTAAGCTCATCAAAGAAAGAATACATACCCACGTATAGTTTGCTGGGCTCTGAAGGTGGGGGCTAAGTATACGCACGGGTAGCTTGCCAGGCTTTCCCTGAGTGGACATGGAGCTTGTTTGTTGGAGGCAACTCCTAATCGCCCCCCATGTACTTACCTGTCACTTGGTTTCAGGTTTTTCGCCGAATTCACTGGTAGAATAGAATCCGTATAAAGCGAGAACGCACCTACACACGCACTTGTGAATACGCTTACCAAATACAGAAAGTATGTGCCAAATCGGCACAACAGAAACAGGGAATTCATCTCCTTGATCCACCTGCGTCTCAGGGAAGCAAAGGTCGCTTTTTATCCGCGATTAACCCCTATCCGCCACCTGTGGACGCGCCACGTAGCCTCGCGACTAGCCGGCTCGAGATCCCTCATATGAGGGAGATCCGTGGCAATTTAGTGATAAGTTTAATTATTGGGCATACTAGCTAATATAACTTACTAATGAACATATTTTGATAAAAAAAATTGGAAATTTCACACTAAACTCACGTGTCGGTGTGAACGACGAGGTGACGGCAGCCAGTTACATGCAACGATTACTGGCTAGACGTCTTTCCACCATAAAGAATTCTCGCCGACTCTAGCCCAAGGTTTCCTCTCTTCTGAAAAAAGAAACTTATTTGTTGATTTTCTCTTCAATACAGTGTTTTAAATAACGCTCTCGGAGAAATGGAAAGAAAAGGAGAGGGATCACAAACAACTGTTTCAACACGTTACAACTGCAAACGGAACAACTAGTTCACTGATTACAATCACTTGTTAATCATTGTTAAATATTAACAGCTATACTGATCAGTAGAATAACTGGAGTCTTCATACGTTCTCCTCTTTTATTTTCCTCCTTTTTTATTACGATTCAATTACTCGTAATAATCAAATTCCGTCCAATCATCAACCGCTTCATCGTTACGATATTGTCGCTAACGCGAGATCGCTGGTAGCACTGTTAGGGTAAAACTGAGTGATTGAAAGGCAAAGCAAGTGCCTCGGATTTGCACTGGGTAATAGATAAGCCCTCAGAAATGGTGGAACTTGGCATACGGTTCCGAGTTTTGCAAATATCTCGGCATCACTGCGGTTATATTTCACATAATACCCAGATGTGAAGAAATAATAGGAGGCAGACAAAAAGGTAAACATTTTGATAATGGTTATTTGAATGAAGTAAGTATCCCTTTCAGCAATTGGACTACGAGTCGGCAACACATAGATGATCTCCTAAACAGTAGCAGAGCCAGGATGTGAAAGGCGTCCTAGATTGCTACCCGGAAAATAAGCCAAGAACAAACATATGTTGGCTAACTTGGCCGGTTAAAGTTGAAATTTAGGCGAGGCGTCAGACCTCTCCCCTATTCGTAAAGTAGGACAGAGCGGCAACACGTGGACAGCAGTCCCCTAGGCACCGTAGGTAACGGTGTCTTGCGAGTAGGAGAAAGCAAATCAATTAAAAAGTACCAGTTGTATAGAAATTATGATGCTGGGACTCGAACAACTTTTTGTGAATACGGACCGTCAATTTAAGCGTCTTCGGTGTTACAACTATAGAAAGCCACATGACACATGATGGAAACACCACGTGGAGCACGTGGTGATATAAAGCTAGCGTCTAGTTCCTTTGTCAATGAAATCGATTGAAGAATTCTACTTAAGTAGTACGGTATCACAGCTTCGAATGAGAACAATATGTTTGTAAAATAAAGAAAAAACAAACTATAAGAAAGCATCAAAAAGAAAGCGTATGGGAGTGGAAGGGAAGTGAAACGTTGAGAAAACGAGATAAAAAATGTAAATATTTCGGTGTGGTTCGCTGATTAGTTTGTTGAGGGATTGGTTGCTGTTAAAATAAAGCTGCTTGTCTTAAAAACAAACAAAGACGAAGTCCGCATAAATTCTTTCTGCTTGAAAGAAACCCTGAAAAAAATAACTGCAGCACCGGTACAATGAAATCATTCAATCATTATGAATACGACCAAAAGTTTTCTATTAGACATGGCCAACGGTTGACAAAGCGTGTCTGGCGCAGCGGCAATAAGTGCCTTGCAATGCACACGTGGCCGTTGGTTCGACCCAGCGCCTCTGGCTAACCAAGCAGGTGATATCTGCGGATTCGTTGAAGTGGTGGAAATAAATCAACGAGAAACAAAGTAAACCTATTGGGTTTCAAAATCCTGGGTAGTCGGCTACTGATGCTGCGATATTCGGCATTGCCACCTATTGTATTACCATATTTTCTCATCGCCAATCATCACGTAGACAGCACAAATACTATGTTTCGGTTTTTTTCGGTAACTAGATTCATATGCTATATGCATATTTTCGTTTAAGAGAGAGACTCAGACCAAAAAGTACATAGGCATTGGTTTCATGAGATAATGATGAGGTTTACGACGAAGTCCGCATAAATTCTTTCTGCTTGAAAGAAACCCTGGAAAAAAATAGCTGCAGCACCGGTACAATGAAATCATTCAATCATTATGAATACGACCAAAAGTTTTCTATTAGACATGGCCAACGGTTGACAAAGCGTGTCTGGCGCAGCGGCAATAAGTGCCTTGCAATGCACACGTGGCCGTTGGTTCGACCCAGCGCCTCTGGCTAACCAAGCAGGTGATATCTGCGGATTCGTTGAAGTGGTGGAAATAAATCAACGAGAAACAAAGTAAACCTATTGGGTTTCAAAATCCTGGGTAGTCGGCTACTGATGCTGCGATATTCGGCATTGCCACCTATTGTATTACCATATTTTCTCATCGCCAATCATCACGTAGACAGCACAAATACTATGTTTCGGTTTTTTTCGGTAACTAGATTCATATGCTATATGCATATTTTCGTTTAAGAGAGAGACTCAGACCAAAAAGTACATAGGCATTGGTTTCATGAGATAATGATGAGGTTTACTTCCAACAAAGTGGTGTGGCGATAGTTGTTGTTGCTGCTGCTAATGCCGAAATCAGTTTGGTGAGTTCGGTAACGAAATGAGAAGAAAGCACGAAAGGCCATCTCAACGTATACTGAGCTTTGTGGATTCGGCATCGGATCGAAGAGAAGACATGACTGCTGTCACATAATATCCGGACGTTCATCATCATTCTAGTCGGAGGAAAAAACGATTGTTGACGGACAACCGACGACGCGTGGCGTTCTTGAATTTGACAGGGATGCTTCCATAGCAAACAATCAGCTCGGTCATCAGCCATTCGCATGATCCTGAAGAACGAAAATTGGTTGAGCATTTGAATCTTTCATGAGATCTATAAGCAAGTCTCTTCTAAACAGTATTCACTGCATGTTGTTCATCTACGAAGAGAACGACCATGAAGAACATTATTATAAGGACTCGCATAGACACTCTAATTTCCAACAGCTTATCAGGTGAACACGCTATGAGGTTTTCCTGGTATATCTTAAAATTCTATGGTAAGTTGAAGCTGTAGTAGACATCAACGCTTTCTGTAAATTCAGAACCTTCATTCACGAAGGTTTATAGCCTTCAATCTCGTAGATCAATGGATATTTTATCTCTTAAAATACTTAGCGCCTTTCAGCAATCATCTTTTATGATTGCTTAGTAATAGTCTTATATGATTACCTTAAACCTCTCCGAAAAAAAATGTTCAGCAGCATTTGAAAATTATGGCTTGAAAACTGAAAACAACCGAATGTTACGACGACTTCTGAAGGAAACTGACGAGTCTCTCCAACATTTCAAAATAATCTTGAAGAGATCTGGAAGTGAAGCTAACAAGCATCGTATAAAAGTTTCTCCAGGGAAATCGTTCTCACATAGCAACATCCTTTGAGATGAAAGATCTCCTCTCTCATTTCCGTTATTTAAGTTGACGATTAGAGTTTCTACGGACATTAAATATCAACGAAAGCTGTTACCGAATGAAGATTCTCATAATTGCGTCTGAATAGGTCTCCGATATGTCTGAGATTTGCCTGTTATTCAATTGTACTCACTTAGCTACTCAGTGAAACCCGTTTTTTGCTGGTGAAGCCCTTGGATCTCAGTTCTGATAGGAAATCAACAAGACTCTTCTATCGTAGCATCCCGCAGACTTGTTCTCAATGATTCTGAAAGGAAAATGCCAAAAAAACAACGCATCATCTCGAAATGATAACAAATAGGGGTGAGAAAAGAAGAGGTAGAGATGCCGCTTAATAACAATCCATGGCCGCTGGTTGGAACTCACCTTTGGGTTCAGTAAGCCGGCACCATACTAATCCAGGAAGACTTAACTCCGATAAATAGGCTGGTTACTACCCGTAGCGAAGGTTTCTGAACGTCCTAGCACTGCTATCCCAGGATTCCACGGATAATTTATTCGACTAGTAGTCAACGATATTCTTGATGAGGATCAAAATCTTCCAGCAGCAGCCGAATCTACAGGGAAATCCGAAGATCTTAATGAACGATTGATAGAGGAAACGAATCGAATATCAGAAATGCAGTGATGCCCATAATTGATACTGTCGGATCACGTAGTAAACAAGAAATAATGGTTCTTCTATAAGTCACTGTAGCAGAAATCTACTGGAACAAGAATTTCAGGAATTCGACGCATATCTGTAGGTTTTATTCTGTGATGTCCACTTGACGCAGTCAAAACCCTCAAGGCGTCATGTCAAAAAAGCAGCTAGAGCTTTCTTCTTTCAATTTTGCTTCTGTTTTAGGATGAATCTAGAGAATAGGCTCACCTTTGCCTCTGTATGTTACTCTTCTTTTCGACAAGAACAAAAAAGGCAAAATGACACAATTGGTGTAGAGATTCGTGGAAGACGTTCTATTAAGCTCAAAGCCCACTCGAAATGGGAAGTGTTTGATTCTGAGGATAGGCTTATCAGATTAAGGAAGCGCTGATGAATTGAGGACCCTACGTTTCATTACTCACTCGTTGATTACTTCCGCTTCTATGCTAGACCGAACTTGTTTTAAATAAGAAAGAATAAATGATTGCGCAACTTTTGTAGACCAGAAGCACACATGTAGAAGTTACACACCTTCTTAATTGCTTTTTACCTCGTGTAAGCCGAAAAATCTAAAAAAAAAATCATTGCTTTCTCACTGAACTGCTCAGAAATCGGACATACGAACCTCAGGAGTGTTTCCACTCGAATCATTACCATACAAACGTCCTTTGCAAAGGTGGTTCAGTTGATGTATGACATATGCTGCACCTCAATAACCTGCTTTCTTTGCTTTTTAGTGAAATGTTATTCAGCTTTGTTTTTCCTAGAAACTCCAGAAATTCGCGTTAGCGCATTACCATGTCTTCACCACAAGCAGTCGCTGACCATTGTTGGTCAGAGTAAAGTTAGATACCTTCCGACAAGGACTCCTCCTAAACAGCAGAAATTCTTGCTGTTAGTCGACCAACCTGTACTTTATGTTAAAGAAATCTATTTATGCAGGGAAGCAAAGCTTTGGAACACGAAACAGCTTAGCTGCTACGCAGCGCAGCTTAATTACTTCGTCTAGTGAATATTTAACTAGTTCCCTCATTGAATTTGTGCATGAGGCTGCCTTTTCTCCAGTCGTAACTGAAATATCTAATTGTCTTTGGTAGAAGGAAAGGGACTTTCCTCCTTCCCTCCAAAAAGCTCCAGCAGTCAATTTCTCGTCGCCTTTTACAAATGGATATCGAATATTCTGTAGATAACGAATAAATGGATAACGAATATTCTGACGAACATGCTGTCGTTAATTAACAGAATGGATGGTCGTTAACACTGGCGAATGATGAAGACAGACAGATAATAAATGAGCTGAGAGAGACGTGTTCCACATGCATGACTCGCCTCCTCATCACTTTTCCAGAATAGCGACGCGACGGCGCGACGTCGCGTCGTCGCACGGTCATCATTGCCGTGGAATCGATGTGGGCGACTTCCACAACAACGTCATATGGCTCCTGCTCCGACACCATCACCATCACTTGAAAGGAATTCATTAGATTGGTTGAAGTATCCAGTGTGTTGTTCATAGTGGAAAAACAACAACAAATGGATGAGGATTGAGCCTTCAATTGAAAGCATTCAATATGAAATGAGTACTGATGGAGTTGAACTTTTTGCGATCGAGAAGGAAAGGGTTTGCAATAACAAAAATGTAAATGAAAAGGAAATGAAATTAAAATAAAATCACATGGTTAGGAAACGCTTGATATTCTAACGACCATTTTTGATGGAAACAATCAGTTCATAACCCCTGAAAATCTTGAGAATCTTGAATACTTCAAAAAACTTGGAGATATTTTAAAAGGTATTCGTTCACGTAAAATAAGTCCCTCTGTGTAAAAAATATCCTTGTTGAAATTCGTCTGGAGAAGCGACGAGCTGAAGTATTTGTGTGCTTGGTCAAAACGGTCCGCGAAGAGCTTCCTGTTTCATAATTGGGATATAATAGGCAGATTACGAGTTCTCTTGACTTCGACCGTATCTTCTGCAACGGGATTGGTGGTTAATGTGAAGGAAGAGACATTTGGTCTTTACGATGGATCTCTTGATGAAATGGTGATTGTGTTAATTTATTCAGTACTTTATATGAAATTTTGAAAGTAACGAGTTCACAATTCAAACGTTGAATCTTCTTCTTTGGATATGAATGTACGGTGTAATAGGATTGAAAGTTCTCTGATAAGTGAAGTGAAAACCACCATAACGAAATCTACGAATAAGTCAGACAGAGATAAATGACGCTCAACACCCTCATATCCTGTAATTTTGCCATCCCAAGACTGACGAAATTTAGTACGACAGCATTCCGTGATTGATTTTCTGAACAGAATAAATCAATAAATCAATAACGACCTTGGCTGAGAAATTCTATGGTCTACATGAAATGTGGACAGTGGAAATAATGACAACGCATATTTAACTTGTTTCCTATGGATTCGTCGAGTTAAAAAACGCCCATGAAACGATGGAAATTGGAAAACAATTGTAGAAGAATGCAAAAACATTCGCAAAAGCGAGACGAATGCGAACGACATCGGTAATTACTGTCCGAAGAAAAGAAAAAACCAGCAGTGGAAATCCGTTGCATATTTCAGAACATTTTACATCAGAAATTTCTACAATCAATCAATGATCCGTTATCTCTAGGAAAAGCTTAGATGTTCCATTCTATCAGAAAGAGGGTAAAGGAGAACATGCTAGCCGTTAATCAACCCTTTAGGGATGCGTCATGCACTGAGTCCATTCGTAGGGCCGATTGAATGCATGCCTGGTCTGAACAATACTTGCGGGAGACCACAGATGAATCAAGTCAGCGTTTTTATCCTTCTCGACTAG
Source organism: Angiostrongylus cantonensis (assembly GCA_009735665.1). Classification (NCBI taxonomy): domain Eukaryota; kingdom Metazoa; phylum Nematoda; class Chromadorea; order Rhabditida; family Metastrongylidae; genus Angiostrongylus; species Angiostrongylus cantonensis. Next base: position 2,027,355 of record MQTX01000055.1, read on the forward strand.
TCTGGTACCAATGTGTCGACTACCGAGGAATGGAAAGCTTGACTAGCTAAGGCTGCGGGATCCAATCAAGTGGGAGGTGTGTATAGCATAGCGGGATGACGCACCCCATTCCAAGAATCGTGGTTATGAGTTTTCTTTTGTGAAATCTATTTCATAGAAGAATCGAGATGTAAACTTAGAAAACTCAGTGCAGCTGTTAAACCCAACTGCTTCGTTCTTGCGCTTGGCAATGTTATGCACAATTAGGAAAAAAAAGCCAGGCTGAGGACAGTTAACGTCTTGTCCAGTTATATTGCGCAAAAACGGCCACTCAATTTTTGTCTATGAGAGAAAGAAACTCGCTCATCACTGCAAAGCGATGAACGAATTCGAATAAGTTCAAATACAGTAAGAGAAGTAGCACTATGGGTAACAATCATCTACGTGTAGAATTAACAGACATTTACAAGGAAAAAACACAATGGCGCGCACTTCTCAAATGATGTTAATTTGGTTTTCTAGTGAAGAATCTCTGAAGAATCCACGAAATTGGAATCCATGGAACATCAGAAGGTTGACGAACTACATTCTATCACGGAAATATTGAGAAAAAGCAACATGTTGTACTTAAGAAGTCAATGACAAAGAACAGGAAGAAAAGAATGACAGAGGGAATAAATGAGTTTCAATTCACCGCGACGACGACGAATTCCTTTGTCTTGTCTTCAGCATGGTGCCAATGAGCCGCCATTCGTCAGAATCTGCCTCCTGCCTCACTCATTCCTATTGATCCTGGTGGTTAGCCATGTCTGTTGCCTGCCTCCACATCCTCCTCGTTGCCGAGCCTCCCCGAGCCTCCGTCGAGCCTCTTTCTCGGCGTCCGCGCTCGTCGACTAGTCTCCGTTGTCTGTATGCACTCTCGGCATTTCTTTCACAGCCTCGGCTAAAAGCGCACCAAGAAGCTGTGCGCCGCCGCCACCACAATTTCGGATCCCTTCAGGCGATGTCCGTCCGATTCGTTGGTGACTATGACTTCATCATGATCGATGAGCCACCATGTGGCTGAATCATCATACGACGTCCACGATCTTTGGTCCCAGACATTACATTGTAGAACGCAGCCGTTTCAACACAGTACTTGATGACATGGGAAAGAATCTTCCAGTAAGTCTCACATCACCTGACGTATACTCGTATTTTGAAACATACGGGGGAAGTTTGACAAAATAACTTTTTCAAAGGATTGTTATGAGATTCTTAAGTGTTCTGACATCTATCGCACCCGTTTAACATGCTCCCAGATCCGGAATCTTCTGTAGCTCCTTTGATGTTACTGCCCAAATTTATAATCCACTAACGTACCTTATAACCCGTGTGGCAGCGAATGATTGGCATTGTTGAGAAAGAAAATCAGAAAAAGAACTGGAATGGCAGAAAGAGCAATCTGGCAATGACCAAGATATTCATATTTTGATAAGAAGTACGGAGTAATAAAAACAACAATAAGAACTATCGTCACCTTGACAACCCTAACGGTAGGAATCCGATGAAATGCATTGTTCAGTGCTTTAAGATGAGCCTAGAAGAAAAAATGGAACACCATACAGTTAATAGTTCCGTTTCGCTAGAGGCTTCTAGTGATGAATTAAGACAAGTTGAAGAGCGGAACGCAACGAAGCGACGGCATTCCGTATGCGGGTACGTTCCGATGACGTCGATCTCGTGCATCCGGAACACGTAAAGTGCATTTGTAAGTAACGTTGTAATGACTGAGTGCTAACTGTTCATTACAACGAACGATGCCATCCGTAATTCGATTGGTAACATACACTTAACCATTTTGAAAATGACAACTGCCCATTACAAAAACAAAAAGAACGATAGAAATAGCAATCCTCTACATAAGGCTGTGGTACAAATTATAAATTGCTGAACAATAACATCCTCCATACGCCACCTAGTAATTAAAATAGCTGCTAAAAATAGAAACAAAAATACTTCGCCCTGGGAAATCTTTTACTTTAAAAAAGAATTATCCATATTCCCTTGTTTTTCGCGTTTCGTGCCGTTCTCAGCTCTCTATAGACGTGGATGGAAGATTTTCGACACCTGGTGCTATGCGTCAACATCGGATTGCCATTTTTTCCATATACCCGTGTACATGAACGGATTACATTCTTTGTACTGAAACAGTTTTTTCCTCAATAATGAAATGACGGCGTGGAACGGATTTTCACGTATGAAGCGGTAGCAGATATTCATATTACTCTAAACTCCTATGAATTTACACCACTCATATGAAGAAGAGCAGCACATAAAACAACAAACAACTACGTAGAGAAAAAGTTTAAACTATGGAAACTTACTTACTTACCTACCAGCCTTCCACCTTCCGATCCAGTGATCATTAAGACGCTGGCCAGAAAACAAGTTACATTCCACCGGTGTTTTCAGTATCGCAAAAAATTTTTTCCAAGGAATCTTGAAACAGGCTGTCAATACGTTATCAGGTCAGAGTCACCAGTGCTTTCTACATGAAGGTATTGACTACGAGCTTGGTAATGAGTGTTTTCTAGGACGGCTACGATTCCACATGGCATAAGTCCTATTCATAGCTGGAATTCCTCCGGATAAAAATCTCAAGCACAACATAAAAACAGCAGAGAAACATTCTTGAAATTGACAGAAAGAGCTTCATCTATGCGAGATGACTAAGAGCATTGGTTTCTTTTTAATACTCTCTCAAAAGTGTTCTGCTGAACTAATGAAATTAACAAAATGAGGGAAGGTATCGGCCCAAAATGGCATTCCATTATAGCATTCGGAAACCTGAAAGCTTTTTCATAGATGTGCAAATAAAAAAGAGACAGTTTTATCGCCATCCTCCAACGCCTGCAACATCAAAACACGAAAGCAGTCAATATTATTGGGAGGTGTTTTCTTTTCTGAAGTCATTGGCTGAACAAACACCTACACTAAGGCAATGGTATTCACACCTTTTGTTAAGCTTCGCTCTCAATCTAAACTCTATATTTTTCCCTTAGACACCAAATTAGCTATTCCCCAACGATTTATTAATTCCTAATTGCTAGTAAGTGTTTCTGAGCACCGAATTATGGTATAAAGCCTCCATCTCTTGACACTGTCACACAAACTGGGAAGTTTAACGTTTTTATTCCCAGTCAACCGTAACTCTATACAGTGGAATGGCCGGATGTGAGCTATCCGTAACGACAAAAAAATATATCTGAAAATATAGCGTCATATCTAAATTGCGATAGCCTTGTGAACGCTGAGCGAGCGGAGCAGATACCTCTGATGCAAGGCGGGGGTGAATGGAGTTCATCCTCGCTTACCTCCTAGTTGCTCGATGATTAACAGGAATACGCACAACGCCAGTGATGTCACAGAGTAAGGAAAATAGCATAAAAAAAGTGCAAGAGGGATGAAAGAAGTGTTTGCTGGCTTTGTTCGTGCTGATCGACCGCTGATGTCGTGACGGATTACACAGATACGTAAAGATAGGCAAAAACAGCTCTGTTGTGATACATTTACGCAATAACCTACACTTAAAGGATAAAGCTCTACTACAGGAAACCTACACTTACTTAAAAAAAATTCATAAGAGATTCTGGAACATTATTGTGAACTCATACGATTGTATGTTTCTCATAGAAAATTAATATTCCGATGGAATCGCTTACACGTTAAAGATGTCAGTACAGCTGACGAGCAGGGTCTGAACACCAGAAGGGGGTCACGAATTCCCTTAACGTCTGGGCAGAGTGTTAATTATTGAACAGCGGATAAATGGAATGTTTCCCTAATGTGCCGTTTTCTCTTTCAGCAATCGAAAGGTTGTTATACAGCACACATGTACCTCCTTACAAAAACGACACGTACAACGCAACGGCAGCTGACGTTTCGGCACCATCGCCTTCTTCAGAGCCTGGAATGGCACATTGCTACCTAATTTACTGCGTCAGACACTGCAATAGTACAAGCAAAAAGGTGAAAATTTGGACGATAATCACAAGATCAACAGCTTCTGGAGAACCCACTGTTTCTTTCAAGCCTTCGAGGCTCTGAGGAAGACGATACTGCCGAAATCTCAGCTGCCGTTGCGTTGTATATGTCATTTTTGTAAGGAAGTAAACGTGTGCTGTATAATAACCTCTCGATTGCTGAAAAAAGAAACGACGCATTTATAATCCAATGTCGAGGTTAATAGAAAGTCGATCTTGGGAACAGTGTTTCTAATGTGTATTCTTTCTTTGATGAGCTTACACGAGGTTGATAATCACATTCATTTTCGGCTGTTTCGACGTCCTCGTCTTCATCAGAGTCACCGACTTCTGCACGATGTGCCCGATGATATATGTCCGGAAGAAAGACGAATAACAAGCGTGGACCATCGACTCGGATCATCGGCTCTGATGAAGACGAAGATGTCGAAACGTTAGCCGAAAATAAATATAATTGTCAACCTCGTGTAAGCTCATCAAAGAAAGAATACATATTGATCAATCACACCGAGGTTCAAGGAAAGTCCGTTTCGAAGTGATTCTAATGTTTCGCAATACTGTTCACTGTCACGGGAAATTAACCAGCTGAGGCTAAATCCGTACTGAAGTCGTTTTACACATTCTCCAGGTGAACGAACTATTTCCTTAATTGAAGACATTGGATAGGATACCCGGATATCGTAGAGATATTTTAGTAAACAGTGTGGCTACTTTGCATGAATTTAATGACTATGAATTCATGTTATCGGTTGGAGAGGACTACTTGCATCTCGTATTGATCTGTTCTCTGCTAGCTAGATTTACCCAATAGGTTCCGGTTGCTCGAATAGCATAGTTTTGAAACGACTCCCTTCAGCTTTACTGTTTTCTTTTCTGCCAAAGGTTTACCGCCTCATCGTCGCTAAGAGATGTTTCTGAGTGCCGGACTGTAATGCATTTTAAGAAGTTTATCCCTGAGCAGGTAGTCTCAAATTGGAAAGAAGTTCTATGGCTCCATCTGGAAGCCCACTAAACCAATACCGAGAATCGTCTCCGCCCTGGTAACAAAGTAATCAAAAGCTGGTAAACCCCTGATCCACGAAGGCCAGGAATCTCATAAGGTTGTTACGACTTAAGCAAGGCTTCGGCTAGGCTGACCTTAGGACACCAGTGAATCACATTGGCCAAACCACCAAGTCTCCAACCTTTGTACCTTGCACACTGAGCGCTCCCATCTACACAGTCGGAGAGTGAGACAACAAATGAAAGGCGAACAAATCTCGAGTTGCACAGGACGTTATTGGAAGTGTACAAAACAAGCATGCCCACGACTCACCATAGAGACTTCTTGTTCTGCACCTACAACAGCACACTAATTTCCTCATACGTCGGCCATTACGCGCTTTTCATGGCCCGCGATAGCGTCAAAGTCCATGTTATCGCCCTACAAGGGAAATAAAGTAGGAAAGCAGGGAAGCCGAGAAAACTAACACATGGCAATTAAACTATGTGATATTTTTTATTCGTGGAGAAAATATGGCGCTGCGACATTTCGATAATATAAGCTTTGTCGTACGCCCATTTGTTTCCCATCAGATCATCTCGTACGAAATCCTTTCACCACGCTTGGCCACTCTTCGCCTTGATCATTCGAGTCGAAAGAAAGCCATTATCATCAACTCTTGTTTACCAACTTGTAAAGTTGATGAGAGTGAACAAGACAGCCAACTGGAAGAAGTGATCAACAACGAATTGTCCTTTTATGAATCCGTCGTTGGAGACCTCGATGCCAGGTTATAAACGGCCGACGAAAATGAATACAAGATAGGGAATTCAGCACCAAGATCGAAATCAGAATAAGAGTTGCCTTGCAGAACTTCTGTCGACAGCAGATCTCCTCTTTGGGAGATAATTTTTGGAGCAAAGAAAAAATTGCTGGTGAATATGAGAGACTTCTAACGGCATCAATCATGCGGGGATCTACCATATTTTCACGAACACAACGTGCCTCTTCGACGCCTCTGTACTACCTGGATTCTGTATTGGACTTAGTCACTGTCTTCTTCGTGCGAAGATTCGATTCAAGCATAACCTGGAAAACAACAGCTGTCATCGTCAAAGAAAAGCAAGACAAGTCATGTGTGACTATTCTGTTCTCATGTAACTGGCAGATAAAGGAATACTCGGCCGAAGACCAGAAGCTGCCTGTCGAAGGACTTAAAACATGTGCTGAACTCTCTCGGTTCCTCAAATAAGAAGTTCAGACCACATCTCGATTACTAAGGAGTTGCTGAATAACGGGGGGCTGAAGCTGGACCACACTGCAACAAGCCTAATACGGCTGATAACAAATGCCAACTGTAGAAGATCTCTGCAGGAGGATTTACATCGGAATAGAGAGAAAAAGTTGTTGGCAATAGCTTAAAAAATATTTAGTCTGAAGAAGATCTGCGCGGCTATAATATTCTGCCTTCCCCTGATGAACGAAGATGATACTAACACTACATTCCACCAAAATACGGAATTAATAATGGAAAGGCTCTATACCAATCTTTTCTGCTCCACAATCTCCGTCTCGATCAGTGAAATCTCCGCTGGTGAAATACCGCGTGGCAGTCTACTCTCTGAATTTCGAGTTGTGATAGGAAACATGAAGAAAGGCATAGCTCCAAGACCAGATAATACCATTGCCGGTATGCTTATAGCTGGTGGTCACAAATTACGTGTACTTCTCGCAAAGAACATGACATCTTACCTTCACAAAGAGAAAATCCCAAAACCGTGAAGGACGTCGAGCACGGTCGTCATGCCCAAGAAGGGTGACCAAAGTGATTTTCGAAACCACCTGCCAATATGCTTGTTATGTGCCCTCTACAAGCTCCTCACGAGGATTGCCCTTTTGAACATATCGAAGGCCTTGGATGAGACAAACAGTTGAGCATAGTGGATTCCGACAGAGATTCTGGTGCGTAGGCCACATTCAGACTGTGCCAGAAATCAAGAAGTATGTTAGTAGGACCACATGCACCTTGCGTACACTTCGTCAACAACGAGGAAACGCTCAGCAGTGTCGAAACGAATGCAATTCTACGAGCGATCGTCGACCGAGGAGTGGAAGCGTCCTGTATACGAATATTAACTGTTTTCGAAACTCTGGCACAAACATGCATTATATCCATTGACTCCTTACTATATCCATAGGCTCGACAAGGAAACACCATGTAGTTGAAGCTACTCACAGTTACATTGCAATGACTAATGTGGTAATCTGACTGGCTGAGAAGAGCATACTGATGAAAAATTCTTAGTAAGTCCTCATTTTAATAATTAAATCGTCATCCTTTTAAGAAGTACCAACAAGGGATAAATGATGGTCAATGAGCTCAATGAAGCGGAAAAAACGATTGGATTGCGCGAAAATAGGATGAAAATCCAGTTCACTTAAAACCTCTGGCGCGAAGGCGAACAAATCGAACAGGACAGTTCTATGATTATAGAGAACACCTCGTACGGGTATCTTTGGCACTCAGTGAACATGGAGAATAACACGAGGGAGGAGTTAGACAGAAGAAGGAAAGCACCATGGGCCGCATTCGGACACTCAAAAAAGCCACTGGCCAATTGGCGGGCCCGAAACTCTGCGCTCTCCTTTTCGACTTAACGGTTCTCCCAATTATCTGTTGTGTAGCAGAAACGTAGGCTGATATTTCGACCATGTCAAGCACTTTGTGCAACACCCATGGAGTGCTTGAACGATCTCTTCTAACACTTTAACAGGCACTCACAAAGCTTGGATGGAATGCGCAGCTCAGATCTTCGAAACCTGTCTCATCTTCGAGACCCAGGAGAATACATATCGATAACAAAGCATAGAAAGGCCGATTCAATGTTAAGAAGGACGGACGACTGATGAACGAAAATTTCAGCGAAGAGGATTTCATGAGAACACAAGCGTCATCTTGGACGAACATCCAAGCGATAAGCGGTTGCACTCCAGGCTAATTCGAACCATCTGCGTTCACAAATTGGAAGAATTTCAAAACTACGGAACAGGCCTCGCAAACACCACCATGTTCGAAGCAGAGGACGACCACCATTTAAGGTTTCCCGAGAGCAAACGAATGGAAAACGTGCTGTGGCCCACAATCCCAAAAAAGACCGGCCGACCATATTCAAGTAAGAATCCAGGTTTTTTGGCGAGATCACCACCACTAACGCCCCAAGAAGTGTGCCGGCATAGGTCCATTTCTGGCTGAGTTTCTGTGGCCAACCTGCTCTCAGATTAGCTGGACTTGTTGAAACGATGAACTCCATGTTTTAAATTATCCTTACATTTTAACACTTACAGTCTCCAGCATTGGAAAGGTGGTAAACAATCGACGATGATCTGAGAATGATTCGGACGACATTCTCCTACTTTCACCATCATTTAATAGAAGGTTGAGGATCAGAGCACAAAAAATTAAATGATGGAGCGTCTAGCGTTTCTCAATCCCTTTGGAATACGCAGAGTATTCTATTCCATTCGTAGTGACCGAATGCACACTCGAACTGTACAGTAACTCGTGACTGACTACCAAGGTATCAAGTCAGTGCTAATTACCCTCTCAGACAGATCTAGTGCGAATTCTCCGACCACGGAAGGATGGAAGACTTGATGAACCTGGGGCACGGGTTCGAACCTATTGTAGGTCATTCTATTCCATTCGTAGTGTATTCTATTCCATTCGTAGTGACCGAATGCACACTCGAACTGTACAGTAACTCGTGACTGACTACCAAGGTATCAAGTCAGTGCTAATTACCCTCTCAGACAGATCTAGTGCGAATTCTCCGACCACGGAAGGATGGAAGACTTGGTGAACCTGGGGCACGGGTTCGAACCTATTGTAGGTCACCTATATTGTAGGACACCTCTAACCATTGCTCTACACGATGAAGTCGGAAGTTTATCGAGCAATGTTCCAAGACAGATGATAGTCCTGCGAAAAAAATATGGGATTCCATGCGTCAAGATTTTAACCATAAATGCAGAAATGCCTGCTATAGCCATTTTTGATAACGTCAACAAAATTATTCAAATTAAAAAAACGGAATGGTTTTTGTAAAATCACAAGATAAATGTAGCCACTGGACATGTGTGTCATCCTGCAACACTGTGATAAGCAAAAATCGAGGAAAAAAGAGCACTAGTAAGAGTTCAAGGAACTACTACTCAAAACTCCATTAAGTTCTCGTGTTCGCCTTTTCGGCTATAGTCCAGCAGTTATTTCCCTGTCTGAAGATTCAAAAATTTTACCTTAAAGGATGTGTGAGTTACATGGAGTTTCCAGTGATCACACCTGGCTAACAAAGATGACGATTCAGACAACAAAAAAGGGACTCGTAATAACTAGGAAAACAACAACGAATCATGAAGAACACAGAGATTGCTGGGTTAAACTAGTCGCATTCAATCATGATGCTAATCTCCGCCGCGCTTATCCTTAGGATCAGTGTAGCGGAAGTAGAACAAGCAGCAGCACTTGCCATTCTTGCAAGCAATGAAAGCCTACCAATACAACGAATAAGAAAGACGCCAAATAACCAATAAATAGGGAATTCTCTACCGATCAGGAAGACGGTGTGAAGCACAAGATATAATTGAAGTTGAAATTTTTGAACCGATCCTGGCTGTTGAAACAAATTCTCTACAATCGTTAATGTCACTGTTCAAATGCTACATGAAAACGACAAAGCGTAATCCTGTAAATATGTCTCGTGCTGTAAGACTAGGTTGACAAGCCTGGGAAAACTCCGCAGATTGTTTGATCTAGTGCTTCACTATGTACTTCTTAGTTCAGTTCTTTATTTATCTTCAATAGATTGATAACACATATATACCAAAATCCACTTCAATGTAGAACTTGATCTTTTGAAATCCACTACAACAGGAAGAAAACACGGAAACACATACAATTGCACCCCTTGTATATATATATATATATATATGTATATATATATATGCTGCTGGAACCTGCACAACAGGTGTAGACGGGCCGTTCAAGTATTCAAGTACCAAGTAGATATGACGTGCAAAAAGAACTACAGAGGAGCACGTACGAGTTCTATGTCCGTGTGTGGCTCGGCTCATATGCGGTGCTGCTAATAGTTCCGTGTCAAAAAATTGGTTATCGTGAGGTGAACAAGGTAATGTAACTTTTCTGCTATTAAAATTTGTCTTATAACAAGATGATATTTTTTATGGCAAAAATGGAAAAAGTTATATTGTGCAGATTTATAAGACCGATTGATTTGCAAGAAAAAGTTCTGTTCGTTACACCAATGGGTAGATCGTCAGGTTGTGGTTTAATAATTGGTGTGAATAGAACAATGCATGTTTTCTAACGACGTCACACCAATAAACGGGCAACAACAGTGAGTCGTCGGGGTGGTGGCATGCCATCTGCAACGACACATGTCAGTCACTTCAGTAGGAGAACTAAACATAAACATTCTGCGAAGGACGTCCTTTTCTTGACAATGAATAATGTCTTATTTGAAGAATATATATCGTCGTAGAGTTTTTCTAAACCTGTTTTTTTGTATCATCACATAAGTTGAAGTTTCAATGTTTCATTGTTGAATAGAGGAGAAGTGTCGACGTCGACAGACGAGTCCTCAGCGTAAAATGTACTTCTTCAGATTATGAGAGAGATATTGTTGGCTATAGGTTGGAAACGAAAGGCTTGGAGGTGCCGCTATCGATACTGCACGCCACTCATTCCGCACGACCCAAATCCCATTTGAGACATTCGATCCACTCCGATGCACTAGACGGGCTCTTTCCCTCACTCGCGAGACTCAGCCGCCATTCAGCCAGCCAGACGGCTTCGATGTAAGTGACGGGCGTCGTAGGACGTCTAGCCTACTCAGGAAGGGACTCATTCAACAACAAACAGCATCAACCCCCTACAGTGTCGACAAACAGTGAACATGAATAATTACGAGAGCAGAAGAAAAAACTAAGGAGACGATGACGAACAATTGCCGTTAGAGAAGTTTATTCTTGAAAACAGAAAGATGAGTGTTCGAGAAACCTACCGCACTGCGCTTTAAGCTATTGCATACTTTACTCTCCATGTACTTTCATAGACTGGTTGTGAATAATAATACGGTTGATTCATACTCATTATTCTCTCAGCAGCCAGCTACTCTGATACGCCGTTTGGTAAGTGTTTGTGACAGTTTATTTTCTTCGGTCTGCTACAATGTTGTATTTGTTGCATACTGACCCACTTGTTGAAATTTTAACAAAAAGGATTGGAATTGAATTCTCAAAACTAGCTGAGAGGTAGGCGAAGCCGAGGACCCGCATGGTGTGATGGTGAACGCGTTAGTCTCCGGAAAGGGTAATAGCTCGTTCGTTCCCCAACGCAGGCACCCACCCGCGCTCCGCAGTTTTGCAAATATCTCAGAATCGTCGCGAATTCTCAGTGTTTGTTATTAACTTCTTTAGATGTACTGATTCCACAGCCTTTTCACGTGCTTTTCCTCAATCACCTTAAAATGTTGAGAGAATGGTATATCAGTCCTCAACAAGTGAGTAGGCATGCCGGCTGTTTCTTGCACTATATCACGACATTGAAATCGAAAAAATTTTACTAAGTATACGAGACAATCAATGATTGGCAGCCTGTTTGACGCTATTTGGACGCTTAACGACATTTCTGTAATTCAATAGACGGTCTTCCATCGATCTTCCACATGGTTCATTACTTTGTTATTAATTAGATCTACACTCCATTACGTGGCATTGTTAGGAAGGTTAAACATGAAAGTTCATTGCAGTACTTCGTTACTATACAGAAAGTTTAACTTTCGGTGAGTAATCGGATTACTGGATTGATGTTTTCAGTAAGAAAATCGAATCGATGAGACAATCTGCCCCAGAACTAAGCAGAAACGTGGAGAAACGGAACAACACCAAAACAGCACACAACTTTTGCAAATGTTCCTGCTTGACACCAAATCATAATAGTGATGGGATACATATTCTCTTTCTCGTGAAGTTTCGTGGATATTGAATGATTTCATTGTTTAAAGGATAAAGGATAAAGGGTAAAGCTCTCAGCGTTGAAAATTCATGAAGGATGCCATGCATCCGACTTCATTAAGCATCGTTGAAGGTGAATGAATTCATATCTGGTTTTTACAATGATTCGCATTGCCGACCCTGAAGGGATGAAATGCTTGGTGGGCCGTTGTGCGGGGATTGATCCCAAATGTGTGTTGCAGGGCGCCTCCGACCACTGCGCCACACGCGTTCTGTTGTGGCTTCTTGGAAAAACAGTTGCAAAGCGAAGTGATTAATTATTTGAGTTGCCGTTTTGTGCTTGCATTGCAGTGCTCAACTTTTGAAGCTATGATGAAGTCATTGCCATCTTGATCTTGCTTTTAGGCTTACTTCCTCCTACGTACTAGAACAAAATCGTTATATTTAGGCAAATTATAATAATATTGACATATAGTAATTATAATTACAATGTTAAGAACAAAGTTAGCTGAACTACTTTTAGCACTAATGGAGTCCGATTTGCACCTACTAGCTTCTTTCCTCCACGAATCTCCTTCACATGAAGGATCTCGAGCCGGTTAGTCGCGAGACTAGGTGGCGCGTCCCCAGGTGTCGGCTAGCGGGCTAATCGCGGACCAAAAGCGACCTTTGCTTCCCTGAGAGGCAGGTGGATCAAGGGGATGGACTCCGTGTTTCTGCTGCGCCGTACTACTCATATCTCTTCGATAGCCACGGCCACATCCCGTCTTATGAAATAAAAGAGGATGGATACGTTGTGCCACCGATTCTCCCTTCCGAAATCCGATACCCCATTTCGTCGGTGAAAAATCGAACAGCACCAGGTCCGGACAGGATAAGATCAGAACATCTGAAGAACCTTACTAAGTATACGAGACAATCAATGATTGGCAGCCTGTTTGACGCTATTTGGACGCTTAACGACATTTCTGTAATTCAATAGACGGTCTTCCATCGATCTTCCACATGGTTCATTACTTTGTTATTAATTAGATCTACACTCCATTACGTGGCATTGTTAGGAAGGTTAAACATGAAAGTTCATTGCAGTACTTCGTTACTATACAGAAAGTTTAACTTTCGGTGAGTAATCGGATTACTGGATTGATGTTTTCAGTAAGAAAATCGAATCGATGAGACAATCTGCCCCAGAACTAAGCAGAAACGTGGAGAAACGGAACAACACCAAAACAGCACACAACTTTTGCAAATGTTCCTGCTTGACACCAAATCATAATAGTGATGGGATACATATTCTCTTTCTCGTGAAGTTTCGTGGATATTGAATGATTTCATTGTTTAAAGGATAAAGGATAAAGGGTAAAGCTCTCAGCGTTGAAAATTCATGAAGGATGCCATGCATCCGACTTCATTAAGCATCGTTGAAGGTGAATGAATTCATATCTGGTTTTTACAATGATTCGCATTGCCGACCCTGAAGGGATGAAATGCTTGGTGCGCCACACGCGTTCTGTTGTGGCTTCTTGGAAAAACAGTTGCAAAGCGAAGTGATTAATTATTTGAGTTGCCGTTTTGTGCTTGCATTGCAGTGCTCAACTTTTGAAGCTATGATGAAGTCATTGCCATCTTGATCTTGCTTTTAGGCTTACTTCCTCCTACGTACTAGAACAAAATCGTTATATTTAGGCAAATTATAATAATATTGACATATAGTAATTATAATTACAATGTTAAGAACAAAGTTAGCTGAACTACTTTTAGCACTAATGGAGTCCGATTTGCACCTACTAGCTTCTTTCCTCCACGAATCTCCTTCACATGAAGGATCTCGAGCCGGTTAGTCGCGAGACTAGGTGGCGCGTCCCCAGGTGTCGGCTAGCGGGCTAATCGCGGACCAAAAGCGACCTTTGCTTCCCTGAGAGGCAGGTGGATCAAGGGGATGGACTCCGTGTTTCTGCTGCGCCGAAATGACGCATGCTTTCTGTATTTTCTAGGCGTATTCATGCATGCGTGTGTGGGTGGGTTCTCGCTTTATGCGGATTGTATTCTACGAGTCAGTTCGGCCAAAAGCCTGCAATCAAGTGACAGGAAAGTATATGGGAGGCGGACAGGAGTCGCCTCCAACAAATAAGCTCCAAGTTCACTTTAGGAGAGCCTGGCAAGCTACCCGTCATTATAAGCAGCCCCCACGTTCAGAGCCCAGCACACTATACGTGGGAATCAAAAATGCTAAACAACAGTAAAAAAACAGGCCTCATTTTCCTGACCCCGAAAAAGAACCCAATTTCACAGCGTTGGGTAGGACGAGTACGGAGAGGCTGCTAAAATGGAGTCCGATTTGCACCTACTAGCTTCTTTCCTCCACGAATCTCCTTCACATGAAGGATCTCGAGCCGGTTAGTCGCGAGACTAGGTGGCGCGTCCCCAGGTATTTGCAAAACTCCGCACCGCAAATGTCTGCGGTGAGGTACAAACGCGCTAATTACCCTTTGTAGGGGCTAATGCTTTCACCAACGCACTATGCGGGCCCTTCGTTTGGCCCCTTTCTCAGCTAGTTTTCCATCTACCAGCGCCAACAGCAATCATCCATCAACGGGATTAATCTAGAGCGTCCAAATTGGCAATGAAACCAGTTAAGCTGAGGCTGTAGACACAATGTTAACTTTTTATTTACTGCCTATTACGATTTTTACGACAACACAGCAAAGTTGTAACAGGCAGTAAATAAAAAGTTAATATTATTATAAGATAGACACAAAGTTAAATTAACAACCATATAACAAGTAGTAGTAATAATCCACACAGCGAATTAGGCAAGCCTAGATATTTAGAAACTACACAAAATTTCTCCTCGCCACATGTGAGATGGCGAAATGTTTTGAGTTGTTGAAGTCAGGGTACACAAAGTTCACTCGAGGGAAACCGAAAGGAAACCGGCTTCCCTTTTTGAACGTCCAAATTAACCTATCCAAAAAAAGCCACATCATCAAATGGTACGAAAGCCATGCAACGAAAACATGCTGGTTAGTTACTTCTCCTCTCACCTTTCACACACTAAAAAAGCGGTTGTGAAAAACATGTTTTGAACAGCCACCAGTGTGTGTATTGAAAGGGAGCAGAAAGAGAAATCCCTGAGACTCGCGTGACAAATAGCCATTTCCAGATAGTACGAAACGATAGCACTGCGAGATAAGTTTAAAAGGAGAGCCATACCATCACACGATATGTCTAGCTAGAGCACGGCCCCGTTTATACTGTCCTTAATTTTCAACCAATGAGCTATAAAATGCTGCTTTAAAAGTGCTGGTCTAGAGAATTCGGTACGTGACTGGAGTATCACTGAGCATTCTAAGAGGCCAGTAAAAGTTCTCAACCGTATGCAGGACCGACTGTGTATAAGTGTAGTACATTATATTGCATAAAGTGCCCTAGCGGAAGAGACGGAGACTGCATAAGTTCTGGTATAGTTTATCTCATCTCTTATAAGCGTGTAGGGATGAATAAATTAATGAAACAAGTTGATCCCTCTGCTTCGATCTAAGAGAGCACCTACTCGATAAGCTTGAAATTAAATCAGATACGTCACTAAAGTGCGCACAGGACACAGACACATAATAGGAGACGGTTTTGAAGTAAAAGTCACCATCCTCGCACAACAATCTGAAACTTTAACGCGTAAAACCCTTGAGGTGTACGAAGGATCTAAAAATGAGCCATTGGAAGCACTGTCTCAATATCACGTTTAATCTCACACAATATCTCTGGTTGATATTTTAATGTGAGAGAGCAACGCTACCTAGCCGTGAGCTTTGTGCAGCTAGGCGTATTTATTCATGCGTGTGTGCGGATTGTGTTCTACGAGTCAGTTCGGCCAAAAGCCTGCAATCAAGTGACAGGACGATCTAAGAGAGCACCTACTCGATAAGCTTGAAATTAAATCAGATACGTCACTAAAGTGCGCACAGGACACAGACACATAATAGGAGACGGTTTTGAAGTAATTCACTTTAGGAGAGCCTGGCAAGCTACCCGTCATTATAAGCAGCTCCCACGTTCAGAGCCCAGCACGCTATACATGGGTATCAAAAATGCTAAACAACAGTAAAAAAACGGGCCTCATTTTCTTGACCACGAAAAAGAACCCAATTTCACAGCGTTGGGTAGGACGAGTACGGAGAGGCTGCTAAAATCTCAGGGCCAATGGAAGCTGCCTGGATCAAGAACTATGGTGACAATCTGTACCTATAATGCACGTACACTTGCACTAACTGATGTCCCTGTTGTCCTAAAATTCTACACAGGATCAGACCACCGTCTCCTACGTGCAAGATTTTATTTTTCATGGAAAGGAGAAAAAGCCGCTAAATTTATAAACCGAGGTCCCAAAACCACCATAAACTGGGACTTATTGAACTCATTAGTCGGCTGTTGGAAAGATGCCGTTGTCGACAACATCGACGAGGAATACGATCGGGTCATTCATCTTCGCGTTAGCGCCATGAAAGCTGAGAGTTCGAAGGTCACCAAGAGACGTCTGTCTCCAGAAACTCTCCAGCTAATACGCCAGCGTGGACTAGCACGAGCTGCAGGCAACCGCGAACTAACGTCCGAGCTTATAGGAGACGGTTTTGAAGTAAAAGTCACCATCCTCGCACAACAATCTGAAACTTTAACGCGTAAAACCCTTGAGGTGTACGAAGGATCTAAAAATGAGCCATTGGAAGCACTGTCTCAATATCACGTTTAATCTCACACAATATCTCTGGTTGATATTTTAATGTGAGAGAGCAACGCTACCTAGCCGTGAGCTTTGTGCAGTTAGTCGCCTGTAGAATTTTCACTGGAAGGCTAAGAGAAAAAGGTGAGTATAGAAGAATATGATTGAAATTTAGTTTTCGCGGATTTTCTGTTGACATTATGGAGGTACGTGGCCGAATAGGTTGCAATCAACCTAACCTTCCCAAGCCTTGAAGAAGGTGGAATCCGTCAAGACATGAGCCAGTATTGTAAAGGATAAGCCTTGATACTAACAACTTCGTCTTTGTGTAGAAGAAAGCAGCGAAGTGTGAAAATTTAGGTTTATACTGATGATAGGCGCAGTGGTTAGAGGCGCAGCTGCGACACACACGACGCACAGAATCGACCCCTGTGCTCATGGCCTACCAAGCCTTCGATTCCTCTGGGGTCGGCAAATTGGTAACAGACTTGTCTGAGAGGACAGCACTGGCTCGATACATCAGTAGGCCACCGAGAGTCCATGGTAAAGGCCAAATATGCATTCAATCACCTGCAAACGATTCTTAATGAAGTCGAACGCATGGCGCATCTCTTAGGGATTGGTCAGCGCCGAGAGTTTTGTCCTTTATCCTTTTCATCTATGAAAGATGGTAGTTGTTCAATTTGCACTCGTGCTGTGATAAAACAATGAATTAGCGAGTAATGTCGGTGCCTAACATAGTTCGCTTGAATAGAGTTCAACGATTTAATCCTACTCCAGAGTCAGAAGCTGAGAGCCGAGAAACAAGAACAAAGAGGTAATGGCATCACCAGCAAATAGCGCTCCTTTGATATAACTCTAGGAGCACAAGTGTTGAGTACACGTTGGCACATAGGCGTAATCTTTTATTCTGTTTGGTTTGGGCATGCACACATTGTTTTATTTTGAAGAGTCTGTTATAACCGAGAAACTTTTTCGCCTCGTGTATCCACCATATACCATTACCATACGGAATCGTATGTTGGCAAAACCTTCGCCTTATATGGATAATTTTAAAAAAACTAGCAAAGGACTTGTGGAAAAAAGTTGCTATAGAGAGTATTTTGTTCCAACCAGAAAATTCACCTGGTGAACTTTTCGATAGCTCATCTTCTTTTGTGGAAGAACCTATTCGGTTTGATTTAGTACAAATAGAAGATCTGCAAGAGAATAAAGTACAAAGCTCTCGGCGTTCATCAATCCTTGAGGGATGCGCCATGCATTCGACTTCATTAAGTATCGTTGGAGGTGACTGGATGCATATCTGGCCTTTACAATGACTCGCGGTGGCCTGCCGATGTATCCAGCCAGTGCTGCTATCCTCCCAGACAAATCTGGTACCAATTTGCCGACCCCGGAGGGATGGAAGGCTTGGTGGGCCATGGGCGCATTTCACGTGCGCGCCGCAGTGGCGCCTTCAACCACTGCGCCACACGCGCCCATTACAAAAGAATACCTGAAGAAAATATTGAACAAACGGAATGAAAAGACAAGTTCCTAATTACAGTTATTTTGCAAATGAAATGTATTAGGTTGCTGTATAACAACTTTTACCAGGGCAAAATATCGATGACGCAATTACAAGTAATTAAATTGGCGCCGATTCGAATCAAATTATTCAAAGAGCGAATGATACAGGTGTGCGATAAAGTCCGATTGCGTTAACAAAGAACGTTAGCAACCAGGATAACAATAAACAAACTAGGAAACGTACGAAAACATCAGCGATTTTTTTTGCACACTGCTGGCAGCCCGGCAAGTAAATCAGGCTGGAATGCAGATGCAAGAGCTCTTAACGATGACCACTGAAGTAATAATAAACAACCTAGTTCATTTCCAGTCTTCCCATCCTTCGCACACAAACAGGACGCTTCTGAGAAACATGTTTCGAACAACGACCTCTGTGTGCACGAGGAAAGAACAAAAGGACGAATCGCGCGACTTGGTTCGGCAATTAGCCATCTCCAGTGGCTACGAAATAGTAATCCCACGAGATCAGTTTAGACTGAGAGTGACGCCCCAAAACGAACGGCTTGGCCGTAACAAAATCCCATTTGTCTTGCCGTTTATTGACGATGAAATAAGCACAGCGATAAAGCGATGCTTAAGAAGGGCAGATTTAGAGGAATCGGTAGCGATAGTTGAAATACCACCGAATACTTTCCGTCGTCAGTTAGTTCGGAACCGCCTGTATGTGCCCTTTTGGTAATGACGGTGTTTGCATGAGTTCAGGTACGATATACCTGATCTCTTGTGGTACTTGCGGAGACGAATATATTGGTGAGACGGGTAGACC
This sequence comes from Angiostrongylus cantonensis, assembly GCA_009735665.1. NCBI lineage: Eukaryota > Metazoa > Nematoda > Chromadorea > Rhabditida > Metastrongylidae > Angiostrongylus > Angiostrongylus cantonensis. The sequence continues at coordinate 2,046,425 of MQTX01000055.1, forward strand.
TTTATGTATCCGCATAAAAGAGCACCTAGATGGTAAACAAAAAGTAAGGCAAGGCACACCACTAGGAGTGCATAGAATATAAAAGCATAGCGGAGACGATTTTAGTATAAAAGTCGCCATGCTGGCACAGCTACCCAAAACACCAACGCACAAACTCTTCAAGGCTTTTTGGATAAATGCCAACAAACCAAGAATGAATAGTAGGGAAGAATGTTCGGAGATAACACGTGATTTAACTCCGTATCTCAGAATTGATTTTTGATGACGTTTACGATTAAAATGATGTGGATCAACACCGGCTTTGACAATCTTCGTCGTATGCGCGCCAACATCAAAATATGACGAAGAAGAAGTCGAAGCGTTCTACATGGACTTGGAGAGGTTCTACAGAGAAGACCATAGATTCTTCAAGGTCATCATTGGAGATTTCAATGCCAAGATTGGACCAAGAAGATCGGCTGAGGAACGTCACATTGGGACCCACGGGTTAGAATGGAACGAACAGGGTTAGCGGCTCTCTGAGTTTATCATGGCGACCAAGACCATCCATGGTAACTTGCAATTCCAGAAGCCTCACCGTTAACGATGGACGTGGGAATCTCCCAATGGAGAGTACCATAACGAAATAGACCGCATCATAGTAAATAGAAAGTTCTGCCTAGCCGATGTCGCTGTTTTCCCAAAATTCTACACGGGATCAGACCACCGTCTCCTACATGCAAGATTTTATTTTTCGCGGAAAGGAGAAAAAGCCGCTAAATTCAAAAACCGAAGTCCCAGAACCACCAAAAATTGGGATTTATTCAACTCACTAGTCGGCCTTTGGGAAGATGCCGTTGTCGACAACATCGACGAGAAGTACGATCGGCTTATTGAACATCTTCACGTTAGCGCCATGAAAGCTGAGAATTGGAAAGTCACCAAGAGACGTCTGTCACCAGAAACTCTCGAGCTAATACGCCGGCGTGGACTGGCACGAGCTGCAGGCAACCGTGAACTAATGTCCGAGCTTGCGAAACAGTGCAGACAGGCTATAAAAGAAGATCCTAAAGAGAGAGGAGCAGCAGTAATGGTCGAAGCTGCAGACGCTGGGAAAAGCATTCGCAAAGCCCGCCGAAGCTTCGCCAATTACAAGACCAAGATGATTGCACTCCGACGCCCAGACGGAACAATAACAGCGTCCAGGCAGCGAAGTGTGAAAATTTAGGTTTATACTGATGATAGGCGCAGTGGTTAGAGGCGCAGCTGCGACACACACGACGCACAGAATCGACCCCTGTGCTCATGGCCTACCAAGCCTTCGATTCCTCTGGGGTCGGCAAATTGGTAACAGACTTGTCTGAGAGGACAGCACTGGCTCGATACATCAGTAGGCCACCGAGAGTCCATGGTAAAGGCCAAATATGCATTCAATCACCTGCAAACGATTCTTAATGAAGTCGAACGCATGGCGCATCTCTTAGGGATTGGTCAGCGCCGAGAGTTTTGTCCTTTATCCTTTTCATCTATGAAAGATGGTAGTTGTTCAATTTGCACTCGTGCTGTGATAAAACAATGAATTAGCGAGTAATGTCGGTGCCTAACATAGTTCGCTTGAATAGAGTTCAACGATTTAATCCTACTCCAGAGTCAGAAGCTGAGAGCCGAGAAACAAGAACAAAGAGGTAATGGCTTCACCAGCAAATAGCGCTCCTTTGATATAACTCTAGGAGCACAAGTGTTGAGTACACGTTGGCACATAGGCGTAATCTTTTATTCTGTTTGGTTTGGGCATGCACACATTGTTTTATTTTGAAGAGTCTGTTATAACCGAGAAACTTTTTCGCCTCGTGTATCCACCATATACCATTACCATACGGAATCGTATGTTGGCAAAACCTTCGCCTTATATGGATAATTTTAAAAAAACTAGCAAAGGACTTGTGGAAAAAAGTTGCTATAGAGAGTATTTTGTTCCAACCAGAAAATTCACCTGGTGAACTTTTCGATAGCTCATCTTCTTTTGTGGAAGAACCTATTCGGTTTGATTTAGTACAAATAGAAGATCTGCAAGAGAATAAAGTACAAAGCTCTCGGCGTTCATCAATCCTTGAGGGATGCGCCATGCATTCGACTTCATTAAGTATCGTTGGAGGTGATTGGATGCATATCTGGCCTTTACAATGACTCGCGGTGGCCTGCCGATGTATCCAGCCAGTGCTGCTATCCTCCCAGACAAATCTGGTACCAATTTGCCGACCCCGGAGGGATGGAAGGCTTGGTGGGCCATGGGCGCATTTCACGTGCGCGCCGCAGTGGCGCCTTCAACCACTGCGCCACACGCGCCCATTACAAAAGAATACCTGAAGAAAATATTGAACAAACGGAATGAAAAGACAAGTTCCTAATTACAGTTATTTTGCAAATGAAATGTAATAGGTTGCTGTATAACAACTTTTACCAGGGCAAAATATCGATGACGCAATTACAAGTAATTAAATTGGCGCCGATTCGAATCAAATTATTCAAAGAGCGAATGATACAGGTGTGCGATAAAGTCCGATTGCGTTAACAAAGAACGTTAGCAACCAGGATAACAATAAACAAACTAGGAAACGTACGAAAACATCAGCGATTTTTTTTGCACACTGCTGGCAGCCCGGCAAGTAAATCAGGCTGGAATGCAGATGCAAGAGCTCTTAACGATGACCACTGAAGTAATAATAAACAACCTAGTTCATTTCCAGTCTTCCCATCCTTCGCACACAAACAGGACGCTTCTGAGAAACATGTTTCGAACAACGACCTCTGTGTGCACGAGGAAAGAACAAAAGGACGAATCGCGCGACTTGGTTCGGCAATTAGCCATCTCCAGTGGCTACGAAATAGTAATCCCACGAGATCAGTTTAGACTGAGAGTGACGCCCCAAAACGAACGGCTTGGCCGTAACAAAATCCCATTTGTCTTGCCGTTTATTGACGATGAAATAAGCACAGCGATAAAGCGATGCTTAAGAAAGGCAGATTTAGAGGAATCGGTAGCGATAGTTGAAATACCACCGAATACTTTCCGTCGTCAGTTAGTTCGGAACCGCCTGTATGTGCCCTTTTGGTAATGACGGTGTTTGCATGAGTTCAGGTACGATATACCTGATCTCTTGTGGTACTTGCGGAGACGAATATATTGGTGAGACGGGTAGACCTTTATGTATCCGCATAAAAGAGCACCTAGATGGTAAACAAAAAGTAAGGCAAGGCACACCACTAGGAGTGCATAGAATATAAAAGCATAGCGGAGACGATTTTAGTATAAAAGTCGCCATGCTGGCACAGCTACCCAAAACACCAACGCACAAACTCTTCAAGGCTTTTTGGATAAATGCCAACAAACCAAGAATGAATAGTAGGGAAGAATGTTCGGAGATAACACGTGATTTAACTCCGTATCTCAGAATTGATTTTTGATGTGGGGTTGTGTAGCCATCAACCATGTGCGACTCTGAGCGGCCGTTCTTCCTCGCTGGAGGACAGGTAAGAAAAGCGGTGGGTTTTTTGAGAAACCGTTGATCGTTTAATTATCATGCAGATTTTCATCTATCTGTTTGCGCTGTTGAAGGGTTTGTCCTAGTAAGTTGCGTATTAGTGCACCTTTCCAAACTCTGATGAAGGCGATACTGCCTAAACGTCAGCTACCGCTGTGTTATATGTGTTCTTCTTGTAAGGAAGTAAACGTGTGCTTAACAACAACCTCGCGATTGCTAAGAAAGAAGACGAGATATTGATAACTGAACTATGTGAGATAGGAAAATGTGCAGGTACAATCAATTGATAGGAAAACAGGGATGGTGGCTGTACTACCAGTGCTTCTAGATATGGAAAATAAAGCACAAGTAGATCAGTATTTCTAAAATGAGACACAGTAAAATTCTCGCGCTTTACTTAGCATACAAACTATCTGTCTGCACGAATACCGTGATCACAAGCATAGTTCCTTTTCGACGATTATTTTATTTTGAAGATTTTCTTATTCTGAACTCTTAAGACAGGCATATTAGCGTATTCCTAGTTCGTCAACAGAGTTTATGTTTCATGTGAACTGAAGAGACAAGATTAGTCACATTGCAACCGGGTTCCTTCAAGAACAGGCTCCAGCTGCTGTTCGAAAATATTTACTTTCTTCTTATTCCGTACGACCCGTCTTCATATCTACTGTGCGGATCCCAACGCTTCTCATATTCGACTCGTTTCCTCGCATCCATTGTCCACAAACAAATTTGTCTTCCAACTTTTCCGTGTGGCTTCGGGTGCTGCTAGACGAATTTCATTTCATCTTGAATGTCGTAGAATGCTGGTAGAGGAATTCTCCCTGGAGTCCTGAGATAGCAGGGCTGAACCGTTCCCAAATCGATTGCAGAGAGTGACTTTTTCTCGGACAAGTCCGGTACTGTTTTCCCGACATGATGATTAGTCGTGGTGAGCTCTGAGCGGGATCGAACGAGTACCGTGCTTTTGATGACCGGCATCACTACCACTGTCCGATCCCTGCCCGCTAATAGTGTATTTAAAATTTGAAGATATGAATGTATTAAAAATATATAATAATAGAAAATGTGAAATATAAAAATGTGTTCGAAAAGAAAAAAATGGTGTAAATGAAACACAAAATCGACGAATAACGGTAAATCGTGGTTGTGAAGGAATAGCGCGATGTTTAAATTTTAGTTGCAAATGGTCAGAGAAAGTGCAGGAATTCGTCATAATGTAAACGAATTAGGTCGCTCATTCGTACAGTTTCATACTGTGCAAACGAAAATCACTCCACACCGTCGGAGTCATAAAGGTCAGCTGAAAAATGAAAAGGAGACGTAAAGATAGGTGATGAAAAAAGCGGTAAGTGCTCAGGGAGAATGGACAAGAAATATCTGAAATTTGAGATATTTTCAAAACTTCAGAGGGAGGATTGAACCTCATTATTACCCTTTCCGAGGGCTAACGTGTTCACCACCGCACCATGCGTGTCCTTCATCTTTGTGTCTGAAATTTATATATCCAAACAATGAAGTGAAACACAAACCCTTCTCATACCACTGCCGACTTCCCTATTTCACTACTATCTCCCGTCTTCCTAGTAATTCCACTCCATGTGCAGAAGTTATCCACGCTTCAACAATAGCCGATGATTATTTGCTTGCTGTTTTGTTTTACACTCTCTCTCTCTCTCTCTCTCTCTCTCTCTCTCTCTCTCTCTCTCTCTCTCTCTCTCTCTCTCTCTCTCTCTCTCTCTCTCTCTCTCTCTCTCTCTCTCTCTCTCTCTCTCTCTCTCTCTCTCTCTCTCTCTCTCTCTCTCTCTCTCTCTCTCTCTCTCTCTCTCTCTCTCTCTCTCTCTCTCTCTCTCTCTCTCTCTCTCTCTCTCTCTCTCTCTCTCTCTCTCTCTCTCTCTCTCTCTCTCTCTCTCT
>MQTX01000055.1:2052741-2062767 GCA_009735665.1 Angiostrongylus cantonensis
GTAACCGACGAATTTCTGAAATGCGAAACTGTTTATAGATGCTGATATTTCCACGCAAGAAGCCGTATTGTTTCCTGTTTGCCTGAACTTCTGTCATAATGCTAGTCAGCAATATGGCGAGAGCTCTGAAGAATTTTTCACTCATTCTGATTAAGGAAACATTTCCAATTCCCAAGACCGATTTCCCATTGACCTCGTCATTGATTGATAATTCGATGTTTTTCTTTGATAAGCAAACACGAAGTTGGTACTATAGTATCAGAATACAATAGCTGACGTTTCGGCGGCTTCGCCTTCTTCGGAGCTGTTCATTTGTTGCAAGTTTTTCACTTAGTTGGTGGAAAGCAGCCGCATAGATATAGACATAGACAGTACATGTGCGGGTAATAAGTAGTAGCTTTCCTTTTCTTTCCTGTAGAAGAATTCTCCACTTTTTCTTGCAGCAACTACGCCAGTGACACTGAAAAATACTGAAATGGATCGACTGGAACAAATAATAGACAACTACGATAACCATACCATTTTACAACAACTTTAAAACAAAACCGCCATCCTATAATGTGAGGCTGGAATAAGTTGACAACTCATGGTATACTGGAACGTCGGGATTTCATCCGAGCTTTTTCACACCTTCCCACCACGCGGTGAAGACTTCGTTATTTATATCAAAACGAACTGTGGAGATCATCGTAATCAGCAGCAACTGTGCGTCAGAAGTGAGATCGAGTCAAATACATTCAAGCAACTACTCTCTAGCGGGACACAACAGATACAGAAGCCCTGCAATACACAGGGGGTCGCCGGTTCTGGCCGGCGCCAGGGCAAGTGAAGGCCTCCGTCCAATCGAGATCGACATAGGAGGTTAAAAGCACTGACTCGACATGTAGTGCCTTTAGCCAAGTCAATGTTTATTCCAAATATGTATTCTATCACCACCATTCGATGCCACGAAGGAAGTTGAATACATGGTGCGTCTCTAATGGATTGATCAACATCGAACGCCTCGTCATTTATTCAGTAACACCTGATTATTCGATAGTACAAAGAAGCTTCAAATACGAACCACTCTACTAAACAATCACATACATATTCTCAAGAACACATCGCTGTTGATGAAGACCATGAAGAGAGACTGCTGAGACTAGCATTTTGTGCAGATTCAATCATCATCCTTCTCTTTCCACAGCATTATGAATGACAGATAGAATGAATCGTACAGTTTAGAACTATTTTATTTATCACAGTGTGAACACGTTTTATTCACTGCCTATCCTTCTTTCATAGCAGGATATGATGTGAAATATAACCAAAATGATACCGAGACAAAAAAATGAGCTTTGTTCTACAACTTCAGCTTAACTGGCTTGAATGCCGATTTGCGCTCCCCAGATCAATTCCGTTGACGAATGATTGGCTGATTGTTGACGAATGATTGGCTGATCACCTGTATGACCTGCAGTCCCGTTGATCGTCGTGTCACTCGAGCGGGTGCCAGTAAATCGATTTTTCTCTGCCGCGTGCATATGAGTAGCCCATTGAGTTCTGCTCGCACTAGGGACTCGTCGAGAATTATATCTTTCTCTTAAGCTCTTCGTGAGGAACTCTGACTGTCGGGTCGGTGGTCCTCCTGCAGTACGTTTGACATCCCAAGGAATCCAGCCACTAACGGCTCCTGTCCACTGGTTATCATGCATACGCATTACGTGTCCGGCCCACCTTATCTTCAACTGTTTGATGTATAGAACGGCATCTTTGATTTTTGATCGTTGAAGCAGGTCGGAGCTTCGGATCCCATCCCTTACTTGTGTGAAACGGGATACTCCTAGCATCGTCCTTTCGACTGCGCGCTCGATAATGCTGAGTGATCTTTCATCCTGTTTACGTAGGATCGTTGAAGCAGGTCGGAGCTTCGGATCCCATACCTTACTTGTGTGAAACGGGATACTCCTAGCATCGTCCTTTCGACTGCGCGCTCGATAATGCTGAGTGATCTTTCATCCTGTTTACGCAGCGACCAGGTTTCTGACGCATACGTTAGGGCAGGAAGAGCCGTTGAGTCGAAAAGGTGGGCACGGAGTCGGGTGTTTTTTGTCCTCTTCACTACATCTTCGATGCTCTTCAAAGCTCTGAAGCCGCTCGTTTCCTGCTGATCAGCTCTGGAGCTAAGTCGTTCATCATATTGATTTCCCGACCTAGATAGACACAACTGGAGCATTCGGAGATAATCGTTCCGTTGAGCGTGAACGGAGCAAACGAAACCAATCCGTTCTTCATGAACATCGTTTTGTGAGATTTAGTCAAAGACCAATTTTTCCACACGCTTTATCAAAGTCCACAAGCATTCGTTCCGCTTGGCTAATGTCTGGTGTTATAAAGACGATATCGTCAGCAAAGCGGAGACGATGTAACAGTCGACCATCGATTTTCACTCTCATATTATCCCCTTCCAATGTTCGCATGACGTTCTGGAGGATGGCGGTAAATAATTTTGGCGAAATTCTATCGCCTTGCCCAGCTCATCTTTTGACGTCTACGTTAATATCATTGTACAATGGTGATACCTTGTTTGTGAAGTTTTGTCCAGCTCACAAAGAATTTGAGTAGGGACTCCTTGACTATCAAAGGCTACATGGCTGCTTCTGTCTCAACTGAGTCAAAGCCCTTCTTTAAATCGACGAAGGTGAGATAGAGCGGTCTGTTGTACTCTCGCCACACTTCAATGAGCCTGGTTATCGTTTGGATGTGGTCCATCATACCACATCCTTTTCGAAACCCTGCTTCCTCACACAGATATAATTCGTCGAGTGTTCTGTCAATCCTGCTTAGGATGACTCGAGTGATAAGTCTCGACAAACAGCAAACAGATTGACGATAGCACGGAGTGCGGTGGTGTGCAAAGTAACAGGCATTGCTGTTAAAAGGATTCGTTAAATAAGTAGTGTGGTTATCAGCCTGAGAAAAAAAAGATTGGCGGTATTTGGCTATATCGTGTACGTCACCCTTCATAAACAATAACACGGTCTTGCTGTTCTTTAACTGAAAAGAGACCTTACACTCAGACGGGTAATGTGTGAAGAGCCGAGCCAGTGTGTTTACGACGACTGACGGAAGGTTCTTCAGATGTTCTGATTTTATCCTTTACGGACCTGGTGCTGTTCGATCTTTCACCGGCGAAATGGCATGTCGGATATCGGAAGGGAGAACCGGTGGAACAACATATCCATCCTCTTTTATTTCATAAGACGGGAGGTGGACGTGACTATCGAAGAGATCTGATTAGTATTCGTGGATGATTTTCTCCATTGCCTTTCTGGACGCTGTTATTGTTCCGGCTGAGAAAGTGCAATCATCTTGATCTTGCGGTCGGCGAAGCTTCGGTGGGTTCTGCGAATGCTTTTCCTAGCCTCTGCAACTTCGACCATTACTGCTCCTCTTCTCTCTTTAAGATCTTCTTTTATCGCCTGTCTGCGTTGTTTCGCAAGTTGGGACGTTAGTTCGCGGTTGCCTGCAGCTCGGGCGATTCCACACTGGCGTATCAGCTCGAAAGTTTCTGGAGACAGAAGTTTCTTGGTGACTTCCGAATTTTCAGCTTTCGCAGCGCTATCTCGTCGATGTTATCGACAACGGCATCTTCACAACAGCCGACTAATGAGTTGAACAAGTCCCAGTTTATGGTGGTTCTTGGACATCGGTTATTGAATTTAGCGGCTTTTTCTCCTTTCCGCGAAAAATAAAATCTTGCACGTAGGAGACGGTGGTCTGATCCCATGCAGAATTTTGGGACAACACCCACATCGGTTAGGCAAATCTTTCTATTCACTATGATACGGTCTATTTCGTTATGGTACTCTCCATTGGGAGATTCCCACGTCCATCGTTAACGGTGAGGCTTCTGGAATTGCAAGTTACCATGGATGGTCTTGGTCGCCATGATAAACTCAGAGCCGCTAACCCTGTTCGTTCCATTCTAATCCGTGGGTCCCAATGTGACGTTCCTCAGACGATCTTCTTGGTCCAATCTTGGCATTGAAATCTCCAATGATGACCTTGAAGAATGTATGGTCTTCTCTGTAGAACCTTTCCAAATCCGCGTAGAACGCTTCGACTTCTTCTTCGCCATATTTTGATGTTGGCGCGTAAACTTAAACGGCGAAGATTGTCAAAGCCGGTATTGATCCACATCTCTTTAATGGTAAACGCCCGATTCGGGTTGTAAGCTGTTCGAATGAATCGATGTTCATGGACAAACTCGTGTTGACGAGAACGCCGACACCGCCTACTCCTCTACCGTCGCACGTTCCGAGGAACAGTTCTTCTCCAATGTCATAGACGGCGTTGAAAATGGGTGGCGTCGTCTCGTCTGGGCCATGCCGATGACGTCGTACCTTATCATTCTTGTTTGCATGAGCAAGTCTTTTATCGAACACTCGGATGCAAGTGTACTTGCACTGTTGGTACAGCTCGTCACCATAGTTCTTCGTGAACCAGGCAGCTTCCATTGGCTCTCAGATTTTAGCAGCCTCTCCGTACTCGCCCTACCCAACACTGCGAAATTGGCAGTTCTTTCCAGGTCAGGGGAATGAGGCCCGTTTTTTCTACTGTGTTTAGCATTTTGATACCCACGTATAGTTTGCTGGGCTCTGAAGGTGGGGGCTAAGTATACGCACGGGTAGCTTGCCAGGCTCTCCCAGAGTGGACATGTGTATTTGTTGGAGGCGACTCCTAACCGCCTCCCATGTACTTCCCTGTCACTTGATTGCAGGCTTTTGGCCGAATTGACTCGTGGTATATAATCCGCAAAAACTGAGAACGCACTCACACGCATGAATGAATACGCCTAGCAAATACAGAGGGTATGTGCCAAATCGGCGCAGCAGAAATACGAAGTCCGTCCCCTGGATCCAGCTGCCTCTCAGAGAAGCAAAGGTCACTTTTGTTTCGCGATTTGCCCCCTATCCGCCACCAGGGGACGCGCCACGTTGCCTCGCGACTAACCGGCTCGATATCCCTCATATGAGCGAAATCCGTGGATTGCTGATAGCAAATATAATAGCCCACGCGGCGTGGTGGTGCACCCCCTAGCCCCAAAGGGTAATAGCGCGTTCGTTCCCCACCGCAAACACCTGCGGTCCGGAGTTTTGCAAACATCTTAGCACCATCGTGGTCGTGTAATTTATGCCGAGTTCAACTAAAAAATGGGTATTTCTCATGACAACATGGTGGTAATTAACAAAATAAGTCGGTAAGTGAAAATTCATTTTATGAGGAGATTAGTATTGAATACGGTTCGTACGAAAGATCTGGTATGTAGGTGATTTCTAGTTAACTGAAGTACTTAAGATTTCAAGAACTTGATAGACTTACAGCGGAGGTTTTCTCTTGTCGTCTTAAAAATTTTTGGGAACTTCCTTTTAATTTCAAACTCGTTCAAAAACAAATTTGCGAAAAACCAAGGACGGGATTCATCCTGTATTCTTTAAAAACTTAATGCAAGCTCGGCACATACATATTCTCAAGAACACATCGCTGTTGATGAAGACCATGAAGAGAGACTGCTGAGACTAGCATTTTGTGCAGATTCAATCATCATCCTTCTCTTTCCACAGCATTATGAATGACAGATAGAATGAATCGTACAGTTTAGAACTATTTTATTTATCACAGTGTGAACACGTTTTATTCACTGCCTATCCTTCTTTCATAGCAGGATATGATGTGAAATATAACCAAAATGATACCGAGACAAAAAAATGAGCTTTGTTCTACAACTTCAGCTTAACTGGCTTGAATGCCGATTTGCGCTCCCCAGATCAATTCCGTTGACGAATGATTGGCTGATCTGCAGTCCCGTTGATCGTCGTGTCACTCGAGCGGGTGCCAGTAAATCGATTTTTCTCTGCCGCGTGCATATGAGTAGCCCATTGAGTTCTGCTCGCACTAGGGACTCGTCGAGAATTATATCTTTCTCTTAAGCTCTTCGTGAGGAACTCTGACTGTCGGGTCGGTGGTCCTCCTGCAGTACGTTTGACATCCCAAGGAATCCAGCCACTAACGGCTCCTGTCCACTGGTTATCATGCATACGCATTACGTGTCCGGCCCACCTTATCTTCAACTGTTTGATGTATAGAACGGCATCTTTGATTTTTGATCGTTGAAGCAGGTCGGAGCTTCGGATCCCATCCCTTACTTGTGTGAAACGGGATACTCCTAGCATCGTCCTTTCGACTGCGCGCTCGATAATGCTGAGTGATCTTTCATCCTGTTTACGCAGCGACCAGGTTTCTGACGCATACGTTAGGGCAGGAAGAGCCGTTGAGTCGAAAAGGTGGGCACGGAGTCGGGTGTTCTTTGTCCTCTTCACTACATCTTCGATGCTCTTCAAAGCTCTGAAGCCGCTCGTTTCCTGCTGATCAGCTCTGGAGCTAAGTCGTTCATCATATTGATTTCCCGACCTAGATAGACACAACTGGAGCATTCGGAGATAATCGTTCCGTTGAGCGTGAACGGAGCAAACGAAACCAATCCGTTCTTCATGAACATCGTTTTGTGAGATTTAGTCAAAGACCAATTTTTCCACACGCTTTATCAAAGTCCACAAGCATTCGTTCCGCTTGGCTAATGTCTGGTGTTATAAAGACGATATCGTCAGCAAAGCGGAGACGATGTAACAGTCGACCATCGATTTTCACTCTCATATTATCCCCTTCCAATGTTCGCATGACGTTCTGGAGGATGGCGGTAAATAATTTTGGCGAAATTCTATCGCCTTGCCCAGCTCATCTTTTGACGTCTACGTTAATATCATTGTACAATGGTGATACCTTGTTTGTGAAGTTTTGTCCAGCTCACAAAGAATTTGAGTAGGGACTCCTTGACTATCAAAGGCTACATGGCTGCTTCTGTCTCAACTGAGTCAAAGCCCTTCTTTAAATCGACGAAGGTGAGATAGAGCGGTCTGTTGTACTCTCGCCACACTTCAATGAGCCTGGTTATCGTTTGGATGTGGTCCATCATACCACATCCTTTTCGAAACCCTGCTTCCTCACACAGATATAATTCGTCGAGTGTTCTGTCAATCCTGCTTAGGATGACTCGAGTGATAAGTCTCGACAAACAGCAAACAGATTGACGATAGCACGGAGTGCGGTGGTGTGCAAAGTAACAGGCATTGCTGTTAAAAGGATTCGTTAAATAAGTAGTGTGGTTATCAGCCTGAGAAAAAAAAGATTGGCGGTATTTGGCTATATCGTGTACGTCACCCTTCATAAACAATAACACGGTCTTGCTGTTCTTTAACTGAAAAGAGACCTTACACTCAGACGGGTAATGTGTGAAGAGCCGAGCCAGTGTGTTTACGACGACTGACGGAAGGTTCTTCAGATGTTCTGATTTTATCCTTTACGGACCTGGTGCTGTTCGATCTTTCACCGGCGAAATGGCATGTCGGATATCGGAAGGGAGAACCGGTGGAACAACATATCCATCCTCTTTTATTTCATAAGACGGGAGGTGGACGTGACTATCGAAGAGATCTGATTAGTATTCGTGGATGATTTTCTCCATTGCCTTTCTGGACGCTGTTATTGTTCCGGCTGAGAAAGTGCAATCATCTTGATCTTGCGGTCGGCGAAGCTTCGGTGGGTTCTGCGAATGCTTTTCCTAGCCTCTGCAACTTCGACCATTACTGCTCCTCTTCTCTCTTTAAGATCTTCTTTTATCGCCTGTCTGCGTTGTTTCGCAAGTTGGGACGTTAGTTCGCGGTTGCCTGCAGCTCGGGCGATTCCACACTGGCGTATCAGCTCGAAAGTTTCTGGAGACAGAAGTTTCTTGGTGACTTCCGAATTTTCAGCTTTCGCAGCGCTATCTCGTCGATGTTATCGACAACGGCATCTTCACAACAGCCGACTAATGAGTTGAACAAGTCCCAGTTTATGGTGGTTCTTGGACATCGGTTATTGAATTTAGCGGCTTTTTCTCCTTTCCGCGAAAAATAAAATCTTGCACGTAGGAGACGGTGGTCTGATCCCATGCAGAATTTTGGGACAACACCCACATCGGTTAGGCAAATCTTTCTATTCACTATGATACGGTCTATTTCGTTATGGTACTCTCCATTGGGAGATTCCCACGTCCATCGTTAACGGTGAGGCTTCTGGAATTGCAAGTTACCATGGATGGTCTTGGTCGCCATGATAAACTCAGAGCCGCTAACCCTGTTCGTTCCATTCTAATCCGTGGGTCCCAATGTGACGTTCCTCAGACGATCTTCTTGGTCCAATCTTGGCATTGAAATCTCCAATGATGACCTTGAAGAATGTATGGTCTTCTCTGTAGAACCTTTCCAAATCCGCGTAGAACGCTTCGACTTCTTCTTCGCCATATTTTGATGTTGGCGCGTAAACTTAAACGGCGAAGATTGTCAAAGCCGGTATTGATCCACATCTCTTTAATGGTAAACGCCCGATTCGGGTTGTAAGCTGTTCGAATGAATCGATGTTCATGGACAAACTCGTGTTGACGAGAACGCCGACACCGCCTACTCCTCTACCGTCGCACGTTCCGAGGAACAGTTCTTCTCCAATGTCATAGACGGCGTTGAAAATGGGTGGCGTCGTCTCGTCTGGGCCATGCCGATGACGTCGTACCTTATCATTCTTGTTTGCATGAGCAAGTCTTTTATCGAACACTCGGAAGCAAGTGTACTTGCACTGTTGGTACAGATCGTCACCATAGTTCTTGGTGAACCAGGCAGCTTCCATTGGCTCTCAGATTTCAGCAGCCTCTCCGTACTCACCCTACCCAACACTGCGAAATTGGCAGTTCTTTCCAGGTCAGGGGAATGAGGCCCGTTTTTTCTACTGTGCTTAGCATTCTGATACCCACGTATAGTTTGCTGAGCTCTGAAGGTGGGGGCTAAGTATACGCACGGGTAGCTTGCCAGGCTCTCTGCAAGTGTACTTGCACTGTTGGTACAGCTCGTCACCATAGTTCTTCGTGAACCAGGCAGCTTCCATTGGCTCTCAGATTTTAGCAGCCTCTCCGTACTCGCCCTACCCAACACTGCGAAATTGGCAGTTCTTTCCAGGTCAGGGGAATGAGGCCCGTTTTTTCTACTGTGTTTAGCATTTTGATACCCACGTATAGTTTGCTGGGCTCTGAAGGTGGGGGCTAAGTATACGCACGGGTAGCTTGCCAGGCTCTCCCAGAGTGGACATGTGTATTTGTTGGAGGCGACTCCTAACCGCCTCCCATGTACTTCCCTGTCACTTGATTGCAGGCTTTTGGCCGAATTGACTCGTGGTATATAATCCGCAAAAACTGAGAACGCACTCACACGCATGAATGAATACGCCTAGCAAATACAGAGGGTATGTGCCAAATCGGCGCAGCAGAAATACGAAGTCCGTCCCCTGGATCCAGCTGCCTCTCAGAGAAGCAAAGGTCACTTTTGTTTCGCGATTTGCCCCCTATCCGCCACCAGGGGACGCGCCACGTTGCCTCGCGACTAACCGGCTCGATATCCCTCATATGAGCGAAATCCGTGGATTGCTGATAGCAAATATAATAGCCCACGCGGCGTGGTGGTGCACCCCCTAGCCCCAAAGGGTAATAGCGCGTTCGTTCCCCACCGCAAACACCTGCGGTCCGGAGTTTTGCAAACATCTTAGCACCATCGTGGTCGTGTAATTTATGCCGAGTTCAACTAAAAAATGGGTAAAAATGGGTATTTCTCATGACAACATGGTGGTAATAGTCAAAATAAGTCGGTAAGTGAAAATTCATTTTATGAGGAGATTAGTATTGAATACGGTTCGTACGAAAGATCTGGTATGTAGGTGATTTCTAGTTAACTGAAGTACTTAAGATTTCAAGAACTTGATAGACTTACAGCGGAGGTTTTCTCTTGTCGTCTTAAAAATTTTTGGGAACTTCCTTTTAATTTCAAACTCGTTCAAAAACAAATTTGCGAAAAACCAAGGACGGGATTCATCCTGTATTCTTTAAAAACTTAATGCAAGCTCGGC
>MQTX01000055.1:2078883-2126015 GCA_009735665.1 Angiostrongylus cantonensis
ATGTGTGGTTCTTTGTTCTTTTGTGGAAAACGTTAATTATGGGCTACGATTTGGGCCATTTCATTAACTTACTCGATTTATGAGAAATGTCAGACGGTTTTAACAAAATGGACGGCGAACTTGCAGGTGATTGTGGCGGAAAACTATCTGGAAAAGCCGTCAAACGCAGCGATGGTGGAAATGATTCGATCATCGCTACCAGATGCTACAATAACAAACGTTCACAGAAGGTGTGATCTCAGTCTAATTTTACCAGTCTTTTTTGTTTGTGGACTTGTAGAGCTGTGGTAAGATGCGCTGTTGCCAGTTTTAGGTTCTTCAATCACCCGAGGGGCGCCGAATTGGTGATTCAGTTGGCCAATGCTGAGGTGTCAAACTGTGACAACAATGTGTTGCAGAAGTATATCGATCTAATATTAAACTAAACTGTTGCACAATGTCGTTAAGCTGTCGTTTAAACTGCACAATGTCGTTAAGCTCTTTTCTTACGGCTGACTTCTTATTACCCTCGGCAGCAAACTGAGACTTATTCAATTCATTAGTCGGCTGTTGGAGACATGCCGTTGTCGATAACATTGACGAAGAATACGGCGGTCGGCTCATTCAACATCTTCACGTTAGCGCCATGAAAGCTGAGAGTACGAAAGTCACCAAGAGCTGCAGGCAACCGCGAACTAACGTCTGAACTTGCGAGACAATGCAGACAGGCGATAAAAGAGGATCTTAAAGAGAAAGATCTTTACATTCTTGTTGAACAAACACGAGGTGTTGTTTTGTCCTTTGTTTATGAAGAAGCTGAGGTTTCGGCGGATTTAGCCTTCTGATCCTGGGAAGGTAATGTTGACCGCAATCTACTAGGCCAAACTTATAACCTCTTTTTCTTACTTCTTTTATCTCCTTTTTTTCCCTTCGTACTTCTTTGTCTTACTTAGGTTTCCACGTGTTTATCCTCGTATTTCTGCTTTTTTTTTAGAGAGTTTTGCATGCAAAGTTGCTGTGCACTGATCAAGTACGTCGAACAAATCCAGAATATTGTGTTCGCATCGAAAGCTCTCCGTTTTTTATACAGGGACATTGAAAAAATGTGCCTATTGGGGAAGTTGTTTGGGGTTTCTTCTTCCATATTGACTTCCTCACTTTCGAATTTGTTTAATATTTCAGATGTAGGATCATGGTGCAATCTTGAAGTGCTTAACACCGATCCGAAGAAGGTAGTAAGTAGATGTGCAAATATTTGTTGTGTTATTGTTCATGATTTTCGTTCTAAGGCTCGCAGTTCACTACTTGCTATTGTTGATGAGACTTTGACATCTGGAGGTTCTCGCCTACTTCGTTCCAACCTTCTCCAACCTTCAGCCGACCAAGATGTTATTGAACAGAGACTGGATGCTGTTGAGGAATTGGTTAACAATCCCCATGTAAGGAAATATTGCGCTTATTGCTCATTATTCTTCTTCCTATTTAGTTTTTATTTTTCCTTTTTTATTTTTTAATGCAGAAAGTTATGACAATCTATCAGTGAGTTTTCAGTTATCTTTGATATTAGTCACTACGGCTTCGATTTGACCAAGGAATTCATTTCAGGTAGTAGAAAAATTACGGCAATTGCTGGACAACACGTACAATCTAGATCATTTTTTTAATGTATTCGTAGAATCACCTCATGAGCGTACTTTACGAACAGCCGATTTTCATGTCACCCAGGTAATACCGATTCTTATTAACCTGTTCGCGAACATATGAGTCACGTGTTACTCACATGTGGCTGCAAGTTGTATACCTCTCAAATTTAAAGTAATATCGAAGCTCTTATTTTGAACAGCTAAGCGACTTCAAAAGCAAAGTATAATCTAAGAGGTTCGATTGTCTCTGCCAATGATGGTAGTTTTTGCTGCACAAGTTTGCGATTGAAATTTTCCTATTCTTTGAGAATTTATGTTTTCAACGATAGGATTTTGAAGAAAACCATTTTATACAAAGTCTACATATAATCTTAGAGTAATGTTTTAAAGTCTGTTGTACAATTTTGGCAAGTCCTAAGGTCCTCATGTACTCTATTTATCAAAACATTAACGGCGCCAATCGAAAAACTAAGGGCGCGTGTAGCGTAATGGTCGGAGGCGCTCTGGAACACACACATGGGATCAATCCTCGCGCCCTTAGCTCACCAAAGCTTCCACCTCTCCGGGGTCGGCAAATTGGTACCAGATTTGTCTCGGAGGATAGCAGCACTGGCTCGATAGATCGGTAGGCCGCTGCGAGTTATTGTAAAGGCCAGATATGCATTCACGCACCTGCAACGATACTTAATGAAGTCGAATGCATTGCACATCCCTCATGGATTAATCAGCTCCGAGAGCTTTATCCTTTATGCTCAGTTATCGAAAAAATAGCGTCGTCGCGAATATTTTAGTAAAGTCAATTAAATCTGGTCCGTAAATTTTAGTATTGCGAAAGAATTGATTCTGTTCACCTCACATATTTAATCTGCGAAATTGAGATTTAAAATTTTCGATAAGAAGATGGGATTTATTCAGTTAGAATATTTATCATTGTTTCAAAATTGTCGCTTTACAATTCTAGTTGTATGTTAATTGGATTTTTATTATTATATTATGACAAGCACATGTATTTCAGCTATTACGGCTAAAGCAGGTTTTAGCTGTTGTCCCTCCTTTACGTCAACTTATGAAAAACTTCAAGTGCAAGCTTTTGAGCATAAAGAGAGAGGTAAACACACACATCCTTTTTTGTTTTCTGGCACAAATCATCTTTCTAGCTTCTGAACGACGAACGAATTGATACGATTAAAGAGTTGTTAGACAAACAGTTTCATTCCGATGGCTTTGTTAGCAGGAAGAAAAGTTCGATTAATCTCAGACATCAACGGTGTTACGCTATTAAGGTTTTAGTTTTGCTACTTAGTTATGCCTTAACTAAAGACGGTACTTTGGAGCTCTCAATGTCCTGTTATAGGAAGGAGTATCTGTGAACCTTGACATTGCTAGACGAGCATATGAGGAACTCCTGCGAGATATTGAAGCTCAAGGTATTTTCGACGCAATTCTTTTGTTATGTTTCTGCTTACGAATTGAATTAATCCAAAGCGTTATGCAAAGAAATTATTTGAAATCCTCAGAAACTTCAGAGGAGGAACTTTCGACACATTTCCCCGGGGAGAACACTCGTATGGCGTTTTCAACTTCACGAGGGTTTCACTACGTATGGTTGTGTAGAGATGCAAGCAGTGTTGTATTACCACCGGTATACTTTATATGGATTTCAAGGATCTAGCAATGGAAAACTTTCCCCCATGCTAACCAAAATTTTTCTCATTTTTCAATTTATGAATGTATTCTTTGAGGTTCCAGGTATTCATCAATGTTGTGCGTAATCGATCGTCTGTCACTTTCACATCTAGAAACTTGGTCCGCTACAACGGTCAGTTTTCGTCTTTCCATTCACTTTTAATTTGAATCTTGCATTCCCAAAAATAGGTCGATCTTGCAGATAGAATCGAGCAATCACTTTCAGAAGTAATGATCGCTACTGATCTTGTCGTTCAGCACGTAATTAAAGAGGTACAACACATTTCCTTGTGGTTGAAATCCTTGTGATTGTAAGCTTCTTTTCGTAATTCAATATATCTGTCATTATTGTTAACCATTAGCCAGAAACAGCTGTTAGCCATTGTCTTCTCACTCTCTATCTCATAAAATGGTTTTAAACAATATAGGAAAACGAAAAGATCCGGTGTACTGGACAGAAGGAGACGTTTAAGGTGATGCCTTCAATAATAATCACCGATGAAGTCCGGATGCATTTTTGCCTATAAATTCTGATAAAAAACTATTTTGTGAAACTCTTCGGAATCATATTTCGTAAATAACATCTACATTGTCAAAATTCTGTACAAGTTTGCCAAAAAGCTTAGTCTTCTTTGTTTCTACCCTAATTGTCCCTAAAAAGTAGTTTCGGATCATGCAGATGGATCTTTTTTTTTATTAATGTTGTGGATAGAAACGTGGATGCGTCAACTCTATGGGATTCGTCATCTTGCCAGTGTTTTCTGTTGTAGATAGTACAAAAATTCAAAGGGAAGACATGATCATCTGTCTGGTCATAAATGAAACGTGAAGAGCAACGGGCACTGAAAGTACACTTTTTACGGATTCTATAGTATATGTGCATATAGCACGTTTAGGAGAAACAGAAACATGAGCTTTAATGAGGAATTGAATCCAACTGTGAACAATATAGACGACTTTCGAAGCGATCAAGGTTGCCATCACTGACTGCCAGATTCAAGCCATCAGGGTCACCTATGAGTCGCAGTTATCCTACCTGGTCTTTTTCAGTTTGCTGAATATGATCATTTCGTCGTAGGCTTCGTACACCTAACAAAGTATTTGAATTCGTAGTGTCATCTTCCTGTGACTCCCACTTCGTGGCCGTTGATTTACATACGGAAGAAGCGAAATATTGATGAAACAATGACACTATTACTAGGTAATAAGTCGATGAGGAAGCTACTGTTCTTGCCTATTAGAAGAGTGATACGACCACGAAACAAAGGTCAGCATGACTGATATATTTGTTGTCGGCGTGAGCTATCTGTAAGTGGGACAGATTTTGTCTTGGTTAAATCCTACAGATTATAATGTTACACAAAGTCGGCAGACCTCCTGAATCGCAATAATAGGAGAAAGGCATGGAAGGATGTTTAGGACTAAAAACCGTAAATGAAGACGGGATATCATAGGTTGTAGAATTATTTGTTAGCAATGAGGTGACTAGCTACTGTTGTATCTGAGATTTTAGGTGCGACCATTAATCGCAGTTCTCTACCATGTGGTGGACTGTCTTTCAACGACGGATATGCTTTGTAGTTTTGCAGTTTACGCCTTTAACAAAGGAGATACAGGTCGGCATGCTAACGTATTTGCGCTTTTAATCACCATTAACCTTTAAAGATCTTTTTTTTCACTACTGAATCGAATGAATGAATGTCTAGTGTTGTTGGATTTCGCTGTTATATTTCAGTTCGTCCTCGATTTGGAAGCAACGTAGTTATAAATGAAGGCAGACATCCATTGCTGGACTACTCCATTGGCGATAAAACAGTACCAAATGACACAGTAACCATTGCCTTTTTCCCTACCTTCCATTATTATTAAATTTTTTTCATTAACGTCGGCATTTTTATTTACTGCCTATCCTTTTTTACGGTAAGATATCAATTGAAATATAACCATAATGATGCTGAGATATCTGCAAAACTCCGGACCACTGGTGTTTGCGGTTGGGACCAAACACGCTATTATCCTTGCCAGGGTTTAATGCATTCACCACCACACTATGCGAATCCTCTGTTTCGCCTTTCTCTCAACTATGTTATTGAACTATAGGTGCTTTTTATTAACGTCCCGTGCAAAAGTTAAGTGGCCACAAAATCATTCTAGGATATCAAAAATATCCTTGTAAACTGGAATATAGCATGTGTTTTTCAGTACATTGCTGAGCATTCGCGAATTATGGTTATCACTGGTCCAAACATGGTTAGTTGCACTTCTAATTTCCGTGAATGAAGAGAAAAATTCCGTTTCTTTGTTCCAGTTTATCTTCAGGAACTCGAAATAAGTCTTGTTTTGGAAGATGGTTTATGGATTGCTTAATTTAATTTGTCCACGAAATCATTTAGTGTTTATTTTAGACTGGGAAGTCCACGTATTTGAAACAGGTGTGCCAGCTGTGTATTTTGGCACAGAGCGGATGCTTTATACCAGCAAAAGTAGCAATTCTACCCGGTATGTAGTGAAGATGAGGTGTTTATGAGAACATTGTGTTCTTTGCTTTAAATTGCACATTAAGAATTTCCTATAAGTATTACGTTTCAGTGTTTCAACGGATCTTCTCTCGAGTAGGTCATAACGACAGTCTGTTGAGGAATCTTTCGGCTTTTGCTTTAGAAATGAACGAAATCGCGTGTATTCTTCAATATTCGAACGACCGCGCCCTTGTTGTAATTGATGAATTGGCACGAAGTGAGCTTTTTTAACCAATTAACACACTTGCGACCATGCGCATTGATTTCGACGCACACCTATTTTCAAACTATTGCGCTTTTCGAGTTGAGTTCAAACAGACAACTGAAGTAAAAATCCAATGTAATCCACTGATTTTGATAGGATCTGGTAATATACTGATTAAGAAAATAACTTCTTATTCTATTAAGAAGGAATTCCGAATTCTTGGAGCCATTCTTTTTCTTTTTTCATCGAAGCTCGTATTTCAAGCTGCTGCCTGAATGAACGCGCAACATTTGCTACGATAGCGTGGTCGAATACACCGTTTTGTGTTCGCGGTTGTCAAGCTTCCGCTAAAGTTTAAAAACTCTTTCTAAGGATTTTAAAGCCTTAATTTTAAACGGATTTGAAGGTTTAGGAAACTGCACGTGTATTTATATACATAAAATGTTTAGAGCGATATAACAAGTTCTCTACTAACTAAGTTCTAGTTCTTCTCGTCTATACGTCTGTAACTTTCATACATTCTTAATTACTTCAGTTGTTACAATGGGACGTTATCACCAATGAACTAGGAGGAATCCCACATGTTTCCTTGATAAACAAACACCAGTTTGTTGTTATACTATATATTATATATCCACGATAGTTGATGTTTCGATGGGCTTAGTCTTCTTCACAGCCTGGAAACGTCAAGTTGACCGCAATCTCGTCTTCCAAATAAGTCCATAACCTCAACAGAAAAGCTGCAAAACCTATATTTCCGTCGCATTGGAGACAATACAGCTTTTTCACAGACTCACTATTTTCTATAAGTCTTCCACTGACTTCCATATGGAGACCAATCGTACAGAGTTCAAATAGATGGGCAATGCGCCTCACTCACATTAAAATATCAATCTGAGCTATCGTGTGAGATCACGTGTAATAACGAGCCATTCCTCTTTGCACTTTATTTTTGGATCCTTGGAATTTATCCAAAAGAGTTTTACATGACTGAACTTTATATCCCTTTGCGGGGATTTTTGCCTCGACTTCAAAATCTTCTCCGTTATATCTCTGTGTCCCATGTACGCCTGAAAAGACTACTTAGTTTACCTTTAAGTTTACCGACTATGTGTTCTTTAACATGAACGCACAGTGAGTTTTATGTATTCTGCTTGTTCGTTCAAGAACTCCGAACATTTCTCCATCTCCTCCTGTGTGAAGTATGCACACTCAGGGGAAGCCGAAAGTAAATAGACTTGTATTGCTGAACGTTTGAAATGACTTATTTGAAAACGACTACATCACCAAATGGTACCGAAAGCCAACTAACAGAATAATACTTGCTGATTACCACACTTTTTGCTCTTCACATACAAAAAGGACACTTATGAGAGATATGTTCCGAACAGCCACCAGTGTCTGTACAAGAAGACAGTGGAAGGAAGAATCTATGAAATTGGCGCTGCAAGCAGTCATTTTCAGTAGCTATGAAACGGTAGCAGATCCTCGGAATAGGTTTAGTGGATGAACCATTATCCTGCCGTTCATTTCCGACGAAATAAATGCAGCTGTAAAAGGTTGCCTAGAGAGATTTGTTGCGTTAAGTCACTAGCAATGAATGAAATACCGCCAAACACCTAAACACACAACCTGTTCGGAACCTCTTGTTTGACCGTCTGTGGGTAATACAAAACTGCAGTTTGCCCAAGCCGTAGAGACGGCGATTGCAAAAGCTCGGATTTGGTTTATTCGATTTCTTATAAAGCGCATGGAACCGAATATGTTGACGAAATGGGTGGACCCCACTGTATCAGTGTGAAAGAATACCTAAGATAAGCGTAAAGTTGGACAAAACGCCCCAATAGACGCGCATAGGACACAGACACATAACGGGGAAGACTTTGAAGTTTAAAGGACCATCTTCGCACAGGGATCTAGAACTTCAGCGTATAAAATTTCCAAAGAATTCTCGACAAATTTCAAGAATGTAAAAATGAACTGCAGGGAGGAATTCCTCGTTATTAAGCGTGATCCCACAATATCCCAGACTGATATTTTAATGTGGAAGAGTCGCATTTTCCATCCATGTGAACTCTACGTGGTTGGTCTCCACGTGGAATACTCATTGGAAGGCGCACAGATTATGGCGAGGTCGTGAAGAAGCCACTTTGTTTCCACTATGATTCAAATTTAGGTTTCTTGGTTTTTCTTTCGAGGTTATGGAGTTATTTGGATGCAAACATTGCGCATCCTATACAATGAAGAAGGCGAAATCCGCGAAACCTCAATTTTTGTAAATAAATAAGTTGTATAGTAGCAGATAGGCCAATGCACCAATTTGTGTTAGTTGGCCAGTGGATTGGGGAGTTGGTCGGATTTGTCTTTTGTCCGCCAACTGTACGTGAAATGCTTGACATTGTATGAATTCGCCACGCGCGACTTTTTTCCGTAACTGCCGTGGGCAACCTCGAGTTTGGTTTATAACAGTTCATAGCAATAACAACAGTACAATAATAATAATATGTAATATGTGACGATATTTGGTTAACTGGATATATACGAGCGAGATTGAAATGAGAACAAGTGATGCAACTGAAGGAAGCTAGTCGGACACTCGGGCTGGGGCACTGATGAACTCAGGGCCTGGATGAAGATCAAACGAACGCTACGAGCGCTTGAAGACGAAAGCTATGAGCTGTACCACTTCTGTAGTGGGTGGAGCTTTGTCAGTGGGAACTAACGACCTCGCTGACCCAGGGCATGACACGGTACGTGCGTGGTAAGTACATCAATTGAGGCGGTATACCAGAGGCTTCGTCATCATAGGACTCAATCAGACAATAAAGGAATAGCTCGTGGATAAAGGTTATCTGAAAGGCTACGTAAAGACTTATCAAAAGGTCATGTGAATGAAATAGATTTAAGACAGTTATAAGCGAACAGTTAGTGTAGGGTACATGCGATATTGTAGAGAATAGTGATTGTTTAAGGAATAGTTACTATAGTAACAGCCTCGTGTTTGCTCATATGAGAAATGGTGTAAACCATGCTGAGTTTAATAGAAAGTTGGTCTTTGGAACTTCATATGTTTTTCCATTCGCAGAAAGTTACTAAGGTTTGATGGAAAGGTTAGATTTATACGTCTAATATTGGTAGACATTGAGTTGTTAGAAAAGTTCCCACAAAATGGAATGTTCAGGCACTTCGACAGAGGAAGGCATTGGAATTTCGTTTGCGATCATCGAAATGTTTTTCCATTCGCAGAAAGTTACTAAAGTTTGATGGAAAGGTTAGATTTATACGTCTAATATTGGTAGACATTGAGTTGTTAGAAAAGTTCCCACAAAATGGAATGTTCAGGCACTTCGACAGAGGAAGGCATTGGAATTTCGTTTGCGATCATCGAAAAACTTCTCAAGCAGAAGGTTCATTTCTCAACATTCTTGTTGTTGACTTTCTTTCCAGTCTTTTTTGCATGAGTCTTTTTTTTTCATCACCAAATAATGCGTAGTCTTGTTGTAACGTTTAAATTTAACGAGGTCACAATACATGTAATTGAGACATTCACAATCTTTGCCACGCACTTCCTCGATTTGGCTGCCTTGGGAGTGAACTGCTGTGCTGTTGAGAAGTTCAGATTTAGTTTTTTTTCGTCTCCAGTTATCTTCCTCTTAGCTATGCTTTTTTCAGTTACCACTTCCCTCCTCAAGTAGTCTATGTGAACGGCCAAGAGCAATTCTGTCCTACGCATCGGCTCCATAAGGGTGCTTACAACGGGCCACTGTATGGTGAGCCTCGTAGCAAATAAGTGCCTTTAGAGCAATACATAAATGTCTTGTAGGTTTCGAGCTAGTGGAATTATCAACATTCCCGAGAGAAGTAATCGAATCTGCTCGTACGTTGGCACATCGTCTTCATAAGGAGTCTTCTGATAAAAGGTTTTTGTAGTTAGACCCTGTAATTATGTACTATAATCGACGTACTCATTTTATAGTGTATTATATTGAAGTATATCACAAATCTTGTAGATATTGTGATATCAAAACTAAAAATACGTAATCTTTCCCAAAACTAGCTAAGAGAACCGCGGAGTAGGGGCCTCCATGGCGATGTGTGTAATGCGCGAGCCGCCGGAAAGGAAAATCGTGCTTCCATCTTACCCGAGGTCCATGTTTTGCGAATATCTCAACATCGACGTCTTTATCTTCATCAAAGCCGATGATCCGAGTCGATGGTCCATAGTTGTCCTCAATGTAGTGTCTTCGTCTTCGCATCGAGCAAACATCTTATCAACCTCGTGTAAGGTTGTGAAAGAAAGATTAGATATTGGTTAATCATACCGAGGTTAAAGGAAAATCAGTTTTAAAAAAACTAAGATTGTTCCAGCTTTTCGGCTTCATAAGAAGCATTTCATCACAAATATAATCTTGGCATAGTTCAGAGCTATGAGTGCTGACACGCTCATACACAATGCTATGGTGCGCAGTGCACATAGTCTACGCCAAGTATGCGAGTCGAAGGAAGTGGCGAGTAGAGAGAGCTTGATCAAGTTAGTCGAGCTCTCGTTCTTAAGTAGTTCACAACCACAACTACACATAACTGGACATGCACATTCGTTTCCAGCTGTTTGGATGTCTTCTTCAGTAAAATAGAAACAAACCATGAAATGAAGAAGCGTTCGTTCACAGCTTCTATTACAAATAGTGGTGAAGCTATTTGATACCATAAAAGCAAGGTAGAAGTATTGACGTTGTTTGTAAATGATAACTCGGTCTGTTTATGCTTGACTGTAGATTGAAATTGGTTTTGCAGATATCTGAAGGATATTAGGAAGTATTTACAAATGAATATTACCGAAGCCAAATCGATAGTTGAGAACGACTAAAGTTTGTTTGAATCCTCTTTGTGCCATTTCCTTTAAACTATGAACCACCTATAACAGTGTTTTCATTAAGGTCGACTTCTCGCCGTGAATGCCTGTTAGAATGGATATATTCACTCATTTAATACTTCCCTTTTTCGTTGTAATGTTTTTCGGTATGTTTTCTTTCGGTGAGTCATTGGTCAGTATGTAATTTCTGCTGTTTAGTTCCCCTGCTGTTTAGCTTTACTTCTTGTAAATAAGATAAGTTCTTGTTGTATTCAGTGCTTTATAGTTATCTTTTATACTTTCTTTCAGATTGTTTCACTTGTGGTTTTAGTTCTTTCCTTTACTTTTGAAATATCTTCCACTATGCTTCTTTGTAAAGCCTTGAATAGAATGTTATTGATTCCTTCCCTGTTTAAGCGGATTTCACGTGGACTCTATTTCCTGCAGTTCGCTTTATACTGCCTGTAAATCAGCTGTTAGCTTAACACCTGTGAATTTTGTCTTGTATTCGTCCTTGTACTGATATTTATAACGGTTGAAAGTGCTTCGGTGTCTTAGCATTAAATATTTTCTTGAAATTCTGTCTTTAGTGAGATTTCGGGCTTGCGTTTGTCTTAGTTCCAGGACACAATTATGTTATGAGGAGGTATTTTAACTATGTGTTCTTTCTTACTCAATGGTCGTTGATTGTGAAATTTGTCACCGATTTCAAATTTGCAACGTCTGTTTTATACAAATACAGTTTTGGCATTGTTCATATATGTGGATGCAAGTGGACTAGTTTGATTGGTTTGTTAACTGGTGGGTTTCGTTCTATGCGCTTAAAGTAAATTCTTCAGTATTGATTTCGTTTTGGGACATTTGATTCAGATTTGGTAGTCTAATTCCATGGAAGGCAAAGGGCCTATTTTTGTAGGACATTCTGGGCATTTTGGTTGACGTTGTCGAGAGCTGTTCTGATTTTGCTGTCTGCTTCTCCGTCCTGGTACGTTTCGTTGTTCTTGTTGTTCTTGTTGTTGATGTTATTGTGCTATCGTGCTCCATAACTATAACCAGTTCATCTACTTCGTGCTTATGAGTTGCAGCGACGAGCAGCCAAAAGCCGGTAGCACAGGTGATTGTCATAACAGTCATCAGTGTAAGTAGCCAACATTCAAGAATGCACTGAAAGTTCTCAAATCTTCTAAAAACTCGATATGAATGGAGAAACGGTCGTTTCCGGCAAAAGCAGATTTAAAAAGCGAGGACAGTGAACTCACTCGTCTAGCAAACGTTTCATCTCTTATTCCATTCGTCTTCCACTCAGTTCTAACTTCATTAGCCTGCTTCAATCTTCCTAAATGCCCATAAGTCCATGTTGATATGTTCAACGATTCAAGAATCTAATAAATAACACATTTGTGACAGCGGTTCGAAAAGTTTCAATCCCACAGGTCTCTTATTTCTTTGTTTTTGCTTTTTGTAGAGATTTCTACCCCAGAAAGTGAAACAACTTAAGTGACATCCCGTCCAGAGGGACGAGCTGTTGTGGTTGTGTTAGGAGTTCGACAATTTCGAATTTGTTTTGCACTGTCTAGAAATCTGAGTTTTCGGAGAAAAGGATGTTACAACTTTTGAGAAATGCCACTTAATTGAGATTTAACTGAGAATTATGAATATTCCATTAGATATAGCTGTTTTGAGTGTGACATCTTCCATCAGTTTTAAAGCTCTCTTAGCTTTAAATCCCTCGATTTATTATGGAGCTATCGGAAGGCGAAAAATCCGCGGAGTCACGAATGTGTTAAATAACTTGACGAAAAAGAAAGTGGTAATTCTTTAACACTTTTCGTTTTTTGTGCCTGTTTTACCTTTTCGTAATGATTTTAGTGGTACGACAGAGTCGATTTCTTTCTCAGGTACTTTCTCATCTTTTTCACGTTCCATTGATCCAACGTCCTTTTCAGTCTTTTCTTTTCTCTTTGCTTCTAATTGTTCTGCTGACCCAACGCCTTCGTTATTTCTAACATTCCTCTTCCCTTTTAGCTGTTTTGTTGAACCAACACTGTCCTCATTTCTAGCATTCTTCTTCACATCTAGTTGTTCTGCTGATCCAGCGCTGTCGTCGTTTCCAGCTTCTTTTCGCGATGTTGAGCTTTCGTCTGATCTGGAGTATATCTCGTCTGTTTCTTCCTCCATTCTAAATGCCGACATAGAAATCTTACGTTTTTGTTCCGACATAATTTCTCCTTTTATTCAGAACTCACCAGTTACAATGTAATCAGAACTAAAAATAACGAAATGGTAATGAATTCGGCTTCATAATCAGTGTTTATACAACATTCGCTTATTGGTAGTCACACCTGTTTACTTCCAATTTTATCTCGTATATCAGGAATCGGCAGAAACATATCAATGTCAAGTCATACTACTTATAGTAACTATTCCTTAAATATGTATTTTTCTTGATGAGCTTACACGAGGTTGATAATAATATTTATTATCGGCTAACGTTTCGACGTCTTCGTCTTCATCAGAGCCGATGATCCGAGTCGATGGTCCACGCTTGTTATTCGTCTCGATGTGGCGGCTTCGCCTTCGTGTCGAGTCAGGTCTTCCTCAGCGGTCCGTCTCCTCGAATGAAAAGTCGGTTTCGAAGCACTATTCCTTAAATAGTTCCTATTCTCTACAATATCACATGTCTCCTACATTAACTGTTCGCTTATAACTATCTTAAATCTATCCATTCATAATGTGTAAGTTTTCATGCCGCTTCCATAGGTAGTTTCGATAAAAGCCTCTGGCATACCACCTGAATTGATGTACTTCTCCGCAGGTACTTTGTCATGACGTGGGTCAGCACTGTCTCTGACTCCCGCTGTGAATCTCCATGTTATTCCATCCCATTCACATGATCTTTTGATAATTCTTTGCGTAGCCTTTCGGATAAACTTTATCCACGAACTATTCCTTTACTGTCTGATTGAGTTCTATGTTGACGAAGCCTCTGGCATACTGCCTCAATTGATGTACTTATCACGCATGTACGGTGTCATCCCTCAGCAAGGCCGTTAGTTCCCATTGACAATGCTCCACCCACTACAGAAGTAAATACAGCTTAGGGCATTCGTCTTCAAGTGCTCGCAGCGTTCGTTTGTTCTTCATCCAAGCCCTGAGCTTATCAGTGCTCCAGCTCGTCTCCCTAGCTTCCTTCAGTTGCACCACTTGTTCTCATTTCAATGTCGCTCATATATATATCCAGTTAACCACATATTGTCATATATTACGTATTATTATTGTATTGTTGTTATTGTTGTAAACTGTTATAACCCAAACACGAGGTTGTCCACGGCAGTTATGGAAAAAAGTCGCGCGTGGCGAATTCATACAAAGTCAAGCATTTCACGTACAGTTGGCGGACAAAAGGCAAACCCGACCAATTCCCTAATCTACCGACCAACTAACACACTAATTATATGGCCACATTAAACGTATATTCAAAATTTATTTATTCATCGAGTATACAGTACAAAATGACCACTTCAGCTACGGAAATACCCGATTTGAATGAAATCACACATTTTGGCGAACATATTGGAACTATGGAATTCAAGACTTGTAAAGAATGTGAAGTGCTAATTTTGGAAATTTTGATGCTATCTCATCAAGCCATTCACGACCACATGCGATTTCCGCAAACCACCTTTCGGGACTGAGGCTGATTTTTTCACGAGCGATGTAGGGGTCATATGAGCGATATACGACTCAGTCGTCAATAAGCTTATGTGTGCAGGTAGAGGAAACGGATAATCATGAGTGTGATAGCATTGACGCTATTTTCTGTTCCAGCTTACGTAAATTACTCTTGACCACGTTATTCGATGGATCTAATAGCAATGATTTTTCGTACAGACGTTTTGCTTCATCGAATTTACCATTGATATGCAGTATGGCACCGTAATCGCCATATGACTCTGCACTAGGATGGTGGAATTGCAGTGTTCGTAATACCTAAAGAAATACAACTTCAATTATGGAAGCGTATTATTTAAGAAGAGACAAGGAACAGAAAGAGGGTGGGTAACACAGTGGTATTGATGTCATACATCACGAGCACGGTGCTGATTCGACATCGCGTCAAGTTCACCAAACTTCTCATGCTTCCGGAGTCGGGAAATCGATGCCAAATTTGTTTCGAACAATCTCACTCCTTCCAATCCAAGTGGCAGCGCTCTAGCTCGGCTATCGAAAGACTCGGAGAATCGATTTGACCAGTTCTGAACACATCCATGAAGAAGACAACAATCCTAAAGCTGCAGCGGAAACCACACGCGAGACGTTCGAAGACCTTCGTGGATGATAGGTGAGAGGAAACGAATCGAATGCAGAAGTGCTGGGATCCGCACTGTAGATGTGTAAAAAAATATAAATTTTTTTAGATCGGTGTTTAGCGCATTGTTTAACCTAGCAAAACAGACACCGCCACTGGTTTGATCTCTGAGAAAATCAAACTCTCGATACTTCTGGAGTCGGCAAATTGGTACCAAATTTAGCTGGGTGAATAAAAGCACTGAATTAATGCATTCTTTTACTATCAAGGACGATGGAAAGGCTAGCAGGGTTGTGTCGCTTTGCAAAAGAGGGAGACCTACGCGACAGCGGCAGCCATCGCCCAATTTGTCCACTGTTTGTCTTCTACACTTTTTCACCCGAGTAATCCTGATGAGCACTGGCAGAACACCGGAGAAATGGAAGCCACGTGAGCAATCAGGGTTTCGGAAAGGAGTCAGTACGTTCGACCACATCTACACGATAAAGAGACTCATTGAAGTATTGTGAGAATGGAAAGGACCACTATGTCTCACTTTCATCTTTAAATGAAGCTCTTAACTGTGTTCAAGTAGAAGCAGTGTTAGAAGCTCTGGATATACAGGGCGCCTCTACTGATCATATAAAGATTATTCATGAGCTTTACAAAAATTTCACAGAATATAGCCATTTTATAATGACGTCGACGAACGACGTAAAGAGGGGGTTCGACAAGGCGATATCAACCATCAAAGTTTTTACATCCACCCTCGAGAACGTCATATGAAAATTGGAATAGGACAATGCTTAGATACCTGGATAATTAGATGGCCCGTCTTCACTAGTTGCGTAGGCCCAGCATAATTTCCATTCTCCGGAGATTTTCTAATTTAGCAGTTGTAGTTCCCTGAAGAACCGAGTTCAATCTAGCGGGAACCGTCCTCAGGTCGTCACCACCAGTCGCCGCTTTTGTGGATCAGAGGGAGAGTTATCACCATGCGACTAGTTTCATAACAAGACGGTGGTGGATCCTGGTATTTTTTACTGTTAGTTGGGCTTCCTAATGGAAACGCCTGGCTCGTTTTCAGCTTGGGAGGCCTTGCTGAGGTATGGGCTCCTCGCTGTACATCGCAGCCCGACACCCAGGAACACCTCCTAGCCGCAATGTGGTGGTAAACCATTGGAAAGACGAAAGGAGAATGGGAGAATATAGGGGTGAAGGTAAATGATCGGCAAATACACAATTTTTGATTCTTGATGATATCATTCTTATAATGTCAGTCATTAGCTAAACGGAAAGAGAGTATTGACCGACTTCAGCAACGTCTATGAGAAAGTTGGTCTTCGATTAAATTTCACGAAATTGATGTTCAAGAGAACGGATTCGTTTCTGATGCCGCATTCACGCTCAATCAATTACATATTTCCAAATGCTCCTGCTATTTATATCTAAATCGGGATGTCAAACGTCGAACGACATGGATCCAGAGTTGGGTAGGAAGATACGAGCGGCTTGAAAAGCTTCAGGAGCATCAATGATGTAGTGAAGAGGACTAATACTAATACATTCCTCCATTTTTTATATTTTTCGAGCGATTCCATGTCGACCTTTTCAACCGCATGATTCTCTCTGCCTTAATGTACGTATCAGAAACCTGGTCGCTATGTAAGCATAATGAAAGATTACTCTGTGTCGTAGAATCTGGAGTGGAAAGCACGATGCTGGCAGTATACCTAATCGCACAAGTAAGAGGGGAAGCAGAAATTCCAACCTGCATCAATGATCAAAGGTTAGAAACACCGCCGTGCACTGCAAAACTTCGCAAATAAGGTTGCCTAAACACGTAATGCGCCTTAGCGACAACCGACGGACAAGAACCGTTAGTGAATCGATTTCTGGGATATCAAGCGCATGACGGGAGCACCACCGACTCGTTGATCAGAGTTCTTCAAGAAAACCCTAAAAGAAATTTGTGATACTCAGCGTGTTGCTAGCGAGCAAAACCCATTAAACTTTTGCGCGCGAGAAGGACAAATGCGAAATTCACTGGTGCCTGTTCAAGTAACTCGACGGGTTACGGGGTTCGAGAGGGCTACAGGAGGTCGTACAGGTGACCAAGAACGAAAAACGAAAGATAGGAAGAACATGTTTATTGACTACCTCTTCGCTTCTATCGTATCTGCCTTGTTCTCGTAGTAAAGTCGCAAGAGCTGTGAGGGTTACTCGATGTGTTCCGACTAACTTTAAAGCGTTCTTGTAAGCTGCCTCAGCTCCAGCAACGTCACCCTTAAATAGTCTTACATTTTTAAGATTCAATCATACGAAACGCTTTTCTAGTGAAATTTACCCGTGATGCAGCCGCTAGTCCGATATGATGGTGAACTTCTGCCAAATACGGTGCGGTTGCCAATGCTTTTGAGAAGTAGATGTTCGACTCAGCGGTTCGGTTCTCAAAAAAGCGATCTTTTCTTCTGGGAACAATTAAAATGTTAGTAAAAGTAAAAGGATTAAGGATAAAGCTCCTGACGTTGATCAATCCCTGAGGAATGCGCCATGCATTCGACCTCCGATGTTTCGAGCTGCTATCCTCCCAGATAAGTCTGGTACCAATTTTCCTACCCCGGAAGGATGGAAGGCTTGGCGGGCCATGGGCTCGGGGATCGATTCCACGTGTATGTCGCAGTGGTGCCTCCAACCACAGCGCCACACTCGCCTTAAGTAACTGTAATTACCTGTTTATTCCTAAGATGAGCCATGGTGAGAAGTGTCGGGATGTGATCGGGTGCGTATCCGAGAGCTGCTTGAAACGAACGCTAAATGGGAAAGGTATAGTTGAAGACCTTAGCAGTTATCTATTTCTGCAAGTATTCTTTGCCTTAGCCCTTTTTTTTTCAAATTTTGAATGTCATGTTGTTTTTTGTGGTATTGAGAATAAGTTTTTCCTATGGTACTTCTGCTTTGGCATCTTGTCCGAGCATTTCCAGTACTTCTCCGTATGAGTAGAGCAACGAAGCAAGGAAGGGGTATTTTCTCGGCGCTTTTTGAATTGCCTGAAATGCCATTTTTCGTTTCAGTTTTATTTTTGCACTAAAATTACATTTCTAGGACTGGCGATTTTTAGGGTTTATTTGTTACATTGTGCCAATGTCTCGATAATAAGATATTGCGGATTTCGTGGTAAAAACCAATCAATCAATTTTCAGTATTGTAGCCATTAAGTTCTCACTTCTTCTAATATGAGTTGAGCACGGGTTAGACTACGTTCCTGAATTAGCATTTTTCCGAGGCGAAAGCGACAACTTGTCTGAGCGTTCTGGTGTTCTCGTTGAGCTTTAATCATAGATCCGTCAATGTCGGCGCACGCCTGCCAGATTGACATCGAACGCTGACGATCGCCGATTTCTTCATATACGATTCCGAGATTTAGATAAGCTAGAAGTTTAATCGGAATAATTTTTGAAAATGACATGTCAATACCATGGTACGCACCGACAGCAAAGGTTTTACGGATTCCGATGGAAATTTCATAGCATTCAATGGATTTGTTCGACATTTTCTTCTCCTGATAAAGAACACCTCTGAAATAATAGTATTGAAAACTGTTTTGCATTTAAAATTAACAGTGGAATACAGGGAACTCACAAGTTGTACCATGTGTCAGCCATGTTCGGTCGATAATGAATAGCACTTTTATATGCGGCTTCGGCTTCATCGAATCGCATTTGTGATGCATATACTCTTCCAAGATTGGAGTAAGCTAAAAACCTGTTTTATCCGAAAGAGATTTTGTTTAAGGTTCATATGCTAACATTACTAGGCACCTTTCGGTGGATTCAATTTCAATGCACTTTTGTACAGACTCTCCTCATCTCTCCAATCCATGTTTCTCTTGTATGTTCTGGTTGTGTGTAGGATAAGAACAGTTATGCCAAGTGACACCATCAGTGCTCTGTTATATCTGTAAGTTCAGT
Source organism: Angiostrongylus cantonensis (assembly GCA_009735665.1). NCBI lineage: Eukaryota > Metazoa > Nematoda > Chromadorea > Rhabditida > Metastrongylidae > Angiostrongylus > Angiostrongylus cantonensis. The sequence goes on from MQTX01000055.1 coordinate 2,098,027, forward strand.
GGAAGCTGCACCAAATCCTTCTGGGTATTTCTTTCGTGGATATTGCTATTACATTAAGATTCTTTAGCTCATATTTTTTTTACTATGTGAATGGTGGAAGCATCTTGAGGTGGAGTTCAAGGGTGTGTATTGTCAATTCTGATTTCTAGTTCGTGCTGATGCGATACATTACTTTAACTTATTATTTACTGCCTACTCTTTTTAATGGCAGGTTATATATTGCGAAATATAACTTATATTATTAGTAACTGAGTTCGTTGCCGATTTGGGCTCCCCAGATCAATCCTACTGACCGGTGATTGCTAATGGCAAAAGATCGATTGAACTAGCTGGGAGACAGGCGAAACGAAGGACCCGCATGGTTGGTGGTGAACGCGTTACTCCCCGGAAAGGACAATAGCGCGTTCGTTCCCTACCATAGACACCTGAGGTCCGGAGTTTTGCAAATATCTCAGCTATACATTATTTTGCTATCGGCTCAATGAAAATTCTGATGCACTTTATTTAAGCTGATAAGTCTCAAAAGTGAAACTATGACTATGTGACTTGTGACTATGTAAAGTATGGTCCTACCGTAAACAGCAGAAATTATACAGCATTCCGACGAGAATACAGTATCCTACGCTTGGTAGGTACAGTGTTCTTTCCGCGGCTACGAATCCGACGTAGTAAAAAAGGTTAGATGCGGGTATAAACGGCAGTATTAGCATTGTCGCAGCATATAGCACTTTTTGTGATGCCTAAATCTATTTTAAATGTAGTTATAGGAGTGACATGCATACACTACTACGCGACATGTAACAGTAACTGGCAGAGATGAATATATGAAATGTCTTTTTTCTATTTCTACATCTCACTTCTACAATTACAAAACACAGGTTTTTCATCTACGCAAAATGTTAGAGGAGAATAGTCTTAACCCACACTGCTGTGCTGTCTACTGGTTTTTGTTGAAAGGTTTTTATACGAATAGCTTCTTTTTCGACTTGATATCCTCCAAGTTGACACCGTACGGCGGAGTTTTTCGTAAGTTCCACTATGTTGAAGTAAAATGCTACAGGTCAGCATTGCGCAGGAGTAAAGCGCCAGAGAGATGATGAAACGCGAATCCGTTGGAGAAGTGACGAGAGGAATGGAATCCATCGACCAGTCAAAGCTGAGCTGAAACACCATGACACTACATGGATATTATACTTTCGTAGAGAAAACGAAAACAATCATTTGTATGTTATGTGCGTACAATCTCCACCAAGGCTAACGAAGATTATTTATGTATGTATGTGTCAGAGCACCTACTTCCTCCTTAAAACTGAGTGCAATTTGAGAAATTTGCTTTAAGTTCAAAAACGAATTCTTTGAAACCACGTTATTTGTGCAGTTCCCTACTTCATTTCCCTCTATATAAAACGCCTCCCGATGGCCATGACATGTTTGGGTGTTTCACTGCGATGGAAGTTCATGCATCAGTTGAGTCACTCAAACTGAAAGTAGTTGGTCATAGGAGGGACCAATGCCAGTAATTGTTGCTGTGCTGCTAGAATAAGTTCGTTTCCAATCAGAAGAACACCAATTGGATGGTTTGCGCTAAAACTCGTAAATTTTTTCTTTTGTTAGTTAAGGCGGCAGGTTATCCATTATTCATGCAGGTGTCGTCTTTATTTTCGACTGTTTTATTTAGTTGTATATACCTCTGTAGTTGACAAACAAATGAAGAACTTACAAATTTTGGGTACATCATCAACTTTAAATGAAATAACGGCAGGTAGAGAAAAGTGAGCGTGCGAACCATCAGAGAAGGATGGTGAGCGACTGGGTTGTCCGATTTGGAGAATCTGAATGTGAGATGACACAAATTCAAACTATGTAATGGTACCTAAGCGGTTTACTTGGCCCATGAATCTTTTTGTTTGCTTGCAATCCTTTTAGTGCTGAACTATATCGTTCGAATATCGGTCTCCTATAATTCTTTTCTTTCTCGACTTTGTCCTATCGCAATTTTGCACGTTTAAAGCTCTTAGAATAAATTATCCTGTAGTTTCCAAACAAACTTTTTAACCCACCTGGGTGTTTCGAATTCATTAATCGCGTGACGAATCATTGAAATTGATATGAAGACGAACAGCAAATAGTATACGGATCGAACAATGTCGGAAGGTGACTGGAAGTTGTCAGAAATATCGCAATTGAAGTTTTCTTTAGCGAAATTGTTTTGAAATGTATCTGCTGGAAAACCTGATCGATAGGAGAATTTTTATCTAAGATGGCTTCCACCACACAGGAAATGTTGCAAACAGTTCTTCCACTACCTCTTTAATAAGAACTCTTGAAAGAATTTTGTGCTAGTCAGTAGCGTCTCGTCTACGAAGGCTGAAGACGTTCCCTAATGAAGGCGTTAATTTCTTGACCTTCTACCTTCGAAAGTCAATTACGCGCACTGCCTTTGAGTGCTCGCTTCCTCTGTGCGGATCGTCAGCAATACAATTCTTCGTCTCTAATGAGCAACGCTCCTCTTCACAAGTCATTCCACAAAGGAATCGCTCACAATGGCGTCCATCACAAATGGCCCAATAGTCACCGAACTAACCATGTTGGTGACAAATCTTTTAATTCCAACATCTCGAAAACACTGGGAAATTCTTCCATTCCAAACAAGCAAATTCGGCTATGATGAGATTGGCGGTTTTTAGAAAGGATAAGACGCTCTGCGTCTATCATTTCGTAAGGGATGCACATGCATTCGAGTCCATTAAGCATTCTAGATATGGGAGCGAGTTGGGAATAGTCACGGAGAAAGGAATATGGAACGAATGGACGATAATGAAAAGGACTTCAAGTAAATGTGAACAGCTCGAAAGTGAAGGACCGAAAACGACTTTTGGTATGGAAACGATTCTTTGCACAAACCTTCTTTGAATGTAGTAAAACGAAGGCGATCAATATCGACGGCAGCATAATACCGGTCTCCTTGAAACAAGTGGCTATTACTGTGCAGCCAACTGTCATGGCGGTGTTCTACAAGCATTCACAGACTTGTATAATGAGATAAAAATAAGGTTCACTTTCATTCAGCTAACCTCACAACCTTGTATATCGTTCTCACTGACCTCATAGCTATCGTGCAAGAGTATTCCAATTAGTACTACCATAGCGGCCAGAACGTCGGCCCGTCCGACTATACCGGCTACTGCCTCACAGTGAATCGGATGAACGGCGAAGAACAAACTGGTGAGAAGTGGTGCATCTGAATGAGCTGAGCTTCTGAAGATCTTGTGCACAAATGCTTAGGCACAAATTACATGCAATGGTGACGTTTCTAAAACAACTAGGTGACGAAAAAAACCATTTTGAAAAAAAAACCTATAGATAAGACAAAAATGCTGGATGAACGCTGCAGTAATTGCCAATAGCAGTATTTAACTTTTCTCGTAGAGGTCTATTTACTTTTTGTTATGAGTAAGCAACGTAAAAAGAAAACAGAGTTCTTAGTCGTAACAAGATTCTGGTTTCCTCTGACACCACATCCGAAACCATAAAGGTGGAGGTAAATTTGTGTATAAAGTTCGGAACTACTGCTAGCTTTCCACCATTAATGCCTCGTTATAGCAGCGTGTTTTCTTGAGTGACGAACTGAAAAGTACTGCTCCATCGCTGTGTCAGGATCACTCATCATGAGAAACGGTTGGACATAGAAGAGTAGACCAGTGCAGGGATTGCCAAGATATGGTATAAATCACCCAGCAAGCCAAATTCCGTTGGGATGGGATTTGTGTTGGAAGCTATAGGATTTTCTACAAAGAGCGGCCATCTAAACAACATTGAGATTAGACTGCAGATTGCTGAATACATGGTGTATGGTGTTTTTTCACATTTTTTTTATCTCTAACCTAGAAATATTTAACTTATTTATTACATTAAAGATTCCTTTTCAATGGAATTGTCTATGGGTGGTACAAAAATGCCTCTAGATTTAATTACATGGATCTGTTAAGGTGCAATCTGGTAGATCTTAATTACTTCGGGACCCATTGTCGGTATTAGTCCCTATCTACTAGATCGCTTCTTTGTTTTAATTGGACCCAGTGCGCTATTAAACGCACACAACAGAGGAAGACTCAGGTCAAGATGATTAGCCCGAATTGAGATTGCCCGCCGCTCACTCAGCTGTGAGGTCTACTACATTGCACGCAATCGAATGGAAAGGGTTAGTAGTTAACTTCACTAGACAAGGGTTTCTTATGTAATGTAGCAGGTTCGGTTTCTAGTAAAAATAGTAAAACGATTGTTACATAAGCTTATTTTCAAAGATTTATATCGCACAGCTTGAATTTCTTTATTAAATTCTAATTCATGAATATCTCTTGTTACTAAGGATCTTTTCATTATGTAAAATAAGCAAAGCATAGTGCATATGACAAAATTTTTTCTACGGATTTGAGTAGTGAACTCATTCTGGAAATCACGGTAGCAGCAGGCCAGTTGGACTCTGGCACATGATCGTCACTAATGCCAACGGTGAATTTTCAATTTGCACAGCAAACAGAAAAACCGCTACGGCGGGATTCGGTGCAAAAGCTGGAAAACATCCGAGAAATTTGTTTGAATTCATCGGAGTTAATTCTAACCAGTTGTCATACGAATCTTTTCTTTTGATGAGGTAAAAAACATTGTTGATGGAAAAGTGATTGTGACCACGGAAAATTCATTTTATTAACACAATGAGTTCATGTGATGAAGGAGAACGACTTATTTTCATGAGAAATCGATTCCAGTAAGATAATATTAGGTTATTCGGTTACGGATCTCCACGTGAATGCTTTCACGCCGATTACCTACGAGGCTTAATGGCACAGCTACATGTGAGAGGTTAAATGTAAACTAGATGCGGATTTCTATTTGCCCATGAGAATTAGATGGATTCACTGGATTAACTCGCTGTCTTGGCTATGTTGGATTCACTTGTACCTTATGTATAAAGCTAACCAAATTTATGCATGCGTACAATAGTGCGCTCGCGGTCGAACCAGGTTCTAGCAGAAGCCCCATATTGCCTCGGGAAAACCCCGAGAGAAATATATCCAACCCAATAGGGAAACTAAGAGAGTAAACAATACGCAGTTTCGTCAAAAACAGTGAACATCGTGACCTTCCTACGCGGAACGTGATCATGTTCCTTACTTACGAGTACACCGAGTCCCAAAGAAAGCTCTGCCGTCGAACAGTGTGGAACAAAGACTTGGCTGTTATACAGATAGCATGGTTTAGTTCTCTTCATTATTTCAACCTATCTTTTATTGAGCATGTATGCTGACGACTGTGCTGTCGATACCAACCTGTGCTCCGTGGAAAGAAATCAAATCGTCGAATGAACAACAACACAAGGCACGAAACGACCGCATGTAGAAGTACATTGACCACATGAAATCTGAAAAAAGTGGTGATGACTTCTTCCGAAAGCTTTGTAAAGAACGAAATATGACGCCTTCGGTAGTCTCACAAATGGAAGCTTTGAAAAGTCCTGTAGAAAATCTACAATGCGTAAGAAAAGCTTCATTCGGTTGAGTCCAGCAGTGTTTTTTTATTCCCAGCATGAAAAAGAATTTTCGTACATTTCTTCACTCTTTGTGCCAAGTTTTACCCTCGTTTCGTTCTTTACTGGTTGTTAAGCCTATGCGATGCTGTACGTTTTACGATAGGTGTACAATGCATGTCAATTCGACCAACGGAGTTTTCAATCGATACGGTTACACTTATTTTCATTACATCGGTTTCCTGAGAAGACACTAACGGATTTACAGCAGGAAGAACTTTATACGTCTTTTAGATTTAATGTGGTAATGTTTTGAGGTTCTGGCAGAGAGAAAAACAACAAATCCAGTAGGGAAATTTTCGATAAGGTTTCTTCGTTGCTCAGACTTCGATATGCATTCGATTTCGCTGTATCGTCTCATTCCGCCGTTATCGAATTCCCTTGCCGATACTCGCGCAGTAATTCGATTTGCCAGCTAAATTGGTCTTTAAATCCGAGCAATCAAGTAGGCTTTTATGATAGTAGGTAGGATTGTAAAATGGGCGGAACGACTACGATCACCGATTTGTTAAACTCTGTTTGTTACTCATGCTGCTGATACGGAAACAATGGAGATACGCAAGTTTTTCTCCTACTAAAGGTCTATCATTCTTCCAATTTAAAGGAGATTTTATGAGAATTTTGCAGTTCTCAACTTTAGAGTGACTTTGAGAAGACTACGAATTACGTGCGATAAGAGTTAAAGCTCAAAGGCGTTTGGCGTCAATCTAATTCAATCATCATTCACTGTAAGGTGGCCCATACCATTCCATTTGTAGCATCGTAGAGATGGTTGAAGGCATATTTGATTAGTGCAATAACTTGTGGCGGCCTAGTGATGTATGGAAACAATGTTTTTACCATCATAAACAAATCTATTACCAATCTTTCCTTTTTCGCCCAATGCCACCGTATTCAAGGCGTCGTTTCACATAGTCTGCACGAAGTCTAAGGTCAGTACAAATAAATCTAGTACTGCTTATAATGTCAGTATTAGCAATAATAGTGGCAGTAGTAATACGAGCGCGTGTGGCGCAGTGGTTGGAGACACCACTGTGACACACACGTGGAATCGATCCCGGCACCCATCGTCCACCACGCCCCCTATCCCTCCGGAGTCGGCAAATTGGTACCAGGCTTGTCTGGGGGATAGCAGCACTGGCTCGATACATCGGTAGGACACCGTGAGTCATCGTAAAGGCCAGATATGCATTCAATCACCTTCACACGGTGCTGAATGAAGTCGAATGCACGGCGCATCCCTGAAGGATTAATCAACACTGACAGCTTTATCCTTTATCCTTTAGTGACAGCAGTAGCAATATAATAAAGACAACAATAGTATTAATTGATGATAGCAATAATAATAATGATAATAATAATAATGGTATTAATAGTAAGAATATTAATAGTAGTAATAGTAATAGGTGATGTAAAGAGAATCGCTGTTTCTTTTTTTGCATTTCCTGGAACCATACATGTTTTGCGCGCCTTCTAATTTGCTGCTATTCACATATGACGCAAAGATATCCGAGAAGGGATCGCGATGCGATAATTATCGGAAGCGAACTGACTGGAGAGGAAATGAGTAAATGGAATAAGAACGTTCGGATTAGTGATTCGAAAACAAAACACGGAGCTGAACCATCAGCGAGCGTTCTGTCAGCCATCATCTTTTCTCCACTAGGAGATCACTAACACTTATTCTTCGGTGTTTCTCATTCCCCGAACTTGAATACGAAAACTCACGAGTATGGTTTCATCCCGAAAAATGCCGCATTGATTCGAAAGCTGAGCGTGGTCAGCGGTCTATAGCTTTTGTGTGAACCACGACTCATGGGATGACCCCAAAAGTCCAGACGCCATACTTCTGATAACTGTAGATCTCCGTTTACCACTGGATTCGTTACGATAGCTTGGCTGAAACAGTGCCTACATTCATTCAAAAGATTTATGTCCTTTTATGACTGAGGATGTGATCATGTTCTATCCAAAACTCTGTTACTGATTCCATTAACTGTTCAATTTGCATTGGTTAGCTTTAGATAAAACAACAAGTTGAGATGACTTGGAGAATTTTTTCGAAAACTCTTCATGAGTACTAGAGACAGAAGCGCAAAAAGGCAAACCATGAAAATTAACCGGCTAGCAATGGTGACTTTTTAGGAATGAAGGTGTTTCACAGATTCGAAACAGTTAATAATTCTGGTTTTTTCGTGGTGAAGATAGAATAGAATCAGTGGAATGAAGTTCTCCTAAAGTAGGCTTCTTTGTTGTTAGAACATATGCCGAATCATTCACTTATGCAATAGAACATCATTGTATGCAAATGAATTTATTTTAATAGTCATCTAACTTGTTCATTGTTACCCATTTGAATACCCGCATCAAACAGTCGAACCTTATAGAATACGAGAAAGATTCTAGAATGCACAAATGTTGCACTATTCTTTCGTATGTTAGTATCTGTGTACAGCAGAGGTATTATCGGTTTGCTCAAGTGGAGGACTGGCTGGAAGACAAGAACGGCAACGTGTGATCTTATCACAGGTAGGGATGTGGTGTCTGTCAATGGATATTCTATGGAGATAAATGTACGTAACATAGGCCGAAATTTATACACGTAGAAACCTAGGTACATAGGCTTGAAATCTCTTCCGAAGATTCAAAAATCTTGACTGAATCGTCGTCTAAACCGATGTCTCTTGCTTTACTGGGTAAAAACTACAGTACTTAGCTATTTGAGCTTACAAAAGCCCTCCAGTAAACACGCCTATCCTGTCATGCTCAGTTGTTTTCATTACCAATCTTGAATTGGTATTGATCCATTTACGGTGGAAATTGAAATGTCGCCGTTACGTGGGCATAATCTGCAGTAGGGTTACTATAGAAATCAAAAGTGTTCTATAAAGAGAAGACGATTGTGACAATGTTTGTCTTTACAACTACTGAGCACTAAATGATACTATCAACAATCTTTGTAGCACTTTTCCATTTCGGGATAAAGAAGCCATGGATCCAAATGGATCTGACATCACTCCCTAGGACACTCGCTGCAGCAGCGTAATCATCCCCTCTGGACTTGTTGTGTTATCCACTGCCAGTCTGCTCAGCAGGCAATCCATCAACGGTCAGACGTCGCTTAGTCTAATTTACATGTGACGGACATCATAACTTAATCGAAGATCACATGCATATGTGCGAAATTGCAACATCGACGCTTCAATCGATCATAATTATCCTCTGCTTGGATATGGTTCCATGCATTTTTGCCTGGATGTGTGTGTACGTATGTACTTATGCATGTACGTGTGTATATGTTATGTATGTATGTATGTATGTATGTATGTATGTATGTATGTATGTATGTATGTATGTATGTATGTATGTATGTATGTATGTATGTATGTATGTATGTATGTATGTATGTATGTATGTATGTATGCATGTATGTATGTACATAATATGTGCGTGTGTATGCATGTCAGTATGTATGTATGTATGTATGTATGTATGTATGTATGTACGTATGTATGTATGTACATAATATGTGCGTGTGTATGCATGTCAGTATGTGTGTATGTATGTATGTATGTACATAATATGTACGTGTGTATGCATGTCAGTATGTGTGTATGTATTTGTGTATATTTATATTAAAACATTAAACAAGTCCATATGTCACGTTCTTATCATTTGGACGTCTTTAGGCATCACTAGAGAATAGGAACTACATTTCACTGCTCGTCTAGTACCGTAGTACTGTGTCACATAAGTGAATTCTAATGGTTGTTTATGAAGAAAAATTCGATGGGCAGTTTAAATTCCAAATAGTGTGAAAAGACATTTATTGCCGAAACTACAGCGTGTGGAGCGACACACGTTTTGTCAACAGCAACGACTAGTTGTCTTTTGAAAAGGTTTATTCGTTTGCCGCTTGTATCAAATGCGTTAGAAATGAACGGATAAAGAAGAACATGAAGACGTCTGCTCACATATAAAAATGTCATGTTGTCAAGGAGCAGTGGTTTCTTTAGAAAAGAACTACATGGTTTTATGAGCAAATGCAGAAAATGCGTGCCAGCCAGTGAAATACCGACGGCTACGGGAAGTATTTCCAGCCCAAGGCTGATCATGTTGGAGCCAGGAATGAATCAATACACGTCCTGTACAAAAAGGCATCGCTGAATGAGATTCTTTGATCAGGTAGTTCATCCTCCACCTGGTTCGACTCGATGCGACAACACCCACTTCGTGATAAGACCACCTGTAGACCACTGACACAAATCAACGCGGCTCAGAGATAAGCGAAGACGCCGAAACGTTAGCCGAATTAAAGTTTATGGAAGCCTTGCGTCAGCTTACCCATGTGGAACATTGCGAATTCCTTATTGTTGTTGTATCGAGGCGCAGTTTTGCTTCATAAGGCTTTTAATCACTTTTTTATCAGACGACCTTTTACTTGGACTATTCTAACAACTTGGTTTTCGAAGATGTGAAGTTTATTCACTGCGAAAGCGCCAAGATTTATTTTGAACTGTACGCCATGCAAGGAGCTCTCTGCAGCGCTCGGAGAGATAACATTCCAACAAAGAACTACGACTGATCAACCGAGACATTGTTTCCACCGTGCAGATGGTCAGGTAGTAGTCAAAGACGGGCCAGCTTTATCCAGATTGACCACAATGTCACGATGGTCAACAATTTCTAGTCCCTGCATTCAGCAACTAGCTCCAGATCTATCATCTCTGAGGATTATATATCTGAATTAGTAGTTTGATTCTATGAAAGTGATTCGTACTGGACAATTCTTTTTAATCCTAATCACCTTCGTGCAATTTAATTTGCATTTGAAAGTGTGGAGGGAAAATGCTGTTCTGGTTTCACGTACTCATCGTACTACACAGTCAAGAAGGAATACTCAGTTTCAAATGAACGTGGTTTGTAAGAGAGCAACCTATGGTCTTCATGAAGGCGAAGCTCTCAATTATTGGTGGAAGTTTAGCCCAAGCCTCACCCACGCAGTTAGATTTTGGAAAGCCGCGGAACATTCTGAACCATTCATTTACAACCTCAGAAGTTCGCATATGAATAGGGCCTAAGTAGTAAGTACTTAAAAAACGAATCGATGTTAAAGATAAATTGAGAAGTTTGCACATTTTATTTCATGTTATAGGTTCCTAAGATACGTCTAATTACTACTAATTGGGGTAGTTGTTTCCATTCATTTTCCTAGTCATAAATATCTCAGATGTCCTCAAAACATGCATAAAACTGTTCCTACCTGTCATCGTAGACAAAATCTGCATTGAAGGTGTTGCTGAATGCGAGAATCGAAATTATGAATACGATGAAATAATCGAAAAAGCTATGTTGACATAGCTTCGACAAGTTGATGGTGGATGTCATCGAGCATTAGCGCAGCGAAATGTCTTCAGTCTTAGAGGAGATTTCCGCCGTCCACGAACGGAATGATTCGCCACCACTCGCCTGAACCGAAGGCAATAAGGCCACGCCCCACATTGGAGGCGGTTTAGTGGCTACCGTTAATTGACTGGTACTCCGAGAACTTTGCTCTAAAAGGACACCAACCACAAACAGGGATCCCAAACTGATTTTTCGAAAGTTTTATCTTCGTATCGTTTAAGAATTTGACCTCTGGAATATGTAACATCAGGAATGTAACATTTTGTGTGATTAAAGTAGTCGGTTTCACATTGCTTCGCTCAAGTCAAACATCGCGGTGATGAAGTACGTATGAAAATGTTCATTTCATATTTCCACTCTCCACTCCTTTATTTCGAATCGACTCTTGATTGAAGATTTCAAGTCTGCAGATTTTATCACTTTTTGGAGCATTTCAAGAGCAAATCTTCTGCTCTTACTATCTTTCTATCTGCCATCTGTAACACACTCATTCCGTTTTTCATTCAAATAATATGTTGCTGGTTGCAAGTTCTCCGTCCTTGGTGTTCTAAAAAGAAAAAGAAAAACTCCCAACGCATTCCATGGTCGCCTCGCCATGGTCGGTTCTTCATAGACATTCCAGAAACGTTGTGGTGGTGTAGCAGCGACAAGTTGTCAACTAACATTTCAGGTCACCATCTTCGGCACTCACGTCGATTTTAACAATTATCCTGATAAACCAGGCTCCAGTGGACAAAAATGAACAGCACTTAGCCCTTTCCCGATAAAGCAGGTTTCTGGATAAATGACGGCAACTTCTTGACACTAAATGCTAAATGCTACGGAATTTCAAGAGTTGAGAACATTGTAGATCTATTGAGTTTAAAGAAATCAGACTTTATTGCAATAATTGCACGTGCAATTTTTCTGTGTATCTTCAAATTTAAATATGTTTATAACTGAAACTTCCAAAAAATTGAAGGCAAATGATGAACAGTAGATTGAGAAGCACTATGTTGTCCTATTGGATGAAACCCGGCTCAGTAAATTGCTTTACTGTTCAAAATGCGGATTTTTAAACAAGAAAGAAAATAAAGAAATGCGTTTTACGGGCTCTAGAAAACCAGATTTTCACCTTGGTATAAGACATCTTTTGTTGTAGGCACAGATCTATGTAGTCCAATAGTTTATAATGCAGTTAATACAATTCGCTGAAGGCTGAGACGCGTTGCTCCGAAGTCGAAAGCGAGCGCTATTTTCACTTCCCCTGACTTCTATAGTGGTCCCATCGTCTAGCAAGAGTTGAAGAACCATGCAGGTAGAGTACTCGTTATCTATACAAGTAATTGTCGACCAGTAGAAACATTGAGCATTTTACTTCACAGGTATGAATTTCTGAAACGTAAAAAGAGTTAGTGATCGTTCAATAGAGCGTGTTCCATAAACGTGATACGTCTCGCTCCAATGGAAGTCGTGACTCCAATCTTCTTACGAGGTGCAGAGATTAGCTGTGCATAAAGAGTTTACATTTGATTTTCGTTTCCAAGATTGATGGTCTCATAGCTGGAAGTTTATAGGAGCGAATCCATAGTTTCATGGATTGAGGTGAAATAAATTATGGAATGAATAACTCAGAACTATGAAAGCAAAGACGACCATTATTCTATACAACTCTTTCTATCTCTCCAACTTTCTCTAGTAAACTTATTAGCAGCTTTTAAAGCATGCACAGAAGAGTTTCTGAGCTATCGCCGAATGGATAAGAATGATTTTGCTAACATGTGTTTTTATTTCTAGAGCTCCGTAGTGCTAAAGTTTCCAAAAAAAAAAAAAGATTTTAAGTTAACTTTGAAACGAAAAATTTCTAACGCGAACGTAGCATATGCAGGCCTCAATGGTCCGTTCATACCATGGGATCCTGTTCGAAGACCCTTTTTCCAGCCGCTTTGTAATTTGAAAGACGATTTTCGACAGAGGAAAAAAAAATTAAAAGTGTACGATTTCTGGACCGATAAAATGAGAACATCATGTTAAAATTAGAAAACATGTATTTTATTAGCAAGGAGCCATATATTCTGATAGTTTTGTCGTTCTCTTTTTTAACAGCAATCGCAAGGCTATTATTCAGCACACGTTTACTTCCTTACGTAAAGAACACAACACTACGGTAGCTGATGTTTCGGCAGTTTCGCATTCTTTAGAGCTGGGAGGGTGCACTAAAAGGTAATTTGTTAAGTCAAACGCTTCAACGACACAAACAGAATGATGGAAATCTAAACAATAATTATACGATCTATTATACATCACATACGACTTCTCATCTGCTTTCCAGCGAGGAAGAACAGCCGTTCAGAGACGCATATGGTTGATTACTGCACCACTCCATATCAAAAACCAATTCTGAGATGGGGGCTAGATCACGTATTATGTGAGGCCATTATTCCCTGGTATTTATTCTCGGATTCTTGGCATTTATCCAAAAGCCTCAAAGAGTTTGAGCGCTGGTGTTTTAGTCTCCTGTGCGTGGATAGGGACTTTTGCATCAAAATCGTTCCCGCTATGCTTTTGTATCCTATGTGTCCTTAGTGGCATGCCTTGTTTTGCTTTTCCTTTGCCATCTAGGTGTTTTTTTATGCGGATACACAAGGGTCTGCCCGTTTCGCCAATATATTCGTCTCCGCAAGAACCACAAGAGACTAGGTATATCGTACCTGAACTCATGCAATCTTCGTCCCCGCTCTTTTATGAAAATTTGTGTTTCACATAGACTGTCATATAGGCGGTTACGAACTAACTGCCGACGACGAGTATTCGTTGGTACTTCAATTATCCCTACCGATTCCTCTAGATCTGCCCTTCTTAAACATCGCTTCATCGCTGCACTTATTTCACCGCTAATGAAGGGCAAGATAAACGGGATTTTGTTTCGGCCAAATCGTTCATTTTGGGGGTTCTCCTTCTAAACTTATCTCGTGGGGTTACTATTTCGTAGCCATTGGAGATGGCTATTTGTCGAGCCATGTCGCGCGATTCATCCTTTAGTTCCTTACTTGTGCACACAGAGGTGGCTGTTCGAAACATGTTTCTCACAAGCGCCCTTTTTGTGTGTAAAGGGTGGAAAGAAAGAGAATGAACCAGGATGTTTTGTTACTTGGTTTTCGGTACCACTTTTTCATATAACTATTATTTGATAAGTTGATTTGAACGTTGTAAAATGAAAGCCAGGCCTCTTTTGGTTTCTTCCTGGTGAATTTGATGTATTCATACTGCTCATTCATCAATTCGAAGCAGTTGTCCATCTCCTCCAGCGTAGAGAAGACGAAAAACAATCATCTATATATCAACAGTGGAGTAGCGGCCGCAGACCGAGAACGGGGCTTCTACCTTAGGTACAAACGCCATGACAAGGCTTGGTGCCAATCGCTGTCCCATTGCCAACCCCATTATTTACGCGAAATATTTCCCAGACCATCTGAAGATCAAGCAGTTTAGACACTTTTTAAGAGAGCCATAAGCTGCTGGATGGACGAGCCATGCATGTTTATTTTGCCTTCATTCTGCCTTCAACGAGAAGTTCGACGATGGCTTGCATTGCGGAGTCACCTTGGTGTACAGCGCGGTAACCTCGGAGGTCTCCATGACGTACGCGTTGTTTGTTAGTACACGCGTTACGTAGACGTTCTAAGAACCATTTGGGTATTCGTGAGATGAGCTGGAATACTTTTGAGCAACTGGGTTGGTATCAGGCTTAGAAACCAGATCATCCTATCCGTTAGTCCGTCTACACAGCTGATGATGGGCCTAACCTTAAACGATGATGGACTTGTAGACCCAAGATCATCATGTGAAACCAACATGTGTTTTAATATGTAAGTATAAGGCGGGGAGTGTTGGACTCTTGATTTTAAAGTGCGAAATAACCGATGATTCTAAGCCTTTAAGTCTAACAGTGTTTATTTGAATTAATAGAGTTCACTACAAGCTGCGATATTCTTATTTAAAGCTGTCAACTACGGTTATTTTCCGGCATGTATGAATGGGAGTCAACCCATATTGGACCGTTAAGTGATAAGAAATGGGACAAACGTGTACTCGGTGATGTAAAGACTAAATGTTCCTGTGCATTTCTATATTTTAAAGCAAAGCTTATAGTGGTTATTTCCCTTCGTGGCTTACATATCTAGTATTAATTCAATCGCTAATTAATGAATATCTTGTATAGATAGAAGAAGCACACGTTAATGAAAGTAGGCATTCTTTCTTTGATAATATGACACGAGTTTGAGAAATGTTCTTTATTTTTGGCTGTCGTTTCGATGGTTTTGTCTCCATCAGAGCTAATGATCCGAATCGATGGTCCACATTTATTAAAGGAAACAGTTAGAACCACAATCTTAACCTTTTCATTTCCTGCCTATTTTTTTAGTGGCAGGGTATGTTGCGAAATATAGCTTCTATAATGCTGAGATCAATCCCGCTGACGGGTGATTGCTGATGGCAGAGATCGAAAGAATACTGAGATATTTGCAAAATTCCGGACCACAGATGTCTGCGGTGGGAACAAACCCACTAGTGTCCCTTCCGGGGAGTAACGCGTTCACCACCACACTATGCGGGTCCTTCGTTCTTATAGAGTCCTTATAGAAATTATATTTCGCAACATACCTTGTCGCTAAAAGGAATAAGCAGTGAATAAAAAGGTTAAGATTGTGATTATAACTATGGCCTCAACTTAACTGGGTTTAATGCCGATTTGGGTTCCCCAGATCAATCTCGTTGACGGGTGATTGCTGATGGCAGAGACTGATAGAACTAGCTGGGAGACAGGCGAAACGAAGGACCTGCATCTTGTGATGGTGAACGCGTTACTCCCCGGAAAGGACAATAGCGCGTTCGTTCCCCACCGCACACACCTGCGGTCCGGAGTTTTGCAGATATCTCAGCATTATAGAAAGAAACAGCTATTTTAACAAATGAAAGTCGATTTTGAAATATTGTCACGCTTTGTACTAGCTGATAATGATACCGACTTCTATGAGATGGATTGTCCGCAAAAAAACAAGTGATTAGCACCGGACAACCACAGCTTAAGAGAGCATCGCCAGGCGAGTGTGATCCGAGACAGTGCTCCACTCAGGAAGATCCGACTATATGCACGACGAAGACGCCACCTCGGTAACACGAACAATTGTCGTCCATCGACTCGGAGTATCGGCTCTGATGAAGGCGAAACCGTCGAAACATTTGTCAATTAAACATCTTTACCAGCCTTGTGTGAGCTTATCAAAGGAAAAAAACGTATTGATTAATCGTAGCGAGGTTTAAAAAAAGTTTTTGAAATATTGTTACTGGTGGTGTTGTGGAAATGTGGACATATAGTGATCTTCTTACCGATGTCTGACCCGATGGTCAGAGTTCTTCACGAAAAGCCTAGAAGAAAGATATGATGCTCGACGAGTCCCTAAAGCGAGGAGAACCCATTGGGCTACTCTTGCCCGCGATAGGGAAAAATGGAGGATTTACTGGCGCCCGCTCGAGTCACTCGACGATCAACGGGACTACAGGTGATACAGGTGATACAGGTGATAGTGATATCAAAATATTAGCGTACATTGGTAGTCTGATGTGAAAACTAATCGGGCGACATCATTTAATCTATTCGGCGGTGGATATCAGATTAATCAGTTGTCGACTTGTGTTTTAACACTGAAAGACTGTAGAGAAGGAACCGACCGGTAAGGGTGTAACTAACCGAATTCCACCAGCAGAAAAATAGTAAACATTTTTACTTTGTAGCAAACCATAGATGTTCTAGAAGAATTCATTTCTTATACTTACAGCAACGTAAAGCAGTGCTGCAACGACTGCTTCTCGAGTGTTGATTCTTCAATTCTCTGGAAATTTCACTGCTAGCGTTGCTGCTACCGTAGTTTGTCAGTGCATTTGGTGTAAACAGGTAAATTAACATTCATTCATGTATTTCATGTCATAACAATAAATAGAGCTTAAAGCATACATCGTGAAGGTCATTGAATGCGTATTTGGTATAGATATTGATTTAAGGAAGCTTATTACATGTATCGAGGGGTGCATAGCACAGTCGTAGTGATGTCTGTTTTCACCAGCATGGTGCTAGATCGATTCCGCCCCGGGTCAATGAAACCTGTCATCCCTCCGGGGTCGTGAAATTGACCCCAGACTTGCCAAAAAAAAATACCAAAAAAATGCCAAAAAAGGAAAAAATGACTCTCTGCGACCCAGTTGGGAACGCTCCAGCCCGGGTATCTCAGGACTCCAGAGAGAATTGCTCAACCAGCATTCTATGACATGAGGATGAAATGAAAATCCGCAAGCAGAGGCCGAAGCCACATGTAAAGTTGTAAGATCTTTGTGGACAATGGATGCGAGGAAACGAAGCCAATGTGAGAAGTGCTGGGATCCATACAGCAGACGTGAAGACGGGTCATACAAAAGAAATTAGCTACTCCGTGTCCACGGATCTCCCTCACGTGAGGGATCTCGACCCGGTTAGTCGCGAGGCTACGTGGCGCGTCCCCAGGTGGCGGATAGCGGGCTAATCGAGGACCAATGCGACCTCTGCTTCCCTGAGAGGCAGGTGGATCCAGGGGATGGACTCCCTGTTTCTGCTGCGCCGAATTGGCACATACTTTCTGTACTCACTAGGCGTACTCATGCGTGCGTGTGTGGGCTCGTTCTTGCTTTATGCGGATTGTATTCTACGACTTAATTCGGCCAAAATTCTGCAATCTAGTGCCACGGAAGTATATGGGAGGCGGACAGGAGTCGCCTCCAACAAATAAGCTCCATGTCCACTCTGGGAGAGCCTGGCAAGCTACCCGTGAGTATAACCAGCTCCCACGTTCAGAGCCCAGCAAGCTATACGTGGGTATCAAAAATGGTAAACACAGTAAAAAAAAGACGGGCCCCATTCCCCTGACCCCAGAAGAGCCCGCAATTTCGCAGCGTTGGGTAGGACGAGCACGAAGAGGCTGCTTAAATCTCAGGGCCAATGGAAGCTGCCTGGATCAAGATCAGTGACGATCTGTATCTACAGTGCACGTACACTTGCATCCGAGTCCTCGATAGAAGACTTACTCATGCAAGCAAGAATGATAAGGTGCGACGCCATCGGCATGGCCGAGACGAGACCACCCATTTAATTCGGAACATGCGACAGTAGAGGAGTAGGCGGTGTTGGCGTTCTCGTCAACACGAGTTTGTCCATGAACATCGACTCATTCGAACAGCTTACAACCCGAATCGGACGCTTACGATTTAAGAGATGTGATCAATACCGGCTTTGACAATCTTCGTCGTTTACGCGCTAACATCAAACTATGACGAAGAAGAAGACGAAGCGTTCTACATGGACTTGGAGAAGTTCTACAGAAAAGACCATATATATTACATACACATTCTTCAAGGTCATTGGAGATTTCAATGCCAAGATCGGACCAAGAAGATCGTCAGAGGAACGTCACATTGGGACCCACGGATTAGAGTGGAACGAACAGGGTGAGCGGCTCTCTGAGTTTATCATGGCGACCAAGACCATCCATGATAACTCGCAATTCCAGAAGCCTCACCGTCAATGATGGACGTGGGAATCTCCCAATGGAGAGTACCACAACGAAATAGACCATATCATAGTAAATAGAAAGTTTTGTCTAACCGATGTCACTGTTCTCCCAAAATTCTACACTGGATCAGACCATCGCCTCCGTGCAAGATTTCATTTGTCGCGGAAAGGAGAAAAGCCGCTAAATTCAAAAACCGAAGCCCCAGAACCACCACAAACTGGGACTTATTCAACTCATTAGTCGGCTGTTGGGAAGATGCCGTTGTAGACAACATCGACGAAGAATACGATCGGCTCATTGAACATCTTCACGTTAGCGCCATGAAAGCTGAGAGTTCGAAGGTCACCAAGAGACGTCTGTCTCCAGACTCTCTCGAGCCTCTCGAGCTAATAAGCCAGCGTGGAATCGCACGAACTGCAGGTAACCGCGAGCAAACGTCCGAACTTGCGAAACAATGCAGACAGGCGATAAAAGAAGATCTTAAAGAGAGAAGAGCAGCAGTAATGGTCGAAGCTGCAGAGGCTGGGAAAAGCATTCGCAAAGCCCGCTGAAGCTTCGCCAATTACAAGACGAAGATGATTGCACTCCGACGCCCAGACGGAACAGTAACAGAGTCCAGAAAGGCAATGGAGAAATTCATCCACGATTACTACTCAGATCTCTTCGATAGCCACGTCCATCTCCCGTCTTATGAAATAAAAGAGGATGGATATGCTGTTCCACCGGTTCTCCCTTCCGAAATCCGACATGCCATTTCGTCGGTGAAAAATCGAACAGCACCAGGTCCGGACAGGATAAGACCAGAACATCTGAAAAACCTTCCGCCAGTCCTCGTAAAAACACTGGCTCGGCTCTTCACATGTTACCTGTCTGAATGCAAGGTCCCTTTCCAGTTGAAGAACAGCAAGACCGTGTTATGGTTCGTGAAGGATGACCTACACGATATA
The DNA here is from genome assembly GCA_009735665.1 of Angiostrongylus cantonensis. Taxonomy (NCBI): domain Eukaryota; kingdom Metazoa; phylum Nematoda; class Chromadorea; order Rhabditida; family Metastrongylidae; genus Angiostrongylus; species Angiostrongylus cantonensis. The sequence goes on from MQTX01000055.1 coordinate 2,117,547, forward strand.
GGCAACTATCGCCCAACCTGCTTGTTGTCCATCGTCTACAAACTTTTGACTCGAGTCATCCTAAACAGGAGTGACAGAACATTGGATTGGACGAAGGACAGCCATGTGAGCAAGCAGGGTTTCGAAAAGGATTTAGTACGGTGGACCACATTCACACGATAACAAGGAACAGTGAAGTATAGCGAGAGTAGAAAAGACCGCTCTGTCTCAATTTCATCGACTTACAGAAGGCCTTTGATTCAATTGAGATAGAAGCAGTCATGGAGGCCCTTGGTAGTCAAGGGGTCCCTACTCAGTACACAAAGATTCTTCGTGAGCTGTACAAAAATTTCACAACCAACATTTCACCATTCTACAACGATATTAACGTTGACGTCAAAAGAGGAGTTAGGCAGGGCGATACAATCTCGCCAAAATTATTTACAGCCACCCTCCAGAACGTCATGCGAACATTGGAATGGGATAATGTGGGAGTGAGAATCGATGGTCGGCAGATGCATCACCTTCGCTTTGCTCACGATATCGTCCTTATAAGACCAGACATTAGCCAAGCGGAACGTATGCTTGCGGACTTTGATAAAGCCTATGGAAAGATTGCTCTTCGACTAAATCTCAAGGAAACGATGTTCATGAAGAACGGATAGGTTTCGTTTGCCCCATTCACGCTCAACGGAACGAATATCTCCGAATGCTCCAGCTATGTTTATCTAGGTCGGGAAATCAATATGATGAACGACTTAGCTGCAGAATTGAGCAGAAGGAAACGAGCGGCTTGGGGAGCTTTCAAGAGCATCGAGGATGTAGTGAAGAGAACAAAGATCCACCCGACTCCATGCCCACCTTTTCGACTCAACGGTTCTTCCTACCCTAACGTATGCGTCAGAAACCTGGTCACTGCGTAAGCAGGATGAAAGATCACTCAGCGTTATCGAACGCGCAGTCGAAAGGACGATGCTAGGAGTATCCTGTTTCACACAAGTAAGGGGATGGGATCCGAAGCTCCGACCTACGACAACGATGAAAAATCAAAGATGCCGTTTTATACGCCAAACAGTCGACGATAAGGCCGGACACGTAATGCGTATGAATGGTAACCGATGGACAAGAGCCGTTAGTGACTCGATTCCTCGGGATTTCAAACACACTGCAGGAAGACCACCGACCTGATGGTCAGAGTTCTTCACGAAAAGCCTAGAAGAAAGATATGATGCTCAACGAGTCCCTAAGGCGAGCACAGGACCCACTGGGCTACTCTTGCACACGACAGGGAAAAATGGAGGATTTACTGGCGTCCGCTCGAGTCACTCGACGATCAGCGAGACTACAGGTGATACAGGTGATACAGATGACTCCGTGTATCATATTAGGATTTCTATCCCCTTAGTCAAATCTGCTACCAATTTGGAGGCTTCCAAAGGTAGGGAGAGCTTGATTTACCTCAATACGAAATCGAACCAAAGAGTGGACTTGCACTGCCGTAATCGTTGCATTACACACGCCTTTGACGATTATTATTGCACAAAACATTAGCATTTTTCTCGTTACAAGAGTCTAAAGAAAAATCAAGAAAGCGCATTCTAGCGCTCAATTTTTCCCACAAACTTCTTGGCTGTCGTCCATTAAATATGAGAAAATTGTCACTGGAATGATAATTTGACAAAACCGAGAGGCATAGCAGCACTGAGCATGTTCTGGCCACGCTGACACTTGTCACGCTTCCACCGAGTACACACGGGTTATTCATAATTGTATTTACAACCGTTAGAGATTTTTGCAATCAACTACGCCTTCATTGATCGTCGAGTATTTTGATCCATCCCTTTGTATCAAAGCTACCATGTGTGCTCAGGTCGCTTGATAGCGGGTCATAAAGGACGAAGGGAATCACACTATTGATTGTAATTTCTGTTTCTAAGCTGTTTCTAGAGACAACACAGCTGTGGGTAAATTGCTTGGTTCTGTTCGTAGCATAGGTCTACTGTCAACTGAGCATTCGGATGGAAATAATAAACTACTTACCTTGGATAAATCCGTTTAGGAGATTAAAATTCTCGTATTATATCCTAGTTCGACATATCGGACCACTCTCCAGCCATAACGAGGCGTAAATGATTGCAGCAACGGTACTACTATGTTGGAGAATTTGCCTCTAATGAGAATGGGAATCGAACTAACTCTTGAGTAGCTTGCTTTGTATTCCCCAACAGATTCACTTTGTAAGAAATTGCACTATAAGTGTAGCAGTGAACGAACATTTTCAGATTTTTATCATCAAAAGCATAGCTATATAAGCAAAACCACAATGCTTAATACGGACAGCACAAAAACATCCGAACAGGGAGAAACAAGTTTTCTATTGAAAAAATCGCAAACCTGCGCGATTTCTACATTTGAACCACTCAGGTAAGTGACTTTTCGGAAGGAAGATTTAAGCAGAGTTCGTTCCCTGTAGAGAAATGTTCATTGGTTCAGAAACACAGCAAGTAATTCTTCTATTTCGGTTGAATTTCTTTCGTCAGTAAAAAGCTGAGTGCCATTTTTCGTTAAGACTGTAACACGAATTGCTTTCGATATCCACGCTGCTGCATATTTCGGACCGTACATCTCGATTTCAATGCGCATATCGATCACGCTTCAACGGTGCCCGCCCCAATAAGTGGACCTGCTACCCCAAATTGACCGCGATCGTGAAAAGGGTAATATAGCACAATATTGAATAAAATCTTCATAAAAGCATAAGAAAATGAAGCTCTCAGCGTTGATCGATCTGTCTGGAGCGATGCGAGCCCATGTGCATTACAGGGTGCCTGTAACCACTGCGCTACACACGCCTCTAAAAGTCGTCATAATTCTTGCGAATGCAGATTTGGAATGGATCAGCCAAGAAGACATGAATGCCTAACAAAGTGCTTTAATAATAAGGTTAATTGAGCACAGACGAATATATGACTAGTCAACTGTCAGGTCTTTTGATACTTTGAACGAATTATGCTTATCTCTCAGGTACTTACACCATAGCAAAAGGAGTAACAAAGTAAATTCGTTCGCGTTCAGCGCACTGGTTAGAGGCGCATTGCAATATAAATGTTGTCGTTGGTGCCAGACTGGGCTATCCAAGTCCCTCATCCCTTAGATGTCGCGTCCAATTGCTGCAAAACTTATTTGGGAGGATGGATGTAACCTCTGACTTCATATAAGGATCGTTTACTGTAAATTATTGCACAGGAAAAAGGTGCAACTAATCATTTCTGTTATATTATGGATGGATTTGAATGCAGGGAACATACTAAACGGACTGGTCAATTCCGAACTACTAAGCAGATCTCCATTGTAATTCTTTCATTATTCGATTATTCAGTCATAAAAACTAATGTTTTCCAGAGAAGGTGATGACGTGGATTTGAATACGGAAAAGAGCAATAATGAGAAAAACCATGGTAACCAGACATTTCAATATTTTACGATGGAAGAGATTTTGTGTTTAAGAGAATGTGTGATATTTCCAATAACTATCTGATGCAGGAGTTAAAGCGATGAAAAAAGAGAAATGTGCATTTTGCTTGGGAACATAATCCAGGCGCAGAATTTGACGACTAAAGCGGTGTAGGAACAAGCAGATGGGGAGTGCTGGGTCGCGAATAACTCCATAGTTCTGTGATTGAATAAAAAAGCCGGCAAGATCTATTAGTGGGCAACTCTAACCTCAGAAATACAATTATCAACGCAGAAGAACCCTAAGAGCGATGTGATCGTAGGCTCTTTGATAATGGATGGTAAGAATAAGTGTTGAACATTTGACAGATGATCTTTCTGGTGATCAGTGCTCTAATAATCAAGAAATTATTTTCCTAATTAGGTATGGCAGGTTCGAGAACATCACAACACATAGGACCGAGTGGAAAAACTGCGACCAGCACTTCACAGCAATCTTCAAGAAGAAAGGTGTGTATGATAAAAAGCAAACGCTTCTACAAATTTTACCCCAACGATTGTAGCTTGTTCTTAAAAAAAATACGAATCCACCGTATTAACTCTAGATGGCAAACATCAATATGTGAACGCAATTAATGTCAATGTTTGTTAATGGCTTCACGTTCAGCAATAACTGTTGAATTGACCGATTTTTAACCAACAAGGAGTGTTGTCCGGTAACTTTTATGGTTTACCAAACTAGACGCATGGTGGCAAATCTCACTTTGACCCATAGGGGAGGTAACGCCTGGGCTGATGACTCTAGGGAATCACAATGGCTAAGTCAGCAAAACGCTAGCCTCAGTACCCTTACACACTAGGCGGTGCCGTCTACGATGTCAGGCGGTGAGACAACAAGTGAAAGGCGGTCAAATCTCAGGTTGAACAGGACGTCATTAGAAGCGCACAAAGCGAGCACGCTTCCAACAAATCACGGAGACCACTTCTTGCTGTGCACCTTAACGCCAGAATAATCTCTTCAGACGCCGACTTCGCACTTTTCTTGAGGTTGCCGATCGACTTAAATTCTATGTGATTACCCTACAACAGATGAAAAGCGGGAAAGCCCACACCAACATACACCACCCAGATGACGGAACCCTTATTATTCGTAGAGAAATTTCCGTTAAGAAATGTAGGGAGCTTTGGCTTTGTTGTACACCCATCTATTAACCTCATATGGAATTCTGTTACCGCACTTATCCATTCTTTCTCTACAACTTGCGCGTTAAAAGAAAATCGGTATCATCAGTTGTTACTCAGTGAGTTGTACAGCTGATAGCGTTTTACAACCAGTTTGAGGAAAGAATTCGCAACAAGGAGCCCTTCTAGAAATTTGTTGTTGAAGACATCAACGTCACATTTGGAACGCCTAACGAAAATGAATACAAGGTAGAAAAATTTGGAATAGGAGGACGAAATGAGGATGACAGTTCTCAATAAAATCCTCTCTTCGTATGACTAGCAGATAAACGAAGACCTGGCCGAGGACTACACACTATTTATCGAAGGACTTAAAACGTGTGCCCAACTCGGCAAAGTCCCTCAAACAAGAAGTTCAGACCGCATCCTCATAACCACTAAAGAGTTACTCCAAAAGTTAACGGCACTGAAGCTTGATTCTAGTTGAACACATCTAACAGGTCTGATAATAAATGATATCATTAGGAGATCTTTGTAGGAGGATTAACATCAATATAGGCAGAAAAAGAAAGAAGTGCCGACGGTATCTTTGTGACTACGATGTTCCGCTACCTGCTCTGGTGAACGGGAATTGGACTATCATTACATCCTACCATGGTATGGAATTTATAGCGGAAAAGTTTTATACCAATCCCTCCTGCTCCAGAATCTTCGTTCTCCACCTCGAAATCCCAGATGGTGAAATACTGCTCACGATTCTACATTCCGAAGTTCGTGTTGCGATAGAAAGCAAGAAGAGAAGAACAGCTGTAGGACCCGATAGTGTCACCGCTGATTTCCTCAGAGCTGTTGGCCACGAGTTACATGAAATTCTCGCAACCCACACGACATCTTACCTTCAAGAATAGAAAACCCAAGACTTATGAAGCACTTTGCGTTCGGTCCTCCTACTCAAGAAGATTGATTGAAAGGGACTTCGTTACTATTGTCCAATACGATTCTTGAGTTTACTCTACAAGGTGTTCATGAAGATTATCTTTGCGCATCTCGAAGATCTTGGATGAGGCAATAACCAACTCAGCAATCAAGGATTCCAACAGGAATTCTGTTTCATGCACCGCATCGAAACTGTACCACGGAGAACAAGAGTTATCGAAATCTGTAGGGAGTGCCTTTTACCCACTGTCGTAACATTTGTCGACTACGAGAAAGGGTTTGACAGAGACGAAATGAACGAAATCCTATGAGCGCTCGTCGACCAAAGAGTGGACCTTGCCTGTGCACAGACACTAGCCGCCTGTTATCGGTACTGCAGCACAAATACACAGCTTTTCATCGACCCATCACCATGCCCATACGAAACGAGGTTCCAGAATGCGACAAAGCAATTCCTCAACTGTTTACTGTTGCAATGCAGTGGATAATGAAGTCACTCGACAGGGACCAGAGTGACATACGTATTGATGAAAATTTCCTACTAAACCTTCATCTCGCGGCCGACATTGTCATCTTTTCGAGGAATACCAGTGAAGCAGAGACGATAATCAATCAACTCAAAGAGGCGGGAAAGAAGATCAGACTACATAAAGGATCAATGCTGCAGAGGTGAACGGACCGAAGTGGATGGCTCTCTGATTACAGGAACCACCTCGTACGTCTAACCTGAACGTTTAATGAGCATGGAGAACAACATGAAGGAACTAGATAGAAGAAAAAGAACAGCATGGGCCATATTCGCGTCACTCAAAGAAACCACCGACCAACCAACCAACCTGAAGCTCTCCACTCATCTTTTCGACTCAGTAGTCATCTCAGCGCTCTGTTTGCAGCAAAAACTTGGGCTGATACTTCTACTACGTCAAGAAATCCGTGTACCATCCACAGATCACTTGAATACTGTCTTCTTAAATTAACCGGTTACTCATAGCGTCTGGCCGGAATGCGCAGTTCGAAACTTCGAGACCTACCGTATCTTCGGGATCCGGAAGAATATACATTAAAGGCGAGGCACACATTTGCCGATCACATAACAGGGACACATGACAAATGGACAAAAAGAACAGTGGAGTGGATTTCAAGATAACGCAACCTTCTTCATGGGGACCATCAAATGATGGGCGGACGTGTTCGCCTATTCCTAGCGATAACCATCCGCATTCGCAGGCGGCGACGGTTTCAGGGTTACAGAATGAGTTTTGCTGGCGTCACCATGTTCGAAACAAACCACCACCATGGACGAAAATTGCGAGAAAGATAAACGAATAAAAACTATGCTGAGGCTTGTACAACCAGTAAATACAGGACACCCAATTATCCTAGTATTGTCACTCGCTTGAGGCCCTAAAACTCTAAGGGTTACGGAATGGGTCTCGTGGACGTCACCATGTTCAAAGCAGCTCACCACCATGGACAACAATTGAGCGAGAGAGAAACGAATGAAAATGGTGCTGGGGCTCGCACAACCAGTAAAGACCGGCCATATAAGTATCCAAATAAGTAGGGCGATGGTAGACTAGTGGCGTCGATGATATCGATTTTCCTTCATTACTGGTGGTATTCCGGAAAAGTGCAGTACTGTTTGCTAAATTTCTTTTTTTACAATGAAAAGTTATTGAAAGGCAAATAGTGCTCTTGGCTGCATAAAATTTATTAGAACTTTCTTTCCAATCCATATCAACTACACAATGAATTGTCTTCAGCAGAAGTTGCTTCTGAGCGCAGTGGTGATGCTTGTGTTAATTATTGCGTTCACATCGACGGCGACTATCGTGGTGTTTCTGCACTGGAACGGTTCCGTGGCTTGGATTCCAGAACTTTCGTCTGTACTTCGAGAAGGCTGATTACCAATGAAGAAATTTAAAGCACATACGAATTGTCATCTACAACTTTTCTAGTTTAATATCAAAAAGCTAGGTTCTTTTGCAACTAATCTCAATAAAAATGTTTTATTATAACATGTAAAATTTTACATGTTTTCAAACATTTAATAATCCAGGACAAGCCATGATATTTAGAAGAAAACAAAACGAATGGCTCTAACACATAGAAATGGCAACATACACATTTATATTATACTATATTACTTACTCCACGAATCTCCCTCACATGAGGGATCTCGAGCCGGTTAGTAGCGAGGCTACGTGGCGCGTCCCCAGGTGGCGGCTAGGGAGCTGATCGCGGACCAAAAGCGACTTTTGCTTCCCTGAGAGGCAGGTGGATCAAGGGGATGGACTCCCCCTTTCTCCTGCGCCGAATTGGCACATACTTCCTGTATTTTCTAGGCGTATTCATTCATGCGTGTGTGGGTGCGTTCTCGATTTATGCGGATTGTATTCTACGAGACAATTCGGCCAAAAGCCTGCAATCAAGTGACAGGGAAGTATATGGGAGGCGGTTAGGAGTCGCCTCCAACAAATAAGCTCCATGTCCACTCTGGGAGAGCGTGGCAAGCTACCCGTGAGTATATCCAGCCCGCACGTCCAGAGCCCAGCAAGCTATGCGTGGGTATCAAAAATGCTAAACACAGTAAAAAAAAAGAAAACGGGCCCCATTCCCTTGATCCCGAAACAGCCCCCAATTTCGCAACGGCCGAGACGAGACGACGCCATCCATTCAACGCCGTCTATGACACTACAGAAGAACTGTTCCTCGGAACATGCGACGCAAGAGGCGTAGGCGGTTCGGCGTTCTCGTCAACACGACTTTGTCCATGAACATCGATTCATTCGAACAGCTTACAACCCGAATCGGACGTTTACGATTAAAAAGATGTGGATCAACACCGGCTTTGACAATCTTCGTCGTTTACGCGCCAACATCAAACTATGACGAAGAAGAAGACGAAGCGTTCTACAT
>MQTX01000055.1:2126832-2264848 GCA_009735665.1 Angiostrongylus cantonensis
ATAGAAAGTTTTGCCTAACCGATGTCGCTGTTGTCCCAAAATTTACACGGGATCAGACCGCTGTCTCCTTCGTGCAAGATTTTACTTCTCGCGGAAAGGAGAAAAAGCCGCTAAATTCAAAAACCGAAGTGACAGAACCACCACAAACTGGGACTTATTCAACTCATTAGTCGGCTGTTGGTAAGACGCCGTTGTCGACAACATCGATGAGGAATACGATCGGCTCATTGAACACCTTAACACCATGAAAGCTGAGAGTTCGAAAGTCACCGAGAGACGCCTGTCTCCAGAAACTCTCGAGCTAATACGCGAGCGTGGAATCGCACGAGCTGCAGGTAACCGCAAGCGAACGTCCGAACTTGCGAAACAATGCAGACAGGCGATAAAAGAAGATCTTAAAGAGAGAAGAACAGCAGCAATGGTCGAGGCTGGAGAGGCTGAGAAAAGCATTCGCAAAGCCCGCCGAACCTTCGCCAATTACAAGACGAAGATGACTGCACTCCGACGCCCAAACGGAACAGTAACAGAGTCCAGAAAGGCAATGGAGAAAATCATTCGCGATTACTCTTCAGATCTCTTCGATAGCCACGTTCATCTCCCGTCTTATGAAATAAAAGTAAGGGATGGGTCGCAGCTTAGTCTCAATTTTTGGAGATTTGCTGGTTAAGCCATTGTGGTTCCCTGGATTCCCGAAGTCAGCCTGGCCTAAGTCTGCCCCAGGTCTTCACCACCACAGGTTGTCGCAGCCTCTGTGGGATTTTACTATATTACTTAACACAGTTCCCAGGATCGACTTTCTATTAGCTTCGGCATTGTAATATGAATGCGTCGCTTTTTGTTCATCAATCTCGAGGTTGTTATACAGCACACATTTACTTCTATAGAAAACGTAATAAAATACAACAGTAGTTAACGTTTCGGTAGTACCACCTTCTTCAGAGCCTGTATACTGATATCCAATTTACTAGGTCAAACGCTTCAATAACACAAAAAAACGAGAAACTCTATGGACAACTATAGTTGAATTACCACTGGCTACTTTACGTCGCCAGTTAGTTCGTAACCGCGTGCATGACCGTCTACGTGAAACAACAAATTGCGTAATTTGCCCTTTTGGCAATGACGGTGATTGCATGAGTTCAGGAACGATATGCCTGATCTCTTGCAATGGTTGCGGAGATGAATATATTGGCGAAACGGGCAGACCCTTGTGTGTTCGTATAAAAGAACACCTAGATGGCAAACGAAAAGCAAGACAAAGTACTCCACTAGGCATGTAAAGGATACAAAAGCATAGCGGAGACGATTTTGAAGTAAAGTCAATATCCTTGTACAGGCGACTAAAACACCAGAGCGAAAACCTATTGAGGATTTTTGGATAAATGCCGAAAGACAAAGCAAAAGTTGAAGGGCTTCACCTAGTAAATTGTAGTATTAATGTACCCATCCACGCACTGAAGGCGATGCTGCCGAAACGTCAGCTGCTGTCGAATTGTATTGTGTTTTTCTATGGAAGTAAATGTATGCTGTATAACAACCTCGAGATTGCTGAACGAGAAAACGACGCACTACTTTATACAATTATTTATTTGTATGTTTAATACCTTTTTCAATGATAGAAAGTAAAATTCAGATATAAAGCCAAAAATAAGCCAAATGCCGTTGATTTGTGTGCGCCATGAAGGGTGGTAATGAAAAATTTTATTTATATTCTGTTCAATTGTAAATGACTACCACATAAAAGTGCCCAAGACAAAGAAAGTTGTGAAAACGCAACAGAACCATGAGGTGATGAATAGGAGAGTCTGTCAACAGAAAATGCACGAACTGTAGAAATCAAGAGCCGTTGTGAACACTAAAATTATTCTGGGGTTTTCAATTACGCGCAAAACTGCGCCAACTAAAAGCAAAATATAAAAAACTATTAGAAAAATCTGCCTAATTTTACTCGCGATGGAAAAACGAAGCCTCTCATGTTATGCAAAAATGCCGACATTGTCTTCCTTACAAAACAGAAAGTGGGTACTCCCAGAAGCACTAAAAAATGTGGTAGATCATGTGAGCTGCAAGATGATAGTAGTGCAACAACTGCTTAAACAAAAAAAAATCGTAGTCAACACCTTACTCCGTTGATAGCACTTTTAATGGGATATAGCTTAATCGACCTCGAAATATTTATCAAACCTCCACCGTTGGCTGGCTTTGGTTTCATCACAATGCACGAACACGATGTCCCCACCTGATTCCACACCGTCTACATCCAAACATAATCCCCGCGTTTCATGTTGAAGTACACCATTCTGTAGAGTGAATAGAGTAAGAGGATTATATAAGCTATTTGAATCAAACAGGAAAAAAAGTAAAAGCGAGAAAGTGGGTTATTGGTGGGAAAGTACACAACACATCGTTAGTGTATAACCTCATTTAGAAAACATAAATTATAATTTCAAAGTTCTCGATAGATAGTGAGCCTACGTAAATCCCTTCCAGAAAAAAAATCACTTTAACAAGGAACTGGCTGCTAATATTGTTAGCTTTGCAAAACAAGTAAACCATCTTGAGCTACTCACCTCAGTGTGCTGGAACTTCACAATGACGTCTTCCCGACACTCTTGGAGTACAGCATTGTAGACATCTGGTCGTAGTTGATCACCCACTTCCACACATGTAGTTTCTCTACGCAATTCGTGCTGCTTCGATATTGAAAACATCTACAGCATGCAAATAATATCTACACAGTCATTTTTTGAAGTACTTTTTTACAAGTGCAACCAAAATTTCCAGCTCAAATCCACAAAGCCCACACAATATCATACCTATAGCAACTATCCCCCAAAACACTTTATCGCTGATTACTGATCATATAGCCGTATATCGGCAGGTGCTTGTCCATCAACTCACCATTCTCCTATCGCTCACGTAGTCCATTATCCCTATTTGACCACTGCTGTGTAGGACCATGTGGCTTTGGCTTATGTCATTCACTCAGCCGCCCCTGAAGCCGTTGTGGCTCCGGTATAACCCAAGCACACCTCTGCGTAATGCGCACATTCCGGTAGGCTGCGTTTAACACACTACGTATCTCAGCCGCTGTCCCTGTCGTTGATGGTGTGGACGTGGGATTACCCATGGCTAAGTACTCACTGTACTGTTGCGTCGTTATTATTTATGTATTAATGTCGTATTTATGTGCATGAAGGTTTAATTACCCGAGCTTTAGGCTGTTCATAGAACCATCAAAAGATCCGTGTGGTTAACGAATTCATCTCATCAGTTCAACACTCAAACGATCCACCACTACACAACTCAGAGGTCAACGTACGCATTCACCCCTCAAACCATTACAGTATCTATATTTAGAGTACCTCAAAGGCTAAAGTGAAAACTCACCTGGGAAGCACTTCCAGCTTCTTGACAAGCAAACACACCAAGAATTACAGTGCCCTAAAGGGTAAGCAATCACTTGAAAATTATAAACTTGCTCTGCATTTAACGAGTGATCGATAATTGATCGTATAACCAAAATGGCAGTCTGTGCGAGGAGCGTTTAATGGGTGCATCGAGAACACTAGTGTAGGTCATCTGAAACTAAAGACTACAGTTAAGGACTATGGTGTACGGTTCAACGACATCCTCCAGCGTCATCATTCACAGATTTCATCGTTAGCAAACAGAAAGTTTTAAAAGCTATAGAATGAACTCATTAATGTGAATTCGCTTTCGTAGTCAAATGAAATTGCTCCCACTTTGAAATAACAGCGAAGAACATTAGGCTATGAAATTTCAGTAGTACTAGAAACAACGACTGTGACTGGCATAATACTTCCAAAAACTCGTAAAATGTGTTCGGATTTTGGGGAAATTACAGCGGGTTAAATTCCACCTGCATCTTTTTTCAGAAGCCATTTAAAACACGGTTGGACGTGCCTCCCAATGGTTTACTGCCTCGTCGTGGTTGGAAGGTGTTCCAAGGTGCGTGCCGGGTTAAATGTACAGCGAGGACTTCATCCTCCCTGCAGGGCCTCACAAGTCGAGCAGCCTGATGTTTCCCACTGGTAACCTAGCTAGGAGCAAACCAATAGCAGGAATTATTACCGTCTTGTTATCAAACTAGTCGCATAGTGTCTAATCTCCCTCCGATCCAAAGGTGACGCGACTGCCTAGAGTTGTGACGAAATGAGGAAGGCTTCGGCTAGATTGATCCCGAGACTCAAGAAAATCGCAGTGGATAGACCAGCGAAACTCCGTAAACGCAGAAATTATGTTGGGTCCCGCACGACCAGTGGGAACGGGCCATCCAGGTATCCAAGTAAGGTTGGACGTGGGTTAAGTTCTACCCATATGATACAAAAATAACAGCCACTTTCAACTTTAAACCAATATGTTTTTAGTCAAAATGAATTCTATTGATTGCTCGAATCTACAAATCCTTTCCTACAGAATAATATTTCCCTCGTTTTACTATCAGCACATTCCGAATTTAAGCAGTCCATCAAATGTATCTTCCCACTTTCGCCGTTGAAGCTCCTCTTTCGAATATGAAAGAATTTGAACAAGCGATAGTGAAGGATTTTTTTCGTGAATTATAGATGATGTCCCGTATGCGTTGATGTCTATGGCTACCGGTATTTCGCTTGAAATTTTAAAAATTTGAATCCCTTCTCTACTTATTTTGGAAATCCTAATCCTAAACAATTTTAAAAATCAAATAACAACTCTTAAGAACCATGCTTAGTTTGAGATAGACGGAGCGTCTCTTTTATAAGTCGGTCACATTTTCAATTTCATAGGTATTCTATAAAAAGGTAAAGGTTGATAAAGTTAAAGCTCTCGGCGTTGATCAATCACTGAGGAATGCGCCATACATTCGATTTCACCAACATTATCAGAGCTGAGGGAACGCATATCTGGCCTAGACAATGTTCGCAGTAGCCCACCAATACCTTTAGTCAGTGGGGCCATCCTCCTAGACAGGTCCGCTACCAACTCACCGACACTAAAAAGATAGAAGGTTTGGTGAGCCACAGGCGCGGGATCGAACCTATGTGTATTGCAGGGCACCTCTAACCACTGCGTTACATGCACCCCTTTATATGTATAAGTATTCTATATGTTTAAAAAATGCCAGAAATTTGCGAAAAACCAGCTTCGGTTTCCAAGTGTTAAAAACAAGGCTGTTTTTGTACATTCAAACGGCGACTTCATATTTTCAAAAACTTGAAGTCCTTCTGTTCATACTATGTAGCACTTTAAAGAGCCGATTTAGATTCATACTTAAATGATTTCCTCTCAACGGTTTACCGCCTCATTGTGGCTGGGAGGTTTTCCAGGGTGTCGGACTGCGATGTATAGCGAGGGGATTCATCCCCCCGCAGGGTCTCCCAAGGTAAAAAGGAGTCCGGCGTTTCCACCAGGAAGACTGGTTAATAGTAAACCAATGCCAATATCCACCACCGTCTTGGTATCAAACTCGCATGGTGCTGAATGGTACTCCTTTGATTCACAAAGGCTGTGACTTGGCCAGGCCGTCCTCGGGATTCCAGGGAGCCACAATGGCTTAACCAGCAAATCTCCGAAAAGTGGTTATTATGCTGAGGCCCGCACAACTTGTGATGACGGGCCGCTCGAGTATCAAGTTCACGTATTTAAATGATTTAGGTTACTGCTTTTATTGTTAATTCTGTTCAATTGAAGATATTAAAGTAACAACTGTAATTCAAGTACCTCGATACGATTTCAGATATTGAGGTGAAACTACGGTAATACGTTGATTCCAAAAGTTTCTCAACAAAGACAAATGTTCTGAAGAAGAAAAATTTCTCGAGTTGATAGTTATCAGTGACGACTATTGGAAAATGTTAACTCAAGCGTAGATGTATGTAGAACAATTGGGGAGTTAACAAAAAAAACCGAAATCGGATTGGGAAAACGAAGAAACATCGAATGAGTGCTGGAAGAATCCAACGAAATGCAAAAAGATCGCGGCCATAAAATTTGTCTTGAGTTATTTTGAGCAACAAAGACAATGAGTTTTCTTTGTTGCATTGTGATGACAGAGCCGAAACGGGCTTCGCATGATAATCAAAAAATTTCTGCTTAACTTAAGGAAAAGGCACCTAAACACTCCTCGAAATAAACAGAAATTATCCTATACTATGAACCAACCTTGTTTTCAAGTCGCTGGAGAGTGTCAAGGCAAAGACTGCGTTCAGTCCGGACGTGACCATAAGCGTAGACATTTTCATCAGGAACAAATTTCTGCGGTATCACATTATCCAGATACCACTTGAAAGATCTACATTTCAGACGCTTTCGCAGCTGTTTTCGTTCCGTTAAGTCTCCGACATCGAAATCCTGAATTTAAAAGAATGAGACCGGACCGCTGAAGAAGACCTGACTCGACACGAAGGCGAAGCCGCCACATCGAGGCGATAAACAAGCGTGGACCATCGACTCGGATCATCGGCTCTGATGAAGACGAAGACGTCGAAACGTTAGCCGATAATAAAGATTATTATCAACCTCGTGTAAGCTCATCAAGGAAAAATACGTATTAAAAGAATGAGTCCTTAATGTTTACAAACAGCTGATCATTTCATTATCCATCTGCTCTATTTTGAACTACGACATAAGGCAGGTGTTGAAAACCTTGAAAACGTCACTGACGACGGAGAGTTGGTTATTTCTACCGAGAACCCAATCAGGAAGAGGCAACAATAGTCACGCTCTGGTAGACTGCTATTTCAACTACACTATAACGCGAAAATTTGTCTTCACCGACATCGTCAACTTTCAGCTTTACACGAAAAAGACAAAGTCGAGCATTTTACTTCGAGCTAATGATTCCCCGGTGCCGAGAACTGACTCTAAGACCTATTTTCTACCGTCAGCTGCTACATTGAGAACACATTCATAATTGCATATAGCAATGTTTGCAATTGACTTCATACAAACTACAAATAAGTGGTAATAAAGGTGAAGCGAGCAACGTTGCTCAATCCCTTTTGGCGACACCATGAATGCGATTCCATCCACTTAATCAACATACAGGTAATTCATTTGACTTATAAAATAACTTACGGGGTTCTACCGATATTTTCAAGTCCACTTTATCCGCATAAACAAGTTTGGTGATAAGTTACACAGCCTGAGAGATGGGTGGCATGGTTAACCCCGTGCGCATTGTAGAAATAACGAACACGTGTGCAATGTAGGGCACTTCCAACCATTACGCTACATAAACCCTTCAGTCACAATTAGACTGGACCAAACGGATCATGATGTAAAGGCTCACTTTAAGACCCATTCGATGAACGTAGAACAGTCGACTATATTCATCCATCCATACATCTGCTAGTCGCTTCGAATTCGTACCATGTACATCTCGGTTGCCATTTCGACCTGTATGTGTTGGAGCAAAAATCTAATCTGCAAACTAGTAGTCTGTTGAAAGTCCGAAATGATTGTGTTATTCAAGCTGATTGGCCTTCATGAATTGCTGTAGTAGAATTACAGGTTTATTTTGGCTCTATTTGGTTAGCTATATTGAAATAGTTAATGTATTAGCAATACCACCGAAAGTATGTTTTGAGTCTTTGAATACATCTATTTACCTGTCATATTGTAAGGATGTCCTGGACGGTAAATATGTCCAACGTGTGAGCACGGAATCAACTCAATCGATCCTCCACACATCCATACCTTGAGCCGGTATGTAAAGGAAGTGCAATTCAGTGAGAGAAAAATAAGCAACTATAAAAGTAGATCGATCTGACAAACCCGGAAAGAGATCTCGAGATTCTCGCCACCCCAAATATCCATTTCTTCATCATATCCGCCTACTTCGAAAAAATATTCTCGATTAGCAGCAAACAAACCACCAGCCATCGTTGGTGATCTACAATGACCGTAATTCTACAAGAATTCAAAGGTATTTGACAAAGCCAGAAGGTGCAGTAAGATAATCTAGTAATAAAGAACTTGGCAACCCTTTACTACCTCATCGTGGCCGGCAGGTGTTCCTGCGTGTCAGGCTATGGTGTAAAGCGAGGGGTTCATCTTCCCAACAGGGTCTCCTAGGCTGAGGAGTCCGGCGTCTCCATCAGGAAGCCTAGCTAGAAATAAGCCAACACCAGGATCCACCACCGTTCCGGTATCAAAATAGTCGCATGGTGTCTCCTTCTGATCTACAAAGGGGCGACTGCCTGTGGTGGTGACGACCTGGGGCTATCTTCGCCCGGCTAACCTCGAGAGATCGGAGAACCAAAATAGCAAAAACAAGCAAAACTCCGATAAAGTCTAAATTACGCCGCAGTACGCACAAGCACTGAAGACGAGCCATCCAAATATCCGAGAATCAAAGTATCTAAGTAATAAAGAAGACTCGAAGGACACACCGGATATAGTCAGTTTCCGGATTTCTTCTCCGTTGAATCTCACTCTTTGGCATGGGCCCTTCGTTGTAATGTAATGACCACCAAAATATTCCAACTCCTAAATTTAATTATAAGCTCAAACGAACCAAGACGCTGCAAAGGAAACATACCGCCGTGTGATCCTCCAAGATAGGCAAGATCGGAGTTGGAAATTGAATCGATGATTGGACAAACAACGGCTGTTCGTTCCTCTTTTATACGTGCCAGCAAAGGCTCAATCCTAAAAATATTTTCAGATATTCATTAGCATGCTGATACCGTACATGCTCATTATTCTGCATCCAAGCAAAAATCTGTTTTATTTTAAAGTTATTTAACAACTCTGCTTACTCCATTTCATCATGAGTAGGCAATTTCCATCACTAAATGTTGCATACGCAACTCAAAATCTACCTAATATCTGAGAAGCTCCCATTAAAAAGATAGTCGTACTTCGAGCGATAATTTACTTGGTCTTACAAAACACTGAATACTCTGGCAGTTAGTGCCAGAAGTACAAGTTCCCAATTTTGAGCATGGTTTTCGTGTAGCAGAAGTAACTGCAAAAGTTTGAAAAATTAAAACGCCTTATATGCCAGATTAGTCCACTTCTTAACGTTTACTGAGATCTTTGTTGTATAGAAGTTCAAGCTTAGCACTCCCTACAGTAATTCTCCAAAACTTCTAAGTGTAGTCTATTCGTCACCCGTTTCTCTTCACCCTAATCCGTGGAAATATTGTTGTAAAGAAGAAGCGTAAATAACCGAGTTTACAAGGATTCCTAATTTCATTAATTCACTTACAGATGTGTTTCGGTTTGGACTTTGAACACCAGACATTTGAAACCATTCATTCGTGTATTAAAAGAAGACCATGTAACTGCTAATTCAAAAAGCTCACCAGCCAGAATTCGCTTCACAATGTGAGTCGAGGAAAACTAGCACTTCACCGGTAGCTTCCTTAGCTCCTGTTAACTTTGCTCTGATCAGGCCTAGCCTTTCCGTCGAACGAATTAATTTCACCAGTGAACCGAACTTCTTCAGATGTTCAACAAGCGGCTCGCCAAGTTCTTCTGAAATTTATAACGCTAGCTAGTAAGCTATCCTCATCTAACAGGTCATGCAGTTCGAAAAATAAGGCATTCTATAATACTAGAAAACTGCATGGAACCAATATATCGGAGGCATTCCCAGCAAGCACACGTGGTCTTTGCTTTCAGGAAATAGTTAAGATTCTCCAAAGAGTTCCAGTGAGCATTCCCTAAAGTGCCTTTCACCCACACTTTTTCATTTGCCTGCAGCATGACTTCCACAAATACGATTAGATCTCCTATATGAAAAATGTCCCTTGTTGACTAAATAAAGCTAAGCATTGATTAGAGTTTCTCTTAAACATAAAACAATTCTAGGATAACACGCATCATACTACATGCTCTGTCATTCCGTTTTACCGTTCTGCTTTCGTCGGAGCTCCTAAGAAACATTTTTGAGAAAAGCTTGTCGTTGAAATTGCCCCGGAAAATTCTTTTATATTTGTGAAAAGACGAATGATATGGATTGATCTCCATGCACACGATTCAAAGGTGGTAGTCACTAACAGCTTAAATGAACGCATCCCTGTCTGTAGCAAGTATTAATTTCAATAAAAACCACTACGAACTAGAGTGGTTTGTCAACTGGATACTCATTTCTTTATATTATAACGACAAATTCCTGGTTTTCTGGAGCCCTTTAAACACATTATTCTCGCGTTCTTTTGTTTAAGGTAGTATCCACAATATGATTCAAAATTCGGGATCTTATAGAACATCCAAGATGTTACATTTAGTTTCAAACTGTTAATTTCAGCTTTATTTTTAAACGTATAAGAACACCTTCTCAGATTATCAGGCTAACACAAGGTTGGTAAGAATGGTTTATTCAACTAACGTCTCGACGTCTTCGACTTGTTCAGAGAAGCATTAATCTAAGTCGATGGTCCACGGATGGTCGTCCCTGTGATGTGGGTATTCGTTGCTGCCTCGACTCGATTCCAGTGAAGTGTAGCACCGCCCGAACGAAGTACTTTTTTCGGTGTTTTCCTTTCATACAGGGCAGATGTTGACCTAGCTAAGGTTCTCCATTCGAGCGCTGTTCGTTTGAAGAAGATTCGTCTCGCTACGACGATGAAGACGCCACATCGAGAACTAGAATAACTATGGACCATCGACTCTAATGAAGATGAAGGCGTCGAGGCGTTAGTCGATTAACAATTACACCAACTTATCAACCTCATATTAGCTTAATAATACAACAAAGCTTCAACTGTTAATACCGAGGATAAATGATGGTCGGTTTGAAAAATATATGGTAAAAAAATGTTTTTTTAATGTATTCTTTGCTTACAGCTTACACGAGGTTGATAATAATATTTATTATCGGCTAACGTTTCGACGTCTACGTCTTCATCAGAGCCGATGATCCGAGATGGTCTGTGCTTGCTGTTCGTCTCGATGTGGTGGCTTCGCCTTCGTTTCGAGTTAGGACTTCCTCAGCGGTCCATCTCCTCGAATGAGGCACACTCAAAATGTGCCAAATAAAATCAAAATAAAATGTTTTTTTATTTTATTTTACATGACCCGAACTTTTCCCGCATTTCATTCGTTTCCTCGAATCCATCATTCACAAAGGTTACCCAACTTTTTGCCAGTAAGCTGCTGGTTGAGGATTGTCCTCTTTATGAATGTCCTATGAATGTTCGAACAGCTTGCAACCCGAATCGGACGTTTACGATTAAAAAGATGTGGATCAACACCGGCTTTGACAATCTTCGTCGTTTACGCGCCAACATCAAACTATGACGAAGTCGAAGTGTTCTACATGGACTTGGAGAGGTTCTACAGAGAAGACCATACATTCTTCAAGGTCACCATCGGAGATTTCAATGCCAAGATCGGACTAAGAAGATCGTCTGAGGAACGTCACATTGGGACCCACGGATTAGAATGGAACGAACAGGGTGAGTGGCTCTCTGAGTTTATCATGGCGACCAAGACCATCCATGGTAACTCCCAATTCCAGAAGCCTCACCGTCAACAATGGACGTGGGAATTTCCCAATGGAAAGTACCATAGCGAAATAGACCACATCATAGTAATAGGAAGTTTTGCCTAACAAATGTCCCAGTTGTCCCAAAAGCCGAAGCTTCGCCAATTACAAGACCAAGATGATTGCACTCCGACGCCCAGACGGAACAATAACAGTGTCCAGAAAGGCAATGGAGGAAATCATCCACGATTACTACTCAGATCTCTTCGATAGCCACGTCCATCTCCCGTCTTAGGAAATAAAAGAGGATGGATATGCTGTTCCACCGGTTCTCCCTTCCGAAATCCGACAAGCCATTTCGTCGGTGAAAAATCGAACAGCATCAGGTCCGGAGAGGATAAGATCAGAACATCTAAAGAACCTTCCGCCTATCCTCGTAAGCACACTGGCTCGGCTCTTCACACGTTACCTGTCTGAATGCAAGGTCCCTTTTCAGTTGAAGAACAGCAAGACCGTGTTGTTGTTCAAGAAGGGCGACCTACACGGAAACCTGGTCACTGCGTAAGCAGGATGAAAGATCACTCAGCGTTATTAAATGCGCAGTCGAAAGGACGATGCTAGGAGTATCCCGTTTCACACAAGTAGGGGATGGGATCCGAAGCTCCGACCTGCGTCAACGATCAAAAATCAAAGATGTCGTTCTATACGCCAAACAGTCGAAAATAAAGTGGGCCGGACACGTAACGCGTGTGAATGATAAGCAATGGACAAGGGCTGTTAGTGACTGGATTCCTCGGAATGTTCAAACGTACCGCAGGCAGACCACCGACCTGATGGTCAGAGTTCTTCACGAAAAGCCTAGAAGAAAGATATGATGCTCGACGAGTCCCTAAAGCGAAGAAAACCCACTGGGCTACTCTTGCACGCGACAGGGAAACCTGGAGGATTTACTGGCGCCCGCTCGATTCACTCGACGATCAACGGGACTACAGGTGATAAGGTGACAGGTGATGAATGTCTTTGAAAATTTGCTGCCTCGACTCTCCTTGGACTTCTGGACTAGCACGGAAAGAGAGTTCCTATTAGGATTACACGGAGTGGACTGTTCTCGATCGCGAATGGCTGACAGGCCTGGTGAGTCCAGGGAGAGTTCGAACCAACATGGTGGTCGCAATGAACAGCATCATTAACGCTGGCGCTATCCACCCCATAAATGAAACAATAAAAAAAAGAATAAAATCGATCCCCGCGCCCATGGCCCACTAGGCCTTCCATCCCTTCGGGGTCGACAAATTGGTACCAGACTTGTGTGGGAGGGTAGCAGCACTGGCTCGATTCATCGGTAGGCCACCGCGAGTCAATGTAGAGGCCAGATATGCATTCAGTCACCATCAAACGATGCTTAATGAGGTCGAATGAATGGCGCATTTCTCAGCGATTGATCAACGCCAAGAGCTTCATTCTTTGGTGAAACAATAATTTACAAAAAAATATATCTAGGCCAAAATTATACCGAAAAGAAAGTACACCTTTGCCGCCATGGACCAAAACCTCTTCGATAAGTATTCTTTCTTTGATGAGCTAACACGAGGTTCATAATAATATTTATTATCGGCTAACGTTTCGACGTATTCGTCTTCATCAGAGCCGATAATCCAAGTCCATGGTCCACGCTTCTTATTCGTCTCGATGTGGCGGCTTCGCCTTCGTGTCGAGTCATGTCTTCCTCAGCGGTCCATCTCCTTGAATGAGGCACACTCATTCAGTGATGCCCTTTTATACACGATGCTGATGGTGGATATAATGATAATGTCCGTTGATAACTACTTGTTTTTCTTCCGGACATATATCATCGCGCACATCGTGCAGAAGTCGGTGTTGTTATTAGCTTGCCTAAAGCGTAGTAATACTTCAAAACAGACTTTCCTTGAACCTCGGTGTGCTTAATCAATATGTATTCTTTCTTTGATGAACTAACACGAGGTTGATAATGATATTTATTATCGGCTAACTCTTCGATAAGTCTATCACATTGTGAACTCCTCACCCACTCTAATTATCAAAAATTGTTGGCAGCTGTGACAAAACTAGCATCGTCCTTAATGCGTTGAAAATTGTTCACAATCCCGTGGAACACCTACAGTTGTCATTGAGAATATTTTTCGTGTTCACTTCTAATCGTTTGTCAAGAATAAAAAAGACGCCGTGCACTTTAAATTCGTTGTCGGAAGCTAGGCAAATCGTTCACGAATGTACCATAGGGATTACTCAAGACAGAACAAAAAAGTCCAAAACAAACCTCTGTCACTGTTATCATCAACAAGTATTATTTCTCTAAGCAAACGTGTTGGCGTTCGATTGACCACAGAATGAACAGTGCGAAGGAGCGCTAAAAACAACCTGCTAAACTACATATTAGAATTGAAGATTGAGACGAAAAACACTATACAGATAACCCGGATCAACTACATATTCCGAAAATACAAACGTGTAGAAACTTTTCCAAGACGAACATATTTTCTACCCGGTACTCCTCCACTTATTGGATACATGAATACTTAGATGGCCCGTCCTCACCGGTTGTGCGGGCCACATCATAATCTCCATTTTTTTCGGAGTTTCGTTGGTTTAGCCAGTGTAGTCCTTTGGAGCACCGAGGTCAGCCAGGCCAGTCTGCCCCAGGTCGTCACCACCACAAGCAGTCGCCCCCTTGTGGATCAGATGGAGATTTGCACTATGCAACCAGTTTTATACCAAGACAGCGGTGGATCTTGGTATAGGTTTACCCTTAGCTAGGCTTCCTGATTAAAAGGCGGGACTCCTTCTCTGCTTAGGAGACCCTGCTTGGTGAACGAATCGCCCGCTGTACATCATAGCACAACGCACAGGAACATCTCCTAGTCACGATGAGTGGGAACCGTTTAAAAGGAATCAATTCAGGTAATTTAAATACCCTGGAGCAGTCAGTGATCACGGAGCCGCTGGTTCGTTCACTATATTCGTTGCACTTGAAGTGACATCTACAAGCCCACTATGGACTATGGCTGTCATGTTATCCTATTCTAGATTTCGTAAGACAATCTCAATAGTGGTGGTAATTTTATTGAAATTTTACCACCTTCGTACCACTTCACGTCGATGTTGTCGTTGTAAAAAGGTAGAGAACAAAAGGTTAGGCACTGATCAATCTTTGCGGTACGGGCTATGCATTCGAGTATTTGAAGCATCGTAGAGGTTACCAAATGAATATTTGGCCTATGCAATGATTTGCGATGACTTACCGATTTATTTAGTGGATGTTCTTATTTTTTCAGACAAATTTAGTGTTAATTTGCCGACCCCGACAAAACGGATGGTTTGGGTAATCGAGGTTATGAGATTGGAACAAAGATAAAATAAATGTTGCAGAGCACCTATGACCACTGTGCTTCATGCGCTCTGATACCTTTACATAATTAGAAACGAGTGCGAGATTTCAATATGGTTCATGAAGGAAATTTACGCACTTAATAGTGTGTTCCGATGGTCTGAGACCTACATGAGCGTGTTCGTCTGATTGAAATCCTTCGCAAGGATAAAAATTAGTTTCGTAACTGTGTGGACTTCGTACTCAGTCCTTACTCAAAATTCTGCTTGCAACGAAGAATCCTTCGTTCAATATTCCACTACTCTCCAAGCTGATGTCATGTAAGTCACTCTTCCTATACTATATGAAACGTCGAAAATAATTTCCGTATAGTTAGATGATATAACTCTCGGTATTCTTGTTGAGCAAACAAGAAATGTTACTTTATTCTTTATTCCGTTAAAGCTGACGTTTCATGGGACTTCGCCTTCTTCGGAGCCTGGAAGGGTACTTGCTCAGCAAGAATACCGAGAACTATTTGACCAATGCTGAGGTTAAAGTTTTTTAGGGTTTTTTTAGATTAATAGAAATTCGGCCGCAGGAATTAGATGATATATTTAGCAGGCACTACCTGTGAAAAAAGGATAAGTAAACAACTTACATGAAAAAAACTCGTTAGCGAATACAATAACAACAGATGCTGTAGGAAGATCACTAGGATATGAGAGGCTAAGACATTCACTTGGTCTTGAGTCGGGGATGCTTCGATCTAACGAGACCTTGTCGCTAAATAATATTTGTAAAGGCTTTATTATCATACACCATCCATATACGATGCACAAACGAACCTTGCTAAGACATTCATGAAAAATGTCTTCAGTTGTTCTTGACCTTTTTCCCACTCATCGCCTTCTAGGTACACAGCAGCTCCATCTTCACCAGGGCCATATCGCCTTTTAGAAGCTGGTACCTGCATTGGGATAATAAAGCTTTTCTGAAAAGTGGACTGGACAACAGACTTTCGGTGACCTTCGGTAAGGACTTAAGGGCTACACGTATACGGTCTATGGGAACTCAAGTGTGGCACTAGAAAACCAACTTTATTCAAATACACTGTAGCACTTATATGCGCACAGCAACCCATTTGTCTAACACAAGGGGACGCACCTACTACGCCATAGCAAGAAACCATAAAAGTTGTGACGTTCATTTGTCATCTTCTAGATACCAATTGATCAATGAAATGAGAATAGAGAAGCGAAGCTTACTTGGATATTTGGACGGCCCGTCCTCACGGGTTGTGCGACCCCAGCATAATTTCCACTGTTTAAGAGTTTCTAGTCTAGTCCTCGTAGTTTCCTGGAGTCTCGAGGTAAGCCAGACCGTCTGTCCCAGGTCGTCATCACCACATGGAGTCGCCGCCCTTGTGAATCAGAGGGAGATTTGCCACGACGCAACTAGTTTGTTACCAGGACGGTGATGGATCCTGGTATTCGTTTACTCTTAGCTAGGCTTCCTGATGGAAACGCCGGACTCCAATCCCCCGCTGTACACCGCAGCCCGACACCGAGGAACGCCTCGTAGCCACGGTAAGGCGGTGAACAGTTGGGAGAGAAGCGCAACACAAAATTAAACAGGTAATCCGATCTCAGCTAAATTTTCGATTTGTCCACTCAAATTTTTTTCGATTTGGAGTGCGTTACTGAAAGTATTAAACAAATTATAAAGCTACGATGAAATCCTCCAAATACGGTGTTTCGAGATCAATAAGAAACGAAGTCTTCGAGACATACAAGTCTAGTTACATGATAAACATACAAAATTGTATCCTAAATGATAAACTTTCGTACAGTCCAACTCAGCAATCGTCTCAGAGACTGATTATTTTCCAAACAACCTGCAGAAAGACAAGTTGTGGTGGCAATCAGTGGTCATGAAGGGTGTACTGCGCTTTCCGAACCCAAGTCTCAAACAGTACAACGTCATGACATTCGATTATGCACGACTTTAGTTGAATTGAACAAATTACCAAAAAGGATGAAACAAGCTACCCACACTTTATACAGAGTTATAGCCAAATAAAACGAAGATCACAACAGTAGATGAGCCCCTAATGTTTTAAAGACGGATAAATGTTTGAGGTCTCTCGATAATCTACCTCGCTGACGAACTTGTAAGTCCAATTCGAATTCCTCGCTGAGTACTGCCTTCAAAGTGTGTTTCGAATTTAGCAACATAGCTGTCCTAACTGTTCACAGTAGTATCTTTTCGTGGGACATTACCTTACTTCACAATTTGAACTCAGCACAGTACTCCAATTTTATAACTGTGTTCTAACAGACACGCGACACGTACCGTATAAGTTCGTGCATGACTTGCACCCTGAAATTTCTTGGCTCCCTCACGGCTCCACGTAATGAAGAAGTACGAAGCGATACAGAAAAGGATCCAATTAAGTATACGAGACCGCTGTCTTTGCGTTAATGGCCATCGCATTACTCAATATAATCCACTCTGATCCCCTTAACACAAATTCATCCATTTTAAGAAGATGGACCAAAATAAAGCAATATTCGTGGAAGCAATAACTAGGTTCGGTGCCAGAGTAAGCAATAAGGTAATTGAAGTATAAAAACAATCAAAAACTAATTTTATCCAACAATTCACGAATAAAAGCAATCATGTTCATATAGTAACTATCGCTTCTTATCTCCAAGATCATCGATCATGTCTTCTGAGACCTAAAAATTGACGCGACAAGAAATTCGGAAAGTAGTACTTGAAAGCATAAAAAAAACGAAAACGATTCTTTAAGCAACTATTAAAAGGAAAAAGCTCTCAACGTGGACCAATCCTTGAGGGATGCGCCTTTGACTTCATTAAGCGTTTGGAGAAGATCGAATGCATACCTCGCCTTTCCAACGACTCGCGGTAGCCTACCGATGTACCTACCGAATCAGTGCTGCTATACTCCCAGATAAGCCTTGTACCAATTCTCCGACCCACAACAGATGTAACCTTTGGTGAGCCAGGGGTGCGGGCATCGATCCCATATGCGTAGCTGGTCGCCTCCGACCACTGCACCACACCCACTCTTATTAAGAAAGAAAAAATGGATATCCAAAATAATCACTAGAGAAATTGTCTACGATTGAAACTTATGAAAGTTAAAAGTTGAAAAATACCTGAGGCCATTTTGATGGTATGATGTCAAACAGGTCATCTTTTACGTCACCCTGTATGACGATCTCATCAACACCTGTAACCGAACTGCCACAAGCGAATTTTTGCGCGAACAATTTTGACGCTTGCTTAAGATCGATATCTAAAATATATAACATGAGATTCGGTTAACCATCAGATAAAAAGGCAGCAGTAAAATCTCCACCAGAAATGATGATCTATAAGATTTAGAATGCATTCGATGAACAGTCCAATCTCACCGAATATGGCAAGCCCTCTGATTACTGTAACGCTCTTCTTTCCTCGCGGTTCACGTTGCACAGTCACTTTTGCGTCTGCTGCCGGTTTCTTTTTATCGGCCTTAACTCCGTTGGGTTAAAATGAAAGTTATTTTGATAATAAACCGCAACTGATACCTTCACGATTCCTTTACCACCTCTCTTCTGATGCTTCTTCTCATCAGAAATATTTGAACTGATCTCAATCCCATTAAGTGCCTCTGGAGCATGTTCTTCGCTCCATTTTCGACACCTGTCAGTTATTCCAGAATATTCACAATATTCCAACGGCATAGTGCACTCTAAACACGAAAGATATAATAGCCCTGTACAAATCAATACTGCTCCACAATTGCCCAAAAAAAGAAACTAAAGTAAAGCCATTCAGATAATAATACCTCCACAGTAAATAACCTTCAACGGATAGGACACATCAGGAAGTGGCCCGGAACCACATGATACCACATCGGCATCTCGAGAAGAGCTCATTCTAAGAACATAAAGTGCAGAACACACGTTTCTGTCACTACGTGAAAGATATCCATGCACTTTACAAGGCATATAGAACTGTAAACCAAGCAGTGAAAGTTCGCACAACTTTATGCTGCTAGTTCTAACCAAGTATTTTTATAATAACATTTAATTCTTAATATACACACCCACATTCGAAACAGTATACAGATGAAGTGTTTGCAAGATCTAATATTTATCACAGACATTAATGACTCGATGCAAACCCATAAATAACAACAACAAAGCATACTAGAACAGCTTATCAAATTAGATAAAAATATAAATTGTAATCAACAGAGTGAGATGATAACAAATAACAAATCTATTTCGAGGCAAATACTAACTTCTTGGATCAACGAATTGCCATTTCTGATGCAGGCTGTGAGTAGTGCACTCTTCCATCAGCACATCTTCACTGCTCTTCAGTCCTGATGTTGACAAGCACAAACCTGTTTTAGTGTCTTTCAGCATTGAATCCTAAACACAGGTAAAGTGCCGAGGGCTGTGAAATATAAGCTATTAGAAGCTTAAAAAGCCCACTGTGTATTCCCAAATGGGACTACTTTCTGTACAAGGAGCCATCCTAATTGCACCTGTACGGGGATTTCCATCACGCACCAAAACCACTTCGGCGCAGTTCTTTTCTCTGCGCAACTGACCATCATTCGAAAGAGACATCAACTAAAGAGGTAATCTTTCCTTCACAGAAGATTGGTGGATACAGTTTTAAAGATATCTAACACTGTAAAAATTTCCTAAAAGAATTACTAGAAATGATTAAATTTGCAAAAATAAAAGAAAAAATAAAATTCAGAACAGACTTTACTGGCCAACAAGTATTTCTCATATTGAATGACTATTTTTTGGAAATATTATGCAGAACCATGTGGTATGAAAGAGAATACAAACACCACGTACTAAATAGACGCATTCAGCACTTTAAGGAAAACTACTGGATAAACAACACTGGGATAAATAATAGGTAAAAAAAACATGAAGTAATAATTGTTTTGGAGCATTCCTTACTCCTATGCTTGACTAGACGCTTAGCACACTAGCGTTACAGGACAATACTTGCCTGTGAAGCACTACCTTTACCCTGACATGGGAAGACGCCTAACATCTGAACTGTATTCTCATCCCGTTGAAGAGTATCCACACACATACGAAAGCCATCAACAACAGTGAATAGCTAGAATAGACCCAATATATTTTATAAACCGAAAACTAAAAACATTACAACAATACTGAGATAACTGCAAAACTCCTACTCTAAGTGTCTGCGGTGGGCGTAAAATACACTATCACCTCTTTCCGAAGCAGCGTCACACCATGCGGCTACTTCGCTTCGCCTTTCTCTCAGCCTGTTTTAATCTACAGGTGCTATAATCAATCACAATCTGCAGGATTGATCTAGGAAGCAAAAGTCGGCGCTGCTGATAGCACCTACTGGTTGAAACACGCCTCAGAGAAGGGCGAAACGAAGGAGCCGCATGGTCTGGTGGTGAACCCGTTAGCCCCCTGGAAAAGCAGCAGCGTTTTCGATCTCCAGCGCAGAAAATTGCAATCCAGAATTTTGGAGATACTTCAGTATCATTTAGTTTAGTGTAGTTTCAGCACCATTGTAGTTATATTTTACAGTATACTCTGCTATGGAAAAAGAATAGGCAGTAGATAAAAAGTGATTACACTTTGACTTCGACTACCAACATTACTCTAAATACCCTTTCACTTCGTCATTAAATACTTATTCATTCATTTGGCTATTGCTTGGACGTTTAGAACGAAAACTCAATTGAATCGTATGGAAAAGGTTGCATAATTCGCTGGAGAACAATGAACAAACATACCGTTCCGTAAGCCTTGACATTTTCATCCATTATAAATTTTTCTGGAATAACATTATCCAAATACCATTTGAACGATTTGCAACCAAGGCGTTTCCTTAATGCCTTACGCTCCGATAGATCACCGACATCAACATTCTTAACAATGCAATGGCACAACATTAAAACGACGTTCAAGATCCTTAGTAGAAAACGCACCAGTAGATCGTGTCTGTGAAGATAATAAAGCCTTTTGTAATCGTCCATCCAAACCTCTGCAAGCCTTTTTGAGTTCGTCCCGTGAACATCTTTATTGCCCCCACGACCTGCAGTTTTCGGGCACAAAACTTTTATATCATAAACAAGAACTATTCCAATCATTTCAAGCTTACAAACCTTCCCTAATTATAATCCTGTTCGATCTTTCTCATAACTTAGTCAAGGAAATAAATTGCAAATAAGAACAGACCTGTCATATTATACGGGTGCCCTGCACGAAATACATGACCAACATGAGAACAAGGTATGAACTCTATTGATCCACCACACATCCATACCTTAAACAAGCCGAAATTGATTGTATGTGTTGACAAGTACTTGGCAGTCAATATTGGAAAGTGTTCAAGAGGTATACCAATTACACTGAAAATACTGACTCTAAACGACATTTCGAGATTTTCGCCACCCCAGATATCCATTTCTTCATCATATGCGCCGACCTCAAAAAAGTATTCCCGATTAGCTGCCAAAAGTCCACCAGGCATAGTGGGAGATCTAAACTAAACCTGTGACATCAAAGACTCAGACTGCAATGAGAACTAATATGACCCAAAATATGGTCGTACTGAACATGCTCCAGAGCGAACCATTCACAAATTCATTTGCTTTGTCACAGAGTTTTCTTGCTACTCATTTTGTAACCATGGCACCACCAAGCTAGACATTCATATGATGCAGCGAAGGGAATCCATTTCCAGTCCAAAATTATGCAAAAAAAAAACTCTAGCGCATAGGTGTACTATATGGCCACATAAAGTGATGTTGTAAGGAGAATACTGAGATATCCTGCTATCTAAGATGCTGTCTCCTTTAAATTTCAAAAAAGTAACAATACAAAAAAAATAAATTATATATGATAAAACCTATAAACCTTATGTACTCCGTAGGAGTTTTACGTCTATTCTTTTCCCTTTCTGGCAAACCTTCCCACGTGAAATGAAGAGCCCAGGAAAAACCTAGGACAAATAGTGAACGTTTGAATATTACCTTGCAAAAAAAAATCTGACTAGAAGCAACCTCCAATCGACGTAGAATACTTATCACCATTATAGCGCATATTGTGAGCCGATATATCGTCAATACTTGGACAGATTATCGCATCTCTTTTCTCACTGATACGTTGAACTAAAGGCTCCAACCTGAAAAGAATCTGAACTATAACAAAAACAACAAATGCCATAGTATGCACCGTTCCATTAAAATTTTGAACAGTTGTGATAACGTACCTCCAACTGTTTACAACTTTAACATGAAAAGGGGTGTTCCTGGGTATCAAACTGCAACAGAGGTTCATTCCACATGTTGACCCAGCTAAAGTTAAAACTGAAATCACCACCGGTCTACTAGCAACCTAGTCGCGAGGTAGTAAACTTCCCTTGAATCTATAAGGATTGGCGATTGCCTGGGGCCACAAGTTGGGAAGGTCATCGCTTATGTGTACACAGAAAGAAAATCTTGCCCCACCCTAAAATTACATGGCAATAATGAAAATAATTGCTAAAACTAAGATGATATGTGATAAAAAAGCATGAAAAAAGTTCGAGGAAACAGGACACCCTATCATACGATATTATAGATAAAATTATCCAGAAATTTTCTCAGAATTCACGAAATTTGGACAACTTCTTTTTCAAACAACTACAGTAGAAGACAATTAATCTGCTTCAAATAACAATGAAGACAATTCCACAGAGATTTTCGTGATATCCATGACAGTTTATTAAAAACTCACCATCCAACGTTAGCTTCACAGTGCGAATCCAAGAAAACTATCACATCTCCAGTGGCTTCACGAGCTCCGGCTAGTTTAGCTCTAATTAAACCATGTCTGGTATTTTTCCTCACAATGCGAACTAATCCACCGAAGCGACGAATATGATCATCAAGACGCCCTTTGAGTTCATCTGAAGGTGGAAAACAATCATTAATTAGAGCGACGAACACTAACCGAGCTTAACATGGCTGAAATGTTACACCTCTATAGCACTAACAAGCTTTTGCAGTTGAGTCTACCCACACGTTCATTGGAAGAAAAATAAGCCTTTCAGTTAAAATGATACGAAACACCTTGAAAAGGTGTTTATAACCTCTACAGAGACGATATATAGACAAGTGTGCACTTAAATCGCTAAAGATAATTTTAAATGGCGTTGCTCCTCTACCAATCTCAGAGGGACGAGTGTGGTGCAGTGGTCGGAGGCACCTTGCGGTGCACTTGGGATCGATTCCAGCGCCCGAAGCTCATCAAACCTTCCATCCTTCCGCATAGTCGGTAAATTGGTACAACACAACTTGTCCCGGAGAACAGCAGCACTAGGTCAATACTTTGGTGGGCTACAGCAAGTCACTCTAGACGCCATATATACCTTTAATAACCTCCAAACGATGCTTAATGAAGTCAAAAGCATAGCGCATCCCTAAGGAGATTGATCAACGCTAAGAGCCTTGTCCTTTTATGCTTCTAAGAATGGAAGCTATAATATATCTAGTGCACCATGATCACGCGTACATATCATAAACACGAAGAAACCTATCAGAACAAACTCTGCAAATAATATTATATTAATGAATTAAATTCAAGGAAGTACTACGAGCTAAAGCTGTATTGCAAGTTCAGGACTAACCCAAAGGATAACGCACTAAGCAAAACCCATTGCTGCGCAGAGGCTTTAGAACAATACCCTACCATACTACAGTAATATGTGAATGGATTTCTCAGTCAGAAAGTTCGACTGTTTTAAAAAGCAGTCGAAAGACTATTC
Source organism: Angiostrongylus cantonensis (assembly GCA_009735665.1). Classification (NCBI taxonomy): domain Eukaryota; kingdom Metazoa; phylum Nematoda; class Chromadorea; order Rhabditida; family Metastrongylidae; genus Angiostrongylus; species Angiostrongylus cantonensis. Next base: position 2,150,460 of record MQTX01000055.1, read on the forward strand.
AAATACTCAGACATATTAAACGAAAACGGAAATAAAAGGTGAACAACGTACCTCGCTGACTGTTATCGTCGACAAGGATAACTTCCTTAAGTAACTGTGGCGGGCTTCTATTAACCACAGAGTGAACTGTTCTTAGCAGTGGACTCCATGCTTCATCAGTGAAGATGATAATCACCGAAGCCAAAAAAGAAGTAATTATACACACAGCAATAGCGAACCTCAAAAAACTACTACGCAGAGGGTAAACCTACACTTACTTGTGGTAAACTGTCAAGATCGTAATGAATATTCAAGCATTCCTCTCTTCTGGCATCAGGAAGGCTTCGATCTAACGACATTAAATCACTGAAAAGCTGATTGTCGAGAACAATTAAGATTCGAATTCGGTCTAATGGAGAAAAAATCGACAAGATATGTTTTATGAAATAAAATCAGTCCTAATAATGGTTTGCGGCACGTATGGCGCAGTAGTCGGAGAAGCCCTGAAACACACAGATAGATCCCAGCGCTCCAGGCTCACCAAGCCCTCCATAACACTGGGGTCGGCAAACTGGTACCAGACTTATCTGGGGTGATAGCAGCACTGGCTCGATACATCAGCAGGCCACCACGAGTCAATGTAAAAGCCATGTATGCATTCAATCACCTTTAACGATGCTTAGTGAAGTCGAATGCATGGCGCATCCCTCAAGCATCGATCAACGCCGAAAGCTTTATCCTTTTCTAATCATGGTTTTGTAAGCAACCACCAATATGTTGCAATCCCTACATAACATGTAGTCACAGAGGTTCATGGTAGCTGAAATACAGCAGCTCCTATAAAAAATCGAGGGCAGAAAATTCTTTCTAGTATTCGTTACACCGAGGCACTGGTAGAAATATTCAACGTTTTACGAGGAAATCTATATCGCCCTCATTAGTAATAGAAACAAGAACCTTTTTTTCAAAAATGCTTACACTTTAAGATAGTTTTGATGTCCAAAACTCTGAATACCGGCAAGTCCTACCTCGCCTTCACATTCATGAACCATGTCTTCATATCCAATTCCCCCTGTTTTTGCTCATCTCCTTGTAGATGCACCTCCTCGCCATTTTCTCCCGGACCTTCAGAACGCTGTACTCCGCGATCCCACGCCCATTTCGTTGGTCGGCTTTCTTTTTGGGCTAAATAATAGGATAACACCACTATAACTTTATACTAATAAACGGAAAACTTCTGTGACAACTACATTTCTAAATTCCTAATACAAGAGGCGGATAGCACAATGGCAGTGATGTCGGTCACTATGAGCACGGTGCTAGTTAGATTCCGCTCCTGGCCAACCAAGCCTCTCATCCCTCTGAGGTCGGGAAATTGGTACCGAACTTGTCTGGGAAGGCTCTAGCCCGACTATCTCAGAACCCCAAGGAGAATCGACTCAACCAGCATTCTACGACATTGAAGGTGAAATGAAAGTGCTCAAGCAGCAGCCGAAGCCACATGTAACTTTGGAAGATCTTTGTGGATAATGGATGCGACGGAAACGAATCGAATGTGAGAAGTGCTGGGATCCGCACCGTAGACGAGGAGACGCATCATGTAAAATAAAACTTGAAAAATGCAATACAGAAGCATTTGAGTGAATGGAGTAGCTTTCCGAATGTTCCCCTCAGGGCGAAAAATACAATTTTTGATACCATACTAAAAAAAGGAGCACGAAGCACAATGGTTGTAGTTATCCACGATTCACATGATCATAGAAAAAAGAAAAGGAAAAAGCACTTATCAAAAACATGTACCGTACGGCTAAAACTGTGTGCACAGGAGAAAAGGAAAGGAAGGAATCGCAAAACCTGGCACGAAAAATAGCCATTTCTAGATAAAAACGTAGGGCTGTTCCCAAAATAATGTTTCGGACGTAACTAAGATTCCCTTTAAGCTACCCTTCATATCAAATGAAGTAAGTTACGCCATTAAGAGATGCTTAAGAAAAAGTGGTCTTGAAAATTTTGTAACGACTATTGACATCCCACCCAATACACTACGTTGTCAGTTAGTTCGCAACCGTCTCTATGGTCGTTTGTGCAGCTCAGAAAATTGTATGATCTGTCCTAACGGGAGAGACGGAGATTGCATGAGTTCAGGTATAATATACTTGATATTATGTGACGCGTGCGGTGAGGAATACATTGGGTAAACGGGTAGACCACTTTGTGTCTGCATAAAAGAGCACCTAGATGGGAAAGTTAAAATACGTCAAACACTCCTTTAGGTACACATAGGACACAAAAGCACAACGGTGATGATTTTGAAGCGACTGTGCGGATCCTGGCGCAGGGACCGAAAACATCAACACGCAAAACTCTTGAGGCGTTTTGGATAAACTTCAAAAATCCAAAGATGAACTGGAAAGACGAGTACACGTAACCACTATTACACGTAACCTGGTGCCCTATTTCAAAATGATATTTAGACCCCGGGGTGTGTTTTGTTCGCGACCTCACGTGAACAACGCGTGGGCCAGTCCCACTCGTAACATCACGGTGAGTAGCCTTTCTGTTCAATATGGTGTACACCTACATTTGACCGTAGCATCCTAACCCACCATCTATTTAAAAATTTTGACTTCATTAATACTTTAGCCTTTTTGCCATCGAACAATTAAAGTATTCTAATATAAAATACGTTCAGGCTCTGAGGAAGGCGAAGTCGCCGAAACGTCAGCCATCGACCAGCAACACCAACAACAACGACAACGACAACGAAGACCTATACCAACCTCGCATCAGCTAAAGAAGATCAGTTTACAAGATCATATAAATAAATTCATATGATCGTTAGTCCTAACCCACGTCTCAGGCTCATCAAATCCCCGACCGCTCAGCAATTGTGAGATCGGTAAACTAGTAATAAACTGGTTTAGGAGGACAGATACTGGTCAAATATAGTCGAGGCATTCTCTAGAGGATGGATCAAAGCCGAACACTTTATTTGCCTAATAATCATAGCTAATAATAGTGTAAAATAAGATGACATATTACGTGACTCAGCGTGAAAGTACGAGGATGCCCTCCAAGATTTTCCGAAAGAAAAAGTAGACGTACCTTTACCAGTCCGCTTATAGTAAACCACTACGAAGCAGAACGCGATTAACACGACTACCTTGAGCACATTCTCCTTGCGTCGTGGAATAAACGAACGCACAATTCGGCTACTCATTACAATCTTAAATATACTTCTCCGTTATCACAAATGAGTCCACAAGAACTCAGCACGATGTGGGAAGAATCACAGTAACAACAAAATGAACAAAGAACGCTTAGATCTGAAATAAACAATAGTAGCTCCGATTTACAACTTTCCCAATGAAATGCAGGTTTATAGGACAAACGGTAGAGATATTGACGATGAACTCCTACTACTGTGCTATTTACAGAAATCTCGATGAATCTCGAATGACAGAGTGTAGTAGAGTTCCTCGTTCTTTTACCTCACAACAACAATGCACAGCTTCAAATTGTTGGACCAACGATCATGGACGGTACAACGATGAACCAATCGAACTCGGACACGTGTGCTGACGAATTTGTAAGTTCAGTACTCGATGGCAAGACTTTCATTTCATTTTCAGAGAACAGTCTCAAACTTGGGTTATAACTGTTGATAGCGGTGATAAAAATACATTATTAACAAACTGACGACTCATTACAACCTGAAATATACTCTAGTTGAGGGTACCAGCACGGACGAAACACTTGAGCGAAGCTGAGCGAAACACTGGAAAACTGACTAACTGGGTGAATAATAATGCTTCTTGCATTTCTTCTGTAATACATGGAGTTTTTACGGAAGAAACTAGAGATGATGCTCAAGGATTCTGGAATATTTCCCAGTTAACGTAAAGTGATAGAGCTGTTTTAAACCAAGACATGGTACGTACGGAAAGGTACATCACATAGAACGGTATAGAAGAAGCTGTGTTATCATATGGTTCATCAGATAGCTATTCAAAGCTTCTATAGAATGTTCATTTCAGCGGCAGATGTCGGTGCCTAAGATGCTGGTTAAGTAGCGATTTGCATGAAGCGTAAGGAGAAATGTGGTTATCAGTAAATATGGCTATTGTGTATACTTAGCTACTTGGATACTCGGATGACCCCTCTTCACAAGTTGTGCGGGCCCCAGCATCACCTGTATCACCTGTAGTCCCGTTGATCGTCGAGTGACTCGAGCGGGTGCCAGTAAATCCTCCATTTTTCCCTGTCGCTTGCAGGAGTAGTCCAGTGGGTTCTGCTCGCAATAAGGACTCGTCGAGCATTATATCTTTCTTCTAGGCTTTTCGTGAAGAACTCTGGCCATCGGGTCGGTGGCCTTCCTGCAGTACGTTTGACATTCCGAGGAATCCACTCACTAACAGCTCTTGTCCATCGGATATCATTCATACGCATTAGGTGTCCGGACGAGTCCTTATTGCGAGCAGAACCCACTGGACTACTCCTGCAAGCGACAGGGAAAAATGGAGGATTTACTGGCGCCCGCTCAAGTCACTCGACAATCAACGGGACTACATGTGATACAGGTGATACAGTTAGTTATGACTGATTCTCCTGGTTTTGTCCCCACTTACAAGTAATAAATCTAAATTATTGTTTCTTTGTGGTGGGCTCTGCGTAGTGCAGTTGTCATAGATTCCTTGCGATGTGCATGGTCTTTGATTCGATTCAGCGTCACGAAAAGCTGAGGTGTGCCACCTCTACAAGTTGGCACCATATTTGTCTGGGGGGATAGAAACATTGATTTGATAAAATGTAGAAAAGGATAAAGCTCTGGGCGTAGTTCAATCCTCGAAGGACGCGTCATGCATTTGACTTCATTAAGCATCGCTGGAGATGATTGAATGCATATCTGGCCTCTACAATGACTCACGGTGGCCTCCCAATGTATCGAGCGAGTCTACTATCTTCAAAGACAAGTCTGCCACCAATTTGCCGACCACGGAGGGATAGAAAGCTTGATGGGCCTGTGACGCATGGATCGAATCATTTGTATTGCAGGCCGCCTCCGATCACTGCGTTACACATGCCCACTTGACTCGGTACATGGGCAAACAAAGCTAAATCTGCACAGGCCATATATGCATTCATTCACCTCTGACGATGCTATGGATGAAGTCGAATGCATGGCGCATCCTTAAAAAAATTGGGAAACGTTCGACTCTTCATCGTTTTATTTATTCATAGTAATAACTTCGAGCCCCCTCTCTGGTGTGAAGACAAAGTGTAGGACCTGAATGTGTAAAAGGTTTGCAGATGTGCAAACAAGTAGTGGTACTGCTATCGCACAGCCTCCTTCAGAGCCCCTCTACAGGTGAACCAGTGGCGAGTATAGTGTGTTTAAAAACTTTCGAGTTTTATCTGCTGAGGTTACGAAAGTATGTGAGTAAATTGCGTGACAGTTTGACCTCTCCAGGCTCTGAAGAAGGCAGAATGGCAGAATCGTCAGCTAGTGCGTTGAATATAGCATTTAATAGCGACCTTTTGCCTTTTCAAGCAGAAAAAATTAATTTATTGGGTAATAATTTTGAAACCGACCGTCCGTCATTTAACCTCGGTACTATAATAATCAACAAGTTTTTATATTGTTGAGCTTACACGATGTTGACAGAGATGTTTATTCGGCTAACGTTTCTACGTTTTCGTCTTCATCAGAGCCGACGGTCCTTGTTGATCGTCTACAGTGGTTCCTCTTCTCGATGTGGAGTCTTCGTCTCGCATCGAAACGGATCTTCGTCAGCCGAGCATCTCGAATGAGCCTCACCCGGCGACCCTCTTTTATACAGGGCGGTTTTTGTTGATATGATTGTCCGTTGATAATAATTTGTTTTCCAATAAATGTTTTCCATCTTGCAGCAGTCGGTGCTTTGTCAGTTAGCACATAGTAGCAGTCGCCGGGTGAGTATGGCTCATTTAAGGTGCTCAACCGAGGAACATCCGGTTCGATGCGAGATGAAAACGCCACCTCGAGAACACGAACAACTGTGGACCATCGGCAAGGATCGTCGGTTTTGATGAAGACGAAGACGTCGAAGTGTTGGCCGAATAAAAATCTCTATCAACCTCCTCTAAGATCAATAATATAAACACTTATTTATTGGTTAATGTTGAGGTTATTAGAGAGTCACTCTTGGGATTTACTGACTCAATACATTGGTGTGAATTTGGTGGGAATACTTTGGGAGGCCACCGCAGAGCCTCCTCAGAGATTGACCATCGGCGAACGTTTTACCCCCTCCTTATTTATACAGTTGCCGATCGACAGGAAAAAGCTTCGCATTTTCCACATTTGTGTGTTTGCATGTTTTCAAGGTGTGTGTTTTTCAATGTTCCACCTGGTTTTTTTTAGGCTACGTTCGATTAGAGTTATGCATAATTTGTTACACTCGTTAATGTGATATCTCATCGACTGGTCAATACACATTCCTGTCAATTTCTAAAGTTCTTTACCATCTTAAAGTATAAAAGACCTAGTAAGGGAAACCTTTTCCACGTATCTATCAGCTATTCTATCAGATCCGTCTGGTTCTACTACAGACATCCTTCTGTTGAGTTGAGCTAGTGCTTAGAAGGATAAATAAAGGATAAAGCTTTCGACGTTGATCAGCCCCTGAAAGGTGCGCCACGTATTCGACTTCATTAAACATCGTTGAAGATGACTGAATGCATATCTGGCCGTTGCAGTGACTTGCGGTGGCCTACCGATGTATCGGGCCAGTGTTGTGGCGACCACGGAGGAATGGAAGGCTTGGTGAGCCTTTGGCGCAAGGTCGATCCCATGGGTATTGCAGAGCGCCTGTAACCACTGCGTTATTCATGAGTAGATATTTTCTAGAGAGTATTTTAAGTGAATGCCACGTTTTTGTTAATTACCAGCTTGTTTCTCTGACTTTTCATCCTCTACACAAAGACGTCCATGTTCTTTACTGGTGTGTGCGCTTATTGCTGTTTCAAGGAGTCATTTCAATGTAATCTTCAAATCGATTCCTACTGTTACTCATATTGAATTTCCAAGCTGAAAATATAAGCATATTGAGTCGAAATTTATCCCATTTTGTGTAGATATTGTAATCTATCTCAACGCAAATGGTTCAGAGGTGCAATGGAATACACTCATATTCGCTGCTTCAATCCCGCACCCCCTGAGTCAACTTAGCCCTCCATCTCGCCGAGGTCGGAGTTCATACGACAGCCCTGGCTGGATTAGAAAAGCTCTGACCTAATACGTCATTAGACTCTAGTTATATCATTATATAGTCCAAATGGCTATTCAACTACCTCTACCGTTCTTAATGGACTCCAGCGCCTGTCGCATCCTTCATGGATTACATCCAACGGCAAACGTTTTATCTTTTTCAATGTTATGTAACTCTAACATTAATACCTGACCACATAAGCCTCGTAAGGGTTCTCTGAAGGAAATCACTAGTCATTTCATAGCAGCAGCCACATCAATCGATTTTCCAGCGAGCCCCAATCAATGAGCATTACAGCTTACCACTTCATCTCATTTCATAAGTTCAATTATCCATTACAGCTTACCACTTCATCTCATTTCATAAGTTCAATTATCCATTACAGCTTACCACTTCATCTCATTTCATAAGTTCAATTATCCATTACAGCTTACCACTTCATCTCATTTCATAAGTTCAATTATCCATGTTTCAAACTGAACAAGAAAAACCGTGATGAATTTCCTTTTCAGAATTGCTCCCAGTTCATTTTGCAAATTAGATCGTCAGTTCCAACTAGTTTTGTTCAGCCTTTTGTCGAAACCATAGTAGAACTGCTCAATGAGAACTATATTAGTGAAGAAACTACGACATAAGAGCATTCAATTTTATTATAAACAAATACTTTTCAAGTAATTTTACATAACACGAAACTATCAACGACAGAAAGAATCCGAATAGACTATATGTTTTATAAGAGTTGAGGCAAACTTCAATAGGGATGACATCTTGGTCAACTAGTCGAAGAACTATAACTGAAACTATTGACCATTGATGAGCATTTGAGCAACAGCCTGTCCCAGCATTAGTTCATTAGAGATAACTGTGAAATCGATGATGAATTATGATATTCAGCCGATCTGTTATAATAAATCTGATATAGCTCTTTAAACCTCTCACTAAACGTAAGCTCTAGAATTAACATTACTACATTAAAGGTAGGAAACCATCAACGTGATCACCTACTGAGCTCAAGTTCGTCGCATGTATGTCATCCTTGTGTCTAGAATGACAATGGCAACGTTACGCGACTTGCTTGGTAAAATTGACCGTCAACTAATACCTATGTAAGGAATAATACAGACTAAACGGCAACATCCTGAAGGGGATCTCGGACGACAAAAGCAAATCCTGTCGTTTCTAACAAAGATGAGGCTTGACATAGTGCATACAAATGTGTTTGAAGTGCTCAGATGAATTCAGTTCCTCTTCTTTTGCAACTGCAGATCGGCAGGTGGTTCCACTAAAAACTGCTTAATGAGCATAACAAGTGAAAGCTTCCAATTTCGTGGATACCATCACAAAAATACATGCCATGTGTACCCATACCGAAACATGGTCCATGCATAGCTACAATACCCAACTTTGAGGTGAACTAAGGAGTTCATTCTAAATTTTCTCATAATAATTGATGTACACTTACATGACGTCACACTGACGAATCTCGTTATATCATGCTCCACATCGACAAATAACAAACATGCAGATTTGGGTTTGCTAACAAAAGTAAGATTAATACGCATAGGCATACCAACATGCGTTCATAACGGACGGCACTTATACACTTCCTTTTAAAGAGTTCCAAAAGACTTCCATTTTTGAAGAGAAAAACTCTTGCCATATGCATTACAAATAAGCCTGAATAACTATTTATATGGCTGTTACTCTTGATGCTACAAAGAACACATCACACAAGAAATTCTTTGTCTACAAATAACTATAATTCAGTTCAATCATTATTAAGTTAATGTCAAGGTCATTATTAAACCAAGTAAAACAAAAGAGGGTAAATTATTATTCTATAAAAACAGACAAAACATCGCAAAAGTGCATAACAAAAGTAGAGACCACCTGACAGTTTGGTCGCTTCATACTCAGGATATCACAACCAGGTACGGGGAGACAATTACTGGTGACCGAAATAAATATTGTAAATATGATAAATTTTGCAACTAGATGATGACGAGATTAGAGACACAGAATCGTCGGAAATGAAAAGGAAAACAACATTAACGGACTGTATCGAAAACACAGATCAACGAAATAATAGGTAAAAAGTGAAGAGGAAGACGGACAGAATCCCGCAACAAAGCACCCGAACGCTATAAGCTCGGACTGCCAGATAAGTAAGGGTTGCAGAACGAAGGATAGCGATAACCTCATAATCAAATGCTCATCTATGTATGCGAATTAATACTAGTATTAGGAAGGCGCTATAAACCCCTGACTTTCGCGGATAGCGCATGAGCAGCTTTTGGAATAAGAGCACAACACAGATGATACCTCCTATATAGGTCTGTTAACAACAGCACTCCATTCGGTTAGTAATTAAAAGGGAACACACACGTCATCGAAATGAATCAGCAAAGTATTAAGACCCTATAACTCGTTATGTGTTGCCATAGTGGCGCCACCGAACGCACGCTCGATTGCTTTTGCATATGGGCCCAATATCCAGCCAAAATATGCACACCAAACAGCTGTGAGACCGGCCAACGATATGATGGATCGCAAATGGTTTGTGCTTGTAGTCTGCTTACCGTCGATGTAATTGCGTGCGATGAACTTCAGGATTTCGTCGAGAAATAGAACGGGTATCGAGATCTTTAATACCGCCACCCATTCTGCGACACATAACGGTGTTATCTGCAAACTCATTTCTCGAACAAGTAACGAAAATAAGGAAAAAAGAAGTTTGATATTATCTTACTTGGAAGATAGTAGCCATAATATCAACATAAAGAATGACGAAATGAAGCGACATCGATAAAGCTATGGCAGCACATAACCATACGTTTTTCCAAGGCGGCATAACTAGTAGTGATTGGTTTTCGGATAACCTAAGCAGCGACCGACCTCTCATTTCATAAAGTTTAGTTGCTTAAAAAATGTTGACATAAAATAGAGATTACTAACGAATTAACTGCGTTTAGCATTTCAATTGTCACAAGGACAGAAAGCGCCATAGCGTTTGGATGGTTATCTTCAAATACAGCACAGTCCAAGTCAACAAAATTTTCGGGCTCGATCTAAAACAATATCATGAAGTTTCCGAATTACTGGTCGTATTCTAGACTAACCTCGCATCTCATCCAATGAGTTAGCTGATAGTACGTGATTTGAGGTCCATCTTCATAAAGAAGGAACCACCACATCGATGCTCCAACAGTCGCAACCCCGACATAAGCTGCAAAACATCAATTGAAGTACTGATATCCACCATCCTCACAAAAAAGCACAAAGAACATTACTCACTTCCGACAGCTAAATAACGGAAAAACAGCCACTTTGAAATAAGACCATCGTTTGCGGACCTCGGATGACGCTCCATTATATCCAAATCAGGTGGGTTGAAACCGAGGGCTGTTGCGGGTAAACCATCAGTGACCAAATTTACCCATAAAAGTTGAACAGGGATGAGGGCTTCTGGAATGCCGAGAGCCGCCACCACAAATATTGATACGACTTCTCCAACATTGGATGAGATAAGATAACGGATAAACTGCTTCATGTTGTTGTAGATAGCACGCCCTTCTTCAACAGCTGCCACGATTGAAGCGAAGTTATCATCAGCAAGTACCATTTCAGAGGCAGATTTGGCAACAGCTGTTCCCGATCCCATAGCGATTCCAATTTCTGCCTTTTTCAATGCAGGAGCATCATTCACACCATCTCCGGTCATCGCGGTGATCTGCGAAATTTAAGCTAACACAAAGATTTTGGATCGACACAACTGCAAATCATTAAAACCTGGAAACCAACCTCTCCATGACTCTGAAGAATGTCTACAATTTTCGATTTGTGCGACGGTTCAACACGAGCGAAGAGTTTTGCTCGTCGACAGGCTTCAGACTGCTGCTCTGGTGGTAGATCGTCAAATTCTCGTCCAGTAAACGACTAAAAATAAATTGGATAATCAGAAGTCATGAAAACGTATGTACGTTTACGAACAATCCCAGTAGTATCCTCGTCCTCTGTGAAAAGACCAATGCGTCTGCCAATAGCTTCCGCGGTGTTCTTGTTGTCACCAGTAATCATGATAACACGAATACCAGCATGATTACAATCCCTGATTGATTTCAGCACCTAAAACTCGCTTTGCTTATTGTATATTGCTAGATTAGATTGCATATTGCTTTTTAAACATACCTCAGTTCGAGGAGGATCGAGCATTCCAACTACACCCACAAACGTAATATCGCGCTCATATTTATTAAACTGCGACGATTCCTCGAGGTTCATGTTCTGTGGTGGTATCGGGTTGTCTATTGTCCCAAGAGCCAAGCACCGAAGTGTGTCTCGTCCAGTACCGTACTGCACACATTTCTCAACAATTTTCTGAGTCATGGCGGCAGTAAGAGGTACTTTTTGGTTGTTCACGCGAACGTGGGTACATCTACTAAGGACTCCTTCGGGAGCACCTTTCACAAACATCTTAGCATGTGAGCCACCAGTGGCTGGGACGCAATATGAAGACATGGATTTCCGATCACGAGAGAATTCTAGTGTGAACTCCTAAAATAAAACTTATTTGCAAACTACATTGTAAACCAAAAGATTTTAAATTGCGAATTTATCAATGTCTTATGTATAAGGCAGTACAGCATCCACCTTCTTCCATTTCTGCTGAATTACGCGATTACAAACATTTCCCAAGTCACGTGGAGACAGACCAGATTTCGGTGTACCATAGACGTTCATCTTCTCAACGAGGACAATAAGAGCAGTTTCAGTAGCTTCTCCAACCTATAATTATGGTGAACACGAAAGTGATAGCGGAAGTCACACAACCTAAAAAAGTTTTCGCACACCTCCAACTTTATACAAACTTAGTTCAAAAAGCCTTAAAAAAAAAAAACGAAGTGTGTACATGGTTCAAATAGCCCGAGATATAACAACGCATTTCGCGATATGTTCTAAAATAGTTGTTTTGGAAAATACGTAGATATTTTCTGTGTTAAAACACTTTTTTGAATCTGTGAATGTTTGTGCTCATAACATAAGTTTATCTTTAACCCGTGTTGCCTCGATTCTATGATCTCTTGAAAGGAACACCTGTTGACTCTGAACAAAGTCGGTTTTGCAACGATTCTGTTTTGAACGTAGGAACCTGGACATACAGTAACTGAGCCAGCTATAAATTCGAAAAAGGTTTAAGAAAAACCACCATAAAAAGTTGCAGTTATCAAGGAAGAATTTTCAAATCTGTTATGAACAAGGGAACAAGGCTTAACATTGAAGCATGGAAATTTGAACAAAATAATCTAGATAATAATCCCTAACAAATTATTGAGTCGATGGTTCCAAAGGTGAGTTTTTAAAGCTTTCGTCCTTGAACACACGAAGACATTTTGCAAAAGCTAAAAGCTTGACAAAACAACATCGCATTGTCTCATGAATAGTCTAACGGATCTTAGAATGAACTCCACTTTACTTGAATTACAGTTAGATTAAATTTTTTTCGTCAGATTAAAATTTGACATTCGCAACATTTTGAACGTATGGTGTCTATGCCAAAGAGCTATACAAAAAAATACTGTATACGAAAAAAAGGAACTTTCGGAATGCTTTGCAAAAACCCTTTTCCAGACAAGTTCAAAGTGCGGCAATTTGAATAACAACTAATCGCTATTTCACTTTAAGCGCTATGATAGATAACGGCTATGCTGGATGAGTGGGTATGAAATATACTGAAAAGGATCCAACATTATCTGCAAAACCCCTTCAAATAATGACAGCTTGTGATCATATCATTCACAGCTGCAGAACGATAGAGCAAAGTCTCTTCTACAATTTTCCCATGCTTGAAACTCCTGAAACAGCCCAGTTATTGAAAATTTGTTTTCTACTGTTAAAAAACCATCATAAACACAGAAGCTGAAAAATAGGAGTGCTTCCAAGGAGTGGGATGAAAAATTTAGCGTCGTTACGATTGATAACTGTCGATAAGTTCCCGACAAATGGAATATTTAAAGTGTTTAATACTGGAAATCTGCGAATGGTTTTTCTAAATGGTTTCTCTTTTCAATTTCTAAACTTATATATAGGTCAAATTCAAAAAGGAATCTATGAACACATTCAAATTTTTTAAACATGGATGAAAATGAAACAGTAAACGATAACGATTAACGGTATAATGAAGATAACTATTGTGAGGGGTCCTATGACATACCTAGGATTCTATTACGACGTTCGAAATATATGGCTTCCACGAAAGAAAAAAAAAGGAAGTAAAAAATGCACAATAAGCTCCAAGAAATCAGAAGCTTATAATTTCAAGATAGGAAAAGTTATACTTTGCAACGATCTGTAAACCAAAATTGAAGACGTTCGGTATGAACTCAGACATAAATATTCAAAGCTGAAAGGCACAATTAATTTCATGAGCCCTGCACTATACACTGAAAAAATAATGCACATTACAAAACTTCTTCGATTGCAGGAATTAAAAGCTTTATAAAAACAAAGTTTATAACTTTGCATGAGGTTGTCAATAAGGTGTAGAATAAAGCGATACGTATATCGGACGCAAATTTTAATTTTCAACCGAGCTAAGGGTGTACAAATATGAGCCACGGATAGCGCTAATATTTTTCCGACCATCAAATATTAATGGAAAATGGAATAGGGTAGGACCACTAGGAAAATGACTGTCAAAAAAAAAATGGATGGCACTTCACCCTTAACCTCAAATGATACAAACCTTCTCATACACTTTCTTAGTGTCATTGTAGTCAACCGCTGAATCATTACACATAGCACAAATGGTGGCTAGCTCAGTAAGTGCATCAAAATCTCCTCCAGCACAGTTGACCTGGAACATGTCAAGACAGCTACGCATAGCATCAGCATAAGTCGAGGAAACAATACCTCTTTTCCATCGAAAAAGACCTTCCCAGAAGGCTCATAGGTTGACCCGGATATGGTGAACTCATTAAAGTTGATATTATCGTTTGAAGCTGACTCAGCAATGAACATTTTCGATACTGACATCTGGTTTGTTGTTAATGTTCCAGTCTAAAAAAGCAAACGTTTTGTAGAACTTGTCCCTCGCAGCTAAAAATAAGTGAAGATAGGCCAAATTTACCTTATCAGAACAAATAACGGAAGTACAACCAAGAGTTTCGACAGAGGGCAACGATCGTACAATAGCATTCTTCTTTGCCATACGTCGGGTGCCGAGGGCTAGACAAGTGGTTATAACAGCTGGAAGGCCTTCAGGAATGGCAGCAACAGCAAGAGCAACAGCAATCTGTGTTATTCGACAGTAACTTTTAACACTACACCACTAGAAAATATAGGGACGAACCTTAAAATAATAAATAGCTCCCTTAATCCACGAGCCTCCATGCGCAGGATCATTGAAATGACCTATGTTTATAGCCCACACAGCAACACAGATGATCGAAATAACCTAGAAATAACAGGGCTCAACAGAAATGAATGCTTTACCACTTATTTTGACTTTCAAAAAGAACTTCCATTTAGTTGATGACCTTATGGGAGTGAAAGATTAACAAGAAATATTTAACACACTTACCTTCGACAACTGTTCACCAAACTCATCAAGTTTTTGTTGAAGTGGAGTCTTCTCAGATTCCGTCTCTGCCATTTCAGTACGAATCTTTCCAATTTCAGTATCTAACCCAGTACTGAACACTATTCCTCGTGCCTAGACATAATTGTTTTCTTTCAAACCAGATGTAGCCTTTGCTAGAAAAATAACTCGAGGCTCACTTTTCCAGAGGATACATTTGTTCCCGAAAAAAGGCAGTTCTTCTTATCTTGATTTACAGCACGGGGATCGGGAACAGAATCGGTGTGTTTGATAACAGAAACTGATTCTCCAGTAAGAATAGATTGGTCGATACGTATAGTTGTCGAGTAAATCTTCAGTAGCCGAAGGTCAGCGGGAATCTTGTCTCCTACTAAAATGAAGCACTTCTTTATATTTCCTAAATGGAAAAAAAACCAGAATTTTTCTTATTAACTTATTCATTACGATTTCGACGACAAAATTAACAATCAGCACTCGATCGTATTCAACCACAATGTCTATAAGAAACACTCCAGCCTACTTACCAGAAACTTCAACGATATCTCCAGGCACTAGATCGCGTGCTCGTATCATCTGAATGCCTTGTACTCCCGATCGAACGACCTTGGCCATTTCCGGTTCATATTCTTTCAGGGCCTCTATAGCTGATTCAGCATTCCGTTCCTTAATGATACAGTTAACTTCAGGAGCGAATGCTACGGAGACTTCACTGAACTGGGTCAGAAATTGACATTATCTGGGTCTGGAAACAGCGCTTAATGGCTGTCAAATACCCAAAAACTCGAAATTTCATTCCAATGTATCTTCTTAAACGAAAATTTACCGCACCTGCCAAACTCCAACTGTGGCGTTGGCTATAAGAATGAGTAGGATAACAAAAGGTTCAACGAAAGCGGTAACAGCAGCCGTTTGGTCATCGTGCTCTTCGAATAAGGCTAGAACCTAAAACTATTCGAAATAACATCTACACTAAAACGAAAGGAAAGACAAGTCTTAGGTCTTTAACGAAAAGAGAAATATATTTTAAATCCATATTTTGGGACGGGACAAATGAACGTCTAAAACACCAAACGTCAAGATTTTAAACGTAGACATTTGCGAGGGAAACGCAGCTGTTCAACGATGGTTGTGAGCAGTACGAGCAAACAGAAGCTAACCTTCAATAAGATTTCTAATGGAAGACTCAGATGAAGAATTCATTACGGAAAACCTATTAAATGAAGTAAATAAAGAATGTTAACTTTTTATTTACTGCCTATAACAATTTTTCACGGGAGAGTATTATGAGAGATACAACCACAATGATGCTAAGATATCTGCAAAACTTCGGACCGCAAGTGTTTGCGGTGGGGAAAGAACGCGCTATTACCCATTCCGGGGACTAACGCGTTCACCACCACACCATGCGAGTCCTCCTTTTCGCCTTCCTAAATAGGGAGTGTTCGCTTTATGGATTAGAAAGAAGTAGAAACCAAAGTTTGGCACCACTACATGAGAAATAAACAAAGAGGAAAGATGGATAAACGGAAAAACTTTCTTAAAGTAATGCGGGAAAAATGGGATAAAGACGAAATACGGAAAGTAATTTTTTCTGAAAAGAAACTGAGCAAACGCATTTGGAAACGAACTTACAAAAGAAATTATGGCAGCCATGAGAAGAATTTTTACAAGGAGATCATCAAACTGTTCCAAAATCAGTTCCCAGATTGACTTCCCCTCTTCGGCAGGCATTTCTGTAATTCTCAAGCATTTCCTCCTAAACGATGGCATGCATACTACTAACAGTAAGAATTTGCATGAAAACAGGAATAACCTCTAAATCAAAACCTTAATTTAAATTAAGGTTAAAACCTGTGGATTGAATAACCTTTCTTCTGAGAAATGTCAAGGTTTTCACATCTTCGTGGCGATTAAACAGAGTCAAAACTTGGCTTGACATTCCCGTGAATACAAATATTACACAGCACCTCGAACAAATATTTGCAAAATATCACAGAATATGTGACAATAAAAATTCAGCAGGTACTCGTCTAAGAACTATGAAGCTAAAAAAGATAACGCTCTCAGCGCTGATCAATCCCTGAAGGATGCGCCATGCATTCGACTTCATTAAGCAACGTTGAAGATGATTTAATGCGTATCTGGCCTTAACAATTACCCGCGGTGGCTTACCGATATATCTAACCGGTGCTGCTAACCTCCCAGACAAGTCTAGCCCAATCTGTCGAACCTGGAGGAATGGCAGGCTAGGTGGGCCAGGGGCACGGTGATCGATTCCATGTGTATTGCAGGACGCCTCCGATCAATGTGTTACAAGCGCTCCTTTGCGAACTACAGGTCCATATAATTGTTTGACAGAACTTTATAAGGATCAATGGCATGTGGATGTCCATTAAATAACGCATTTTCCTAAGTCAAATATACAATTGAAATCTGACAAAAACTAACCATTGAATCCATACTTCTCCCTCTGCTTTGCAACCTGTGCTTCCGTCAATCCATCCTGACCCACATTAAAGAAGCGACAAACCTGTATGTTTTCGAAGATATTTAAGAAACAAGTACAAAAAAAAACTTCTGGAATAGAGCCGTTAAACGAAAATGTACCTCCTCGCCAGACTTCGTATGTGCGTCTTCCATGTTGGCGCTAATTCACCCAAGTAGATCCGATATCCTCCGTATCTTAGGAAAGTTCAATTCAAGCAAAGATGTATATTGTGATTATAGGACCATTAAAACAGATATAAATACGATCACTAAAACGTGAATTCAATGAAACGGCGGACCATTTAAAACGGCATGAACCATGCGAACTTGATGATTTCAAGATAATAAGCAAAACAGAGGTAGCTGTTGCGAAAGCATGGATAACGTAGTAAATTCCACATAAAAGATCGAAACCGAGAGGGTACGAAGAAGTGGGGCCGAGCCGCGATGGCCTCAACCATCGTCAGCATACCATTTACGGTAAATGCGCTCCAGGACCGGTTCGAGATCCACGCACATGCCTACCCTTTAACGTTTTCTCGATGGAATCGTACAGAAGTAACTGGATGCTTCGAGTTTTTAATTGAACTCAGGGTTATTGGTTGTTGCTTGAAGAAGCCTGCCGTGGCTGTGTGTGTTGGCGCGCTAAATCGTGTTGGGCGGCGCGTCGAAAAGCCAACTGTCCCATCGGATCCCCATCATCCGTCCGGAAAAGAGAAATAAAAACAAAAGCAAAGACATTCCGCTAATGAAGGTACGTCTGAATATCTGCCCCGAGTAAAAGTTGGTAAGAGGTGCTCATGGAAATCAATAATTCTTCTGGATTCAGAAAAGTCTTTAGAAACTGATGGGAAAAATTTCCAGTCTACTAGAATACTTTTAGTACTACTGCATCCTCGAGCACGTAAAATCATTGAAAGGAAGTATTGAATGGATTCAGACGAGAAGCTGGGCCGACGCGACAAACAACCGGCAGCGGGAACAATTCTATGATCCCACAGCAGTAGCTCCGCCTTTGTGTCAATGAAAAGCATCTGTGGAATAGTAGCATTTCTCCCTAAGCCGAAGACGCCTGCATGAAGCAGAGTGCACTAGCACAGTAAGAGACCTTAATCAATGCCATAACTACTCCATTCGGGCTAAGAATATGCCCACTAATTCGGGTGATTTGGAGGACCTACGGAATTTTTATGTTGGAAGAAACCGAACGGGCAGTGATATAAAGGAGAAAAATTGTCTGCATTATGGATGCGACTAAGCTTCTGTGGAACAAATTTTGCTCTCAGCGATAGACAACGATATGGATGACCGTCCGAGACCCACACAGTGAATAAACCTTTTTCTGGTTGAAATCGATCGATATTATACCTTGTATTAGAAAGTCAATCGTTTCAAGGTACGCAGAAGAGCTCGAGATAGTCGGGAAAGATGACGTTTGACGCCGCACCATCATAATGTTAGGCCACATTGACTTAGAGTATAAGCCTTTGCTGATTCTTATCAAGAATATTTTTTCATGTTCAAACAGGTTTACAATCTGTCGGAGTATATACTGGAACATTCTGTGTAACGAAGTGTATAAAATGAACGATCACAAGAGAGATGTGCTGCTATCGAGTGGAACTGTGTGGTCGAGAGATTTAAACCATCATCGTTTCCTACTCCTATCTAAACCTCTGTAGTACTTTGACACCGGCTGAAGAGATCAGGGTTGCACTTAAGCTGGATGCCACTAGTGAACGGCCAGTAAGTTCTTATCAACCACTTGGAAAAGCGTGACGTAAGTTGAGAAGATTTGCGCTGCCCTAGGAGTTAGGACAAGCTCGACGACATGTAGAAGATACTCGGCTTCGGTCAAGTCACCATTACCCACTTCCCAGCTCGTTCGACTATCGGAAAATTCAACCAAAATGATCTTAAGATATTAGCAAAACTGGCAACCCCAGTTGAGCTTCGAACCAACAACTATCCTTTCTGAGGACTCACGTGTTATCCATCGCACCAACTGAGGGCCTGCTTTACCTTTCTCTCCATTTCTTTCTAGAAATAGTAAAATAAGTTCTCACTTGACATCCATCACTCTGGTCAAAAACGGTGAAACTTTGTTACTTCATTCAGAGGTAACAGCTGGATCCATGAGAATAACAACAACCGTCACCTTCCCATTCCATAGTAGAGAAGGCGTGCTAGCTCAATTGAAATCCGATCCACACGATCGCTAGCTTAGCTCACTCTCCCAGTAAGAATCATACGATCTTCTGGGAGTTATTGAAGCGGAGGAAGATGACAAACTCCTGGCACCATGTAGAATCCAAAGTTCGCCACTAACGTAAAGCTAATAAGTAAGTTTAGCCTCGAGACGTTTATTTAGAGGCAACTGAAAGAGTTCGACAGTTCGACTGGAATACCGTAGCCCATCCACCGCACATCGCAGAAGTAAAGAAGTATTTCTTGTTCTGGACTCCGAAGCTTAAGCGACAAGAAGTCCAACGAGAAACAAAAAAACCTAAACAAAAACCAGAGAGACTCAACAAAATTCTCGCCAACGTTTTTGGATCTCCCGCTCTTAGAGAGGAACGTAATTCAAGACCTAGGTAAAAACAAACGATATACTGCCGTTGATAATAATTATGCATATGATACTACCTGAGGTTATATTTTGATCGGCATCAGTAATTTAAGTGAGACAACATCTTCACAAGTTCTTTATTGACGTGGAAAAGATTTATCTGACTAAGAACCATTCAAAGCATTGCCTTCGCCATTAATAGCACTATCTTCACTAAATAAGGTTTACCACCTCATCGTGGCTGCAAGATGTTCTTTGCTGTCGGGCTGTGATGTACACTGAGGAGATTTATCCCCCCAACAGGCCCTCCAAACTGAAAAGGCGTCCGGCGTTTGCATTAGGAAGCCCAGCTAGGGGTAAACCAATACTAGGATCCACAGCCGTCCTGGTATCAAACTACTCACATGGTGGCAAATCTTCCTCTAATCCACAGAGGCGACGACAACAGCCTGTGGTGGTGATGACCTAGGGCAGACCGTTAGCCGACCTCGGGACTCTAGGGAACTACAGCGGCTAAGCCAGTAAAACTCCGAAAAAGTGGTAAATATGCTGGGGCCAGCAGAACAGGTGAAGACGGGCTATACAAGTACACAAGTATTGTCACTAATTTCCTTATATTTACGTCATCAGTGCTCTACTTATTCCTATTTTCGATGTCACCTTTCCGTTCTATCGATTCGTCAACTTCAGAAAAGCTCCCATGAAAAGCACAAAATTCGTTCATTCGTCCATCAATCATTCAAAAAGAAATGACCGTCTATGACTATTAAACTCCTCCACAGTTCCTCTTTCACATCAGCAGCTTCGATAGTTAACATCCTAAAAACTTCCAAAAGCGATTCGTAACTCGGAAAATCGGCTTGGGGATTTTTGCGTTCTCTGAGACCCTGCGCTTCTGCCTCTGCCTTAGACAGAATGGGCTATTGTTTTTACTATCGGCGGTAGGTTATCATTGTGCTAACCGAACCTCTCTCCAATGTGTTGCTTCTTATTTATTGCCTATTATTTTTTTCACAGCAGGGTATGATGTGAAATACAACCAACGTGATGCCGAGATATTCGCAGAACTTAGACCCCGGCCAGATTCGAACTCGCGATTACCGTTTCCGGGAGGCTCACGTGTTACCCGTTGCATCACTGAGGTCCGTGCTATGCACTTTTTTCAGCCAGTTCTTTTTACTCCAACGGTGACGTCAGCAATCACTCGTCAAATCACCCCAGCCAAGGGATTCAGTTTTGCAAATATCTCAGCATCATAGTGGTTGAATCTGTTCTTCCACACGGACATGAGTTATCGTTGATTGGCGAGGGAAAAAAACAACGACAGATTCACAAGATGTTCGGAAAGCAGTTGATGAGTGTTCATAATTCATTACGGCGTCATAGTTTTGTTTTACAATGTGTCCTCATCCCGATCAAGCAAATATCAGAAAACGTGGAGTCAATCCTCTCCTTCAAGTGTGTGCACTTGTATCTGAAACGCCTTCTACTTCATCGAAAAAACTAGTTGAGTGATGTCGATATGGGATATTTTTCTGAGAACAGAGAGAATCAGTTACCTATGAACAAATAATGGACTCGTGGTACGAAATAAAGTTACAAAATCTAGGCTATACTAACTGTACTTGTAAAGTTCCTCGCTTCTTCATAATTCATACTGTAGTTATAATGAAAAAAGGATGAAGCTGTCGGCGTTGATCATTCCCTGAGGGATGATCCAGGCAATAGACTTCATTAGAATACACTGGAGGTGATTGAATGCAAATCTGGCCCTTACAATGACGCGCGGTGGCCAGCCGATGTATCGAGCCAGTGCTGCTACTCTCCCAGACAAGTCTGTCACCAATTCGCCGACCCTGTAGTGGTGGTAGATTTGGTGAGCCATGTGCGCCAGGACCGACCCTATGTCTGTGTTGC
This sequence comes from Angiostrongylus cantonensis, assembly GCA_009735665.1. Taxonomy (NCBI): domain Eukaryota; kingdom Metazoa; phylum Nematoda; class Chromadorea; order Rhabditida; family Metastrongylidae; genus Angiostrongylus; species Angiostrongylus cantonensis. Next base: position 2,172,259 of record MQTX01000055.1, read on the forward strand.
CACTGCGCCACAGGCGCCCTTGACTGTAGTTATAATTGCACTTGTGTAATAAAGCTAATATTGAATGTTCATTTCTTTTTCTTTACACCCCTACGCTTCGTTTTCTACCATACTCAGAAATATTGGGATCAGAAACGATAACGAATTTGTGAAACCACTAGTTTAGAAAGGTTTAGGATATTACGTGACCCCTAAAGAGTTTTAAAAATATGTTTTGAAAAACTGTGAAAAATATAATTAGCGGTAGCCCTTATCAGATATCGGCGATCTAAAAAGCCCCAGCATTTCATTAGCGATGTCGAGCTTCAAAGAAGTTTGCACTTTCTCCTCATACTGGTTTACCACTTCACTTTGGCAGAAGGTTGAACGGTGTTTTTGGGCACCAAACTACGATGTAGCGACGGAGAAAAGTTTTTCGTTTAGTAGCGTTAGCGAAGCTAAACTTGATATTTCCATCTAGGCACCCCTCAGCTTAGGGCTAGCCACCCATGTCCATCTACTCCCTAGATATGACTGGAGTAAATGACTTCGTACTAGACCTCTGACGTGTCGTCCATCATAGTAGAAGTTCGGATTATTGCAAAACTATGATGCGATACAGGAACAAGTGAGCATTTCCTGGTGGCAATTTGAATCTATCAGTGATTGACGGGTGATACAGAGGGTACAGATGATTCGGATCGTTTTTCTTTCCTCGCATAATTCCAATATCACCACTAAATGAAATGAGATGAACTTCAGATGAAAACGGCTGCGATTGGATCTGTTACGTCATGCTACTGCACACAAGCCTGTCTCGCACTGACAAGGCAAACAGTTCGAAGAAGAAACAGGCTGTGGCCGAACTATTGCGCTTGAGCTGCTCTTGTGAACCTTGTGAAAGAGATTTCGTTAAGAGATTTTTGCTTGAAGTTTCAATTTCTACGGTCATAATTAATAAAAAAAATAATCCAGGACAACGAACGAACAAGTTCTTAAAAAGAAACAACACGAACTGGTAACTACAATGTTAGTGTAGCTTCTAACAATGTACACGGTATGTACCTTTATAGAACAACTGCTGAAATCGGTGAGAAACAATCTCACACAAATAAAAACGATGAGAAGAATATGAATATGAAGAGAAGTCGAAAAACATAATGGAAAATATCCAGAGTGCCGTCATGAGACGCTAAGGTGAAGACAGTCCTCATAGGCAGGCGATATATGAAAAGCCAAAAAATTGGAAATTCATGCATGAAAGTAATGCCGTCGGCATTGTTGGCGTTTCATAACCGGTCCATTGAACGGAAATATGAAGTTTTGTCTTTAAACGATAATCAAAACGGTGCGATGAAAAAAGTGTGAAGTGATCGAGACAGAGTTGGACTACTCAAATGAAATTATCTGATGATTAGCAGAAAATCTGATCAGTGAAGTCTGAATGTTATGCTTTTTTCTGAGATAACAGCGCTGAGAGATCTCAGGCTAGGCGACGTCTACACTAATGCGAAATAGGCAATCATTCTAGGACCCGCTGACCTATTTCGCATGTCGATGTCGATTTAGCAAAACACAAGCGCGCTCGTCCGTGTGATAGCAACGTATCTGATGCTTGTATGTGCGTGTGCGTTGTAATATCAGCACGTCACTCATTCGTGGAAAAGAAATCCGTGGGTTTTCGTTTAAATACGAACTTCTGGTGCCTTATGCCATAAAAGTATCATAAAGATAACAAAGACAAAGCGTTCTGTACCAAAATAACAATAGTACACATAAAAAACAGTAACGGCGATGTTGACATAAATTTCCGTAAGCAGCAGCAATTCAGACAATCAAAAATCTCCTTAATCCTTAGAGTTCTGGGATAATACGACGGAACTTGTAGTTCGCTTGTATTTCTGGTACATTAGATCTCTTCCCTGTTCTATTTTGTAAACGCGCCAACTGGACTAGCGACAGTCTCATCGATTTTATTGCCAGTGAACTATTTACAACATGAATTTCATCGCTCCACCTTTTAGAGAAATTGAGAAAGATTTTTAGAATTCCATCTTAAAGCCTAGAGTTAACCAGGTATTGTTGACGTCTTGGAATTCAGAAAAAAAAAAACAAGAAATTCAGCGGCAGGACAGCGATAGAACTTCTCCCAAGGCAAAGCACTAGGCGACGATCTATGATGGTGACTAGCCATGAAGACCCTGCTCGACTGTCTTCCGACTGCTTTGAATGGAAGCTCCCGAAGCACAGGTGTTTTCATAGACGAGTCGTTCATGCATTCAAATCAGCGCTAATTCAGAACACTTCGGTAAAACATTCCGCAAGAAGGACTTGTTGTTTCAAGTTCTCCCAGAGAAAGAGGTTGTACTTCAAGTTCACTAAGCACTTGAATCGAACATCTCATTTCAAATCACAACAGGTATCGATTCCATAATTTCCATTCCCGCCTCCTTAATTCCACAGGTGATTTGTTGCTATTCCGGAAGAGTTTCTGAATTTGTGGTCGTGTAAAATAAGCTTCCGAGTTGACAACGTTGCAGTATCTGCATGTGCTGGATAAGTTATTACTCAATAAATTTAATGTTAATCGTCGTGTATTACAATGGAAAAAGAGGCAAACTAGTAAAGCTCGAGGATAAATCAATATTATCGACGTTTTTTCTTGATTTTATTATTCCTAGACCACAATCATAGTGATTCTAATTGCACTAGAAGTAGACGATTCAAGCCGATAGTCAGCTTAATGAGCAATATTCGTTGTCGCCATCGAACCAACTATAAATCGGAAATGATTCTCTCAATGATAAAATTTGTCGAGGCTGTTGTTTGATACTTGAGAGGGTACTCGGCCTGTTAGAGAGTGAGATGAACTTTTCACGAAGAGGCTGCAGTGTAAAGTTGGAACCAGGATTGAAGAGAGGCATGTGAGAATGTTGTGGATCGGGACGGGGATGGACTCCGCGTGTTGGCCTGGGATACACACAAATACACACACACACACACACATAAACATGTACACATACACGTATACCCATGTTCCTGTACAAACACATACCCAAACATGGATTAACATAGCTCTCAACAGTCGTTGAATAGTTTTCAAACCGATCGTCATTTGACCTCGGTATTAATAATCCAATAAGGGATTGGCTAATGGCTCCATTCAGAAGGGTACCAGCTATGGAGGCAAAATCTGACATGAAATGGTGATTGTTTAGAAATTTGGATGCATCTGCATGTACGTACACTTCGATGTGCATTGTCTAGATATTTGTCCATACATTTGTATACAAATATACAAATTTATGTGCATGGAACGTTGACAGAGCAGATAGAATTACTCCCGAAACTTCTTATCTGACAAAAAATCACGGATCTTTTTGTTAGCAGAATATTCGGGAAAGAAAAAAATCGATTCGACGAGAATGTGCAGTACGGTGAAATGCCGAACGCCACCTCGCAGCGGAAACACACAGCTGCGTCGACTGACCGGTCCGGTTTGTGAATTCCTTTTTTTCTCGATGATTAATACATGAATGAACGGAAAAATGATTGAATGGACAAGTGAATGAATTTAGTCATTTTTATGAACGTTTTTATAAATTTGATGAATTAACATAACAGAAAGAGTGACATCAAAATTAGGATTGAGTGCACCATTGGTGACGTAGGAAGAAGGAAGCTAGTGAAATGAACTTTTTCTTAATGACCTTAGGTATCGCTAAGGCGTTAATTCTGTTTGTTACTGTTGTCATATTGTTAATATTCAATTCACAGACAGTCATGAAGACGTTCAGGCAGTCGAAGAGCATCCCTAGTCAGTGCATAGAAGATCAGAATCTCCCACACGGATCCTGACTCTTCGGCAATCTCCCACAGGGATCCCGACTCTTCTGCATATCAGCACCACAACCAACGTGATCACCTCACATGAGACGATCAATGACGATGGATGCATTACAACATCTTTTCTCCTTGTCATTCTCATCTTTCTCTCTCCATCTCACATTTCGGAGGTTTCGGTGTTTGCAGAAGCAAACGTATGGCCAGAAACCATAAAACAGCACATTGCTCTGATAAGAAATGTGGTCATAACGTTAAATAGCGAGCACAGGCACAGCTTTCAATGTCTCTTTTTTTTCACAAATAACTGGTTTTCTTGCAACCTTATTATTAGCGTTAAAACATGCGGCAGCATAAATGCTTTCGTGGCTGTAATCCTCAGAAACATCTAGAATTTCCGAACAGTGAGCATTCCATTCGACGTTAACATACTACTTTGTAGCAAAGAATTCCATGGATATACAAGTAAACAAATGAGGATAACAATTATTACTTCTGCAGAAAGGAGAGCAACATCTATGGGTCGTCTAGGGTATTACCTCACCTTGGTAATAGGAGGTTCCTATGTGCCAAACTGTGATATACAGTAGTGGCCTCTCATATTTTCACTGCAGGATCACCAAGCTGAACAAGAGTTTGATATCTCCATTGTAAAGCTCGGTTAGAAATTCTTCGTAAGGAGCTTCATAGACTAACGACGTACTGTGCTATTAGATATCTTTTTCCTAAAAGTCTCGTAGCAAAGGTGTGATGTTCTTCGTGTGTCTCTAACGAGCTAAATCTCAATAGACAGTTCTGAAAGGTAGTGATTCCGACCATTATGAGGACGGTACTGGCTCGATCCCGCTCCGGGACCACTAAGGTTCTCATTTGCCCCGAGTCCTTGAAATTGGTACCGGGCTCGTTCGGGAAAAAATCACTCTTTGGAACCCTATTGGGAACGCTTTAGCCCGGCAATCTTTGGACTCCATTGAGAATCTATTCGACCAACATTCTACGACATTCAAGATGAAATGAAAATCGTCAGTCAGTAGCCGAAACCACACATAAAAGTTGCAAGACCTTCGTGAATGATGAATGCGAGTAAACGAATCAAATGCAAGCAGTGCTGTGATCGGCATGGCAGATGTGAAGACGGGCTGTGTAAAAAATGAGAAATGAAGTAAGAAATGGTGGGAACTATACTGGTGACACCTTAAGTTACTCAGTGAGCAACGATTTCATGTGAACAAGTGAAGAGACCTATTAGAAGTTTTTAGGTGATCTTGCCAGTATCGCTGAGAATTCCTGTCTGCGAATTCTTATTATTTTAATCATTCCAAATCTGGAGATAAGTGTAGAACAATCGCTTCCTCATCCGCAGTTCCAAACATTAATAAATGGAAAAGATTACAGGAGCCTCTGAATAGTAAACATCGTCCAGCGATCGAGATTTAGGATCAAAATTTCCACCTCGCTTTGTGTTATGTCAGAAACTCATCAAAAAAAACGATATAGATCTTCGAACAATTTCTTCTGTGGGGTCTCCAACCATCGTTGGCTCAGCTTCTGGATTTTTTTTAAAAACATTTTGATCCTATTCTATTTGGAACTAGGTTGTGCCCTCCACATACACCTTGTTAGTGTAACTGTTGTGTTAGTAAGAAAGAAAGGCAGTTTTACGATATATAGATGATTCTCAAATGCGGCTAAAAAGAATCCGTTGCATAAACGTGGTGGCCATTTCACTGAAAGCAGTACAAGACCAAACACTTGACCAGTGAGCATTACTGTTATTGAAACTCTATTTGTATTTCAAAGCTCCCGCATAAAAGGACATCACCGAATGAAAATGCATCATTCGAGAGATGATCCGCTGAGGAGGACACAACTTGATGCGAAGACAAGGACGTCACATCGAAGCGAAGGGGAACCGTGGGCTATCGACTCGGACTGTCAGCTCTGATGAAGACGAAGACGTCGTAACGTTAGCCGAATAAAACCGTTTATTAACCTCATATAAGATTAGCAAAGAAAGAATGCATCATCTAAAAATGTCTTTGATCAGTCTTGCAGCCTTTGTTTGCCGTTTCCGCAATTCCCAGTTCTTTACTCTGCCGAGAAGTGTGAATAACTTATTCAGTAGCTACTCTGAAGGCATGATAGGCTCTGGAAAGGTTGCATCTCATGTTTTCATTTCTATGGAAGTCCAACATATATTTTCATTCTATGAAACTGTTTCGACTAAGTGACACGTTACCCTTGTCCTGATAGATTGGTTTATCGAAACTTCCAGTTATTCACAAGACATCACGATAATTTATACGATTGCTAAGGAACGCATTATTTTATTTGCTGAAATACAATATTTGTCTAATTGTACAACCGTGCACGGTGGCCGGAGCAACTAGGCTTAGGCCGCGCAGTTGTTGAGCTGACGACGGTGGTGGTTAGTCGGATGGTAAGTGCACATTAGAAGCAGGCGATTAGTCGGATAAAAAAATTTATTCGAAAGCCGAAAACGATTATTCGATACGAATGCAAGACGTTTGTTTTTCAATTTTTCTTCTAGCAAGTTAAACAGTGGGTCGAATTGCCCTGAATGTAAAGGATTAGTGAAATAAAACCTATACATAAACTACTTTCACATTCGAATTTGAGCACTGAAACTATTAAAGAAGCATTCAATTTACCGTGGTGAATTCAATTTGTCCAATGTCACTTCACTCGCTTTGTTATGGAATCGGGTTGCGAGCGCTTTCTATCTCTACTTCTTAACGTCCAAAGATGGGTTGCAATGAGTGAAACATTGCCATTCAGTAACTGAATGGTAACAAACTGATGACATCTCTTGTTTACTAGAGTTCAACTTACCTGCTTGTTATGTCTGATTGGTTGTTCAATGTTTTCTTTAATTGTTGATTCAAGTAATGGGAATCGTTTATATATCAGATGTAATCAGATTAATCACCAAATGATCCGAGCTGGCGTCAAGGAACTCTTCATTCTGTCGAAAGGTGTCGCTTCACCCGCAGCAGACCGTCGGAACTTTTGTACGGCGTTCTTTATTCACTTTTTTAAAATTTCCCTTTTGTTCGAAAGCTAACATTTTCGTGGTGGCTCCATTGATTTCTGCTGTGGAATGGGTTGAGTGTATGATAGGAAGCATAGTAGATATAAAATAAATTTTAAAAAAATGGTTAGATGGATTATTTCGCCGTAAAGTTTTTTTTTCAAATAGGCCATATAGTAATACTGTTGCACTATTATTATCTATAGTACTTTTGTTATTATTATTATTATTATTACTATTAATATTAGCGTGCGGCGCAGCGCTCGGAGGCTCCTGCAACACACACGTGGAGTCGATCGCCCACCTTTCCATCCGTCTGGGGTCGGCAAATTGGTACCAGAGTTGTCTGGGAGGACAGCAGCACCGGATTGACACATCGGTAAGCCACTGCGGGTCATTGTAAAAGCCAGATATGCATTCAACCACCTCCAAACATTGCTTAATGAAGTCGACTGCATGGTTCATCCCTCAGGGATTGATCAACGCCAACAGCTTTATCCTTTAATGAAGCTGAGATATTTGCAAAACTCTGGACCGCAGGTGTCTATGGTTTATCCTTTATTATTATTGTAGTCATTATTCGTACAGTTCAAAATATTCATTTTGAAAAAAGCCTTTGAAAAAAATAAAAATGATTATAAAAAAGAAAAAACAGAGGGATGAAAAACACTCGATTAAATAAAAGTTTTCTTGAAAATTCGAAAATTACCTAGATAATAAAAACAACAAAAAGGAAGGTAGAGAAAGAACGAGAGTCGGGAAGGTACGTTCGAACTAGGAATACACTCCCACGGAGTCCGATAGTAATTTGTTTTCTGGCAATACCAGGACACAAGCTATTATCTCACGGAGGAATGATGAAGAAGAAGATATAAGAAAACGCCACTTTACACTTTATGGTGGAGTGGAGAGTGTTCGATTGATGATTGCTTGCTACAAACAAATCATAATCCTGAAGGATTCACAATAACGAAAAGTAAACATTAAACCGTTGCTACCGTTGGAACTCAAGATAATCGAAATTGGTATTTCATGGGTGACAATAATAATAATATCTGCAAAACTTCTGAGAGTAAGACGAAACGAAGGACCCTCATGGTGCGGTGGTGAAGATGTTAGCACCCGGAAAAAATGATAGCGTGTTCGATCCTAAAAAATTAAACCTTGTATTGTAAAAACGTTGTTTTCTTGTCCAGCAATCGCGAGGTTGTTATACAGCATACATTTACTTCCATAGAAAAACACACAATACAATACAACACAAAGGTAGCTGACGTTTCGGCAGAATCGCCTTCTTCAGAGCCTCGAAGGGTATACTGATGTACAATTTATTAGGCCAAGTACTTCAATAACACTTACAAAATGACGAAAACCTCTATGGCAATTACATGATCAACAGTTTCTCGAAAAACTCACCGCTTTTTACATGACTTCCAATGAGGAAGGTCAGAACAGCTGATTATAGTCGCATATGGTTGATGACTGCACCAATCCACTTCAGAAATTAATGCGAAGATACGGAGCCAGGTTGCGTGTGACCTCTGGACATTCCTCCCTGCTATTCATTGCAGAGGTCTTGGCATTTATCCAAAAAGCCTCAAAAAGAAATTAAACGTTGTGATCTAGATTCACCTTAACTGGGTTCAATGCCCAAGGTTATCATTAGCACCGTTACTTGGAAACTTGGATGGCCCGTCCTTACTGGTAGTGCGGACCCCAGCATAATTTCCACTATTTCGGCTTTGCTGCTTTACCTATTGTGGTACCCTGGAGTCGCGAGTTCAGCCTAGCCAAAGTCTGCCCAGGTCGTCATCACCACAGGCAATCACCGCCCACATGGAATAGAGAGAGATTTGCCATTATGCACGCGACTAGTTTGATACCAGGACGGCGGTGGATCCTGCTATTGGTTTACTCTTGGCTAGACTTCTTGATGGAAGTGCCAGATCCGTTCTCAGCTTGGGAGACTTTGCTAGGGGGATGATTCGATCTGCTGTAAGCCCAACACCCAAGAGCACCTCCTACTATGATGAGGCGGTAAACCGTTGGCAGGTGTTAGCACCATTAGTGTAAAAGACTAGCTGAGAGAAATGCAAAGCGACGGAGTTGGTTGACGCGGTGGATAGCACGTGAGCGAACGAAAAGGATAGTGGTGGGTTCAATGCACAACTGGGGTTCCGGGGTTTGCTCAAATACTTCTGAGCAACCTTACAGTAATAATGTTTATTTTCATTATCGTTATTATGTTAATTACTACCTATTGCTATCGTTAGTACTATTACGACTATTATGTCTAGTTACTATTACAACTCCATGGATATTTCTTTTACAAATATTGATTCGCTTTGCGCTGGCTAATACATGACCGATTACTGCTGGATGCATTCATTGTTCGCCCAAAGAAGATCGTATTGTGTCTCAGGAATCGACCATAATCTTTCTTGTATAAAAACTCATCGCCGTGTGCAGTTCACCATTCGAGCGCTTCTCTTTGCTCTGCATTCTACTCGATTCGGCATCGAACACCTACATCGCGAGCACGGCCACTACTTGTGGACCATCGACTCGGATCAACCTGGCTCATAAAAACACGTAGACCTCGAATCGTTAGCTGAATAAACTTTTTTTATCAACCAAGTGGTAGCTTAATAATCCAGAAGGCATTCAAGGAATCTTCGATTCAGTTGAAGATGCAAAAGCGTTTCACAGCCGAACATCAACTATACTACAGTAAGTTCTCCACAATTTTTTGCAATCTCTTATGCTGCGTTCTACCAACAACTGGTAGGATGTTGCTACTAGACGAATGGTAGAATTCGTGGAATTGTTACTGTAGCAGACCACGTAAACTAACAACTAGAAGATCTTTTAAAGTTTTCGCTATGACAAACCGGATCAATTATCTACGAATTTTCTTTTCCTCCAATCGTGTTAACGCATATCTACAGTTGTCTAAGAAAAGAAATTAAGCAGTGTTTTGAAAACAGCAGTCTATAGACGGGTTTCCTACATTTCTAATGTTAATATTATTTTAATTCAAATGTTATACAGGTATGTTCTTAGTTAGAATACTATTCTATGTTTATTTCTTTTTTGCCTATACCTTCTACATTTCTATTTGAGTTACGTAATTTTAATCATCAGGAAGCTTAGCTAAGTGTGAACCAATACCAAAGTCCACCACCGTTTTTGTATCAAACTTGTCGCTTGGTGGCAAATCTCCCTCTGATCTATAAGAGCGGCGACTACCTCTGGTGGAGACGACCTGAGCAGACTTTGACTAGGCTGACTTCGGGAATCCAGAGAACCGCAGTGGCTAAACCAGCAATATTCCGAAAAAGTAAAAATTGTGCTGGAGCCTGCACAACCAGAGAAGACGGGTCATCCAGGTATGCAAGTAATTTTGATATGGAGTGCTCTTGATTAGCTACAAGGTAAGCGCAGAATTAATGACAAATTTTATCCTCATAAGTTTTATAAGTGCATTTTATAACAAATACTCACTGCACATAATATTAAAGTATATTTAAAGTTCATTACTTGCTTAACCATACATTTTCCACATAAGGCTGATTGGTCTTAAAATTTACATGGCCCTTCACTGACGTAATTGTTGAAGTGGCGCTACAGAGGCAAGTATATCGTATAGTCTCCTTCTAGTGGTCCTCCTTATCCTTTGCTTAGACACTTATTCTTATTTATTGAAAGTAGTATCTGAGCCAAACTACAGGATTTCGTTGCTCAAATGCGGCCTTTATTTTTGCACAAAACTTAGTGATTTATATGCCACCATTTACTTATATGGTGAAGAAAAAGCACATACTAAAGATTTCCTAAAAATTTCAAGCTCTGCTCATGTCTCGAGGGAAGGAGTACCATTGTCTGTGATCTATGCTGAAAATTGGCTCAAATTTTGAACCTGTTAATGACATTTGAGTCTTAGAAAATGCGAACAAAGCAACCCGTTTATTTTTGTCAAACACGTGAACCATCCAAATTCGTCGAACGGTGATGTTTTTTGCTTGACCTTAAATGTTACGATTCTCAGTCACCATGGATCTCTCTCAGGAATGGAGTTTGGTCCTCGTTGTCACGAGATTGTTATACGGTAAAGTGACGAATAGATGCCGAACAACTGGGACGAGGTGTTCATTTTCTCCAAAGCAGACGTTAATTCCGACGAGCCAGACATTTGTTTCACGTATATTAAACAAGATGAATGCATTTAGTACAGTGGTTAGTGATGCAAAACGCACTGCAAAACACACCAAATCATTGGTTTGATTGGAAATCTCCATCCGACCAGGCTCGGTAAATTTGGATCAAACATTCCTGAGTGGATAAAAACATAGAGTGACACATGGGTAGGTCACCAAGGATATTCCTGCAGACCACATATGCATTCAATCACTTCTACGATGCTTGATGAATTCGAATTCACTGTGCATTCTTAAGAGACTGATCAATGCCGAAAGCTTTACCATTTTATTCCTTATGTGACACATGTAATTGAATAGTACATAGGAGGCGTTTCGTAGGTCATAGGAGGCGGTGTTTCGCCTTCACCAGGTAAACCCTATTTCACTTGTTGGAGACTCAAAAAGGCAACCTAAGAAAACATCTAGTCTCTCACGGCAGAATTTGAAAAGCGAAATGCACAGCCATCTTCTTACCTTAGTTATAATAGAATTACAAGAGATACAGGAACGGCAGATGTATAGTGAGGTGAAATAACTTCTTAGAGTAGTTCGAAATGAAATCTACAAGAGTGGATTTTTTTCATTACTTTTTAACTTCTCAGAGACGTCATTACTTGCACCAGCTCAATGTTCGCCGTAAAACTCAGCCATCTGCTATGCCGCATTACACACTTTCACAAAAAAAAAAAAAGACTGCACACAAACGATGAGAACACGTTTCCTGACTGACACGTGCCAGAGGCATAAGCTATGCGATTCGTGCTTGAGTGATGAATTGTGTGGGGATTTACTGTAACTCCAGAGTAGTCCAGATGATTGACAAGTCAAATTTTATCCTCTGAAAATAAATTCAGTTACGGATTGATAAACCACGAAAATCGTCTTGATTAGACTACGGCGAGATCGAACTCGGAACAACTCATGCTTTCCGCATAGTACTGAATTGACTCATTCAAAGAAGTTATTTAGGATAAAATGTTTTCAATTAATTAATAGAAGTGGGTTTTAAAGCTGAATTAGTTTTCTTTCTCAGAAACAACAGACCACATTCTCACGAATCAGCTTTGTTCTGAATGATGTCTTGTGATGAATAATGCCCATTTTTGGCTACTAAATGACCCCATCACTTTTAGAAGATCATAGATTGCATTCAGAAACAAACTCGATCTCGTTGAACCACACTTTCCCAGCTATTGTTGTTTCGCTTAGCAAATGTTTAAGAACGCTCGCAAAAAGTCGGTCTTTTGCAAACGAAAAGTTTGGGTTCGTCAGTAATTTGCAAAATTGCAACAGTTCTTATCATAACTGTTGTCCCAGCAAAGTCAGTTCATTGGAGCATTCCACTGCTTGAATAAAAAAGGGATACGCGTTCACATGACAGATACATATGATAGGTACGGGAGATACCATTTAGCCTCCAATGAGATTTTATTCTCCACGAGACTGTCTAACGATGAAGAACCAAAAATGTCTCAGCACTAGAGTTTATCGTAAGTGAAAAAAGATTTCATTTCGGTGCTATAAAACATTTACAGAAGTGAGATTATGTAAAGCTGAGATGTTTACAGATATTCGTCAGAGAGCTAAAACTGGCGACAGTCCTCGTCTTTACATTTCTACGGTAAGTTTTAAATCATAGGTATACACTGGCACTTTTTAAGATATATTCTTACGAATCTTTGGACTTATCTTTTCGACTTGTCGAAGATAAATCCCTCACCAATACTGGCTGTTCATATCGATAAGCGCATGTAGCGCACTGGCTTGAATTCCTCTGCAATAGATATGTGGTCTTTAACTCGAAAGCGCACCCCATGACCCCATGAAACCAAACTAGTTTTTGAGGCTAAATATGCATTCAATCGTCTCCACATTGATGTATGGCATATTCCTCAGAGATTGATCAATGCTCTTATCCTCTAGTCATTTTATTTTCTTACACTTTATACTGCGGTACTGCGGTTGGTATCTGATCAAAAACAACTTCACAAAGTAATCGGCTAAAGTCGTAGTGGTTGGTAAGTCTACGGTAGTATAAATGCTATTCCAAACATTCAACAGACCACTGATTATTATCATGTGCAAACTGAAAATTTTGAAACCGAATCAGCTGCAGAAATCAGATCATCTCAGACATTTCTGGTCAGATGTAAAACGTTGGAGGTTACGCTGTTTACACTCGTAAAAACCGTTGGCTGGCCAATTCAAAGATAACGAAAACGCGTTTTGTTTCACTAAAACATATGAAAGCTATGATGCATTACTTAAACCACCTTGATAGCACATTTGAAATGAAGAGATAGAGCCAAAGAATATGTGTATCCCATAATCCTCCACTCACATATCGCTGATTCCGCTGACGTCCTCTCATTCAATTAGACTGGCCAACCAGCATTCACTCCACTTTAGTGTAATTTCGCAAGAGGCCGACGGAAAACAATGGCAGCAAATGGTTTTTAACTTTTATTTACTACCCATTCTTTTATAACGGCACAGTACAATGTGAACTACAACCATAGGGATGCTCAGATATGAGCAAAACTCGGGATCTCAGCTGAGCTTCGAACCTGTGATGAGCACTTTCAGGAGCTTCCGTGCAAATTACCGCACCAATCGAGCTCCTTGCTTTGTTAAAGCCAGTTTATAACTCATTTGGTGCTATCTTCAGTCAACCGTCAAGGGGAATGATCCCGGAAGCACAAATCGGCAGTGAACCCCTTTACGATGACAGCACCGATAGAATGAAGACATGAATGAAATAAAGGCAAAGCAGTAGCATCGGTTCATGTGATGGATAGCACATGAGCATCCGAAACAGGTAATTGTGGCTTCTAAGCTAAACTGAGCTTCCGAGTTCTGTTCAAATCTTAGCGTCCAAATGGCAGCATAGTTTTCAATCGATAATCTCCTGCCCATCCTAACGGTTTACCGTCTCATCATGGCTGGGATGTGTTCCTGGGTGTCCTCGGGCTGCGATGGACTGACAAGTAGACCGACGTTTTTATGCGGAAGTCTAGCTAAGAGTAAACCAATATTAGGAACCAGCATCGTCCTGGTACCAAGATAGTTGCATGGTGGCAAAGTTCCCTCTAATACATAAGGGTACCAACTGCCTAGGCTGATGATGACTTCAGGAAGGCTCCAGCTAAGCTGACCTTGGGATTCCAGGGAACCACAATGGCTAAATCAGCAAAACCCCTGCCTCAGTATCCTCCATACTGCGTGCTCTTGTCTACAGGGTTGGATGGCGAAACAACCAGCGACTGGCTATCAAATCTCGGGTTGTAGTGAACATCATTGGAGAAGGACGAAAAGAACACGCACATGATATTCTATGGAGACTTCTTCTTGCTGTGCACCTATAACGTTAGAAAAGTCTCTTCAAACGCCGAACCTTACGCTCTTTTTGAAGCTGGTAATCGTATCAAATTCTATGTGATCGCCCTACAAGAGACGAAAAGCAAGAAGACCGAGATATGCCAACTGGATGACAGAAGTTATTTGTGGAAGGAAACATTCGTTACGAAATGTCGAAGGCGTTCGCTTTGTCTTCTATCCATCTATTTCCCGTCAAGTCACACCATATGATATCCTATCATCATAGTTGACCATTATTAGCCTCCAAATGCGCTTCAGAAGAAAGCCTGTGTCATCAACTGTTACTCACCAATTGATAGGTGATTAAGAGCGAAGTGGACGCATTTTACAACAGTCGTGAGCAAGTAATCGGCAGCAAGAAGTCCTAAAAATTCGTTTTCTGAAGATTTCAAAGCTATACTAGGAACGGCCAACTAAAATGAACTAAATGATAGAGAAATTCGGAATAGGAGAGCGAAATTAAAATCAGAACCATCTTGTAGCACTTCTGTGTACAGCTCTCTTCTATGGGGATTCATTTTTCGAGATGGAACGTTGCCGCTGCACATGGGAGTCTCCTAGCGCCACAACTCATGCAGAGATCGGTCATATTCTCAGAAGATTATACATCCTTGATATCTCACTGCCACCTGGTCTCTTTCCTGGACCTGATCACCGCCTTCTTTGTGAGGAGATTTGATTCAGCCATAAGCTCGAAAAGTGATCTCGCCATCGCCTAAGAAATAACGCGACTCGTGTATTGCGACGATATTCTTGACAAAATCTTCTCCTCATATGACTGATAGTTAACGGAATACACAATCGAGGACTACACGTTGCTTGTCGAAGAACTTAATGCTTATGCCGAATTCGCTTCAGTTCCTCATCAAAGAAGTTCAGACCGTATCACCATCACAACAAGGTTGCTCAAAAAGAAAAGAAAGCTGGAGCTTGCTCCTACTGCAATATACCTAGCACGACTGAATGCCAGCTGAAGAGGATGTTTGTAGGATTTAGATCGGTAAAAGGAAAAGGATAAAGCTGCCGGCTTTGATCAATCTTTGAAAGATGTGCCATTCATTCCACATCATTAAGCATCGTCTGAAATGATGGAATGCATATTTGCCCTATGCAATGACTCGCAGTGTCCTACCGATGTATCGAGCCAGTGCTGCTATCCTCCTAGACAAGTGTTGTGCCAATTTGTCAACCAAGGAGGGATGGAAAGTTTAGTGAGGCTGGCGCGTGGGATCGAACCTATGTGTAATGCAAAATGCTTCTAACCACTGCGCTACATCGGTAGGCAGAAAATGTCACTGGAAGCAGCTCAAAAACTATTCACTCTGAAGAAACACTGTTGGCATTTGTTTCCGCTATCCACCCCAATTAGTGAGGATGGGGCTGTCATTACATCCCGTTTTGATATGGAATTGATAACAGAAAAATTCTATACCAATCTTTTGCATTCCACAACACTCGTTCCGGACCTCGAAATCACCGCTGGTGAAAAACTGCAAGGAAGACAGCTCGGGGTTCTACCCTCTATAGTGCGAGTTGCGATGGAAAGCGTGAAAAAAGAGAGACACAGCAGCAGGACCCGGTAATATCGCCGCAGATTTCGTTGGAGTTGGTGACCACCAGCTACATAAACTTCTCGGAACGCAAGTGATGTCTTACCTTCAAGAAGAGAAAAACCAAACCAGACCGATGAAAGACATCGCGCAATGTTCATTCTTGTTGAGAGTCTCTACCAACTCTCCATGAAGGTTATCCTTTTGCGTATATCGAAGACCTTAGATGAGGCACAAACAGTTGAACAAGCAGAATTTCGACAAGAATTCTCTTACATGGACCAAGTAGGAATCGCGTCATAGGTCATAGAAGTATGCCAGGAGTATCATCTTCCCCTTGTCCTTACCTTTACCGACTACAGGAAACCATTTGACAGCATGGAAACGTTTGCAATCCTATCAGCTTTCTTCGACCAGGTAGTGGACCCGCCCTACATAAGAAACCTATTTGACTGTAATTGGAACTGCACCATGAAAATCAACTCTCCCATCGACCTCCTAGCATACCCATAGAAAACGAGGTTCGACAAAGCGACACCGTTACGCCAAAGCTGTTTACTGTAGCACCGCAGTGAACAATGAAGTCACTTGATTGGAACGCATTACACATGTTAATAGACGCAGATGACATAATCATCTTTTCGAGGAGTACCATTAAGGTAGAAATAACGTTCAGTGAGCCCAGCGAATGGAAAAAGTGATTAGACTGCGCATAAATAGGACGAAAACCCTATTCATGAAGAAGTCATAGTGCGAACGTGAACAAATCGAACCGTATGGTTCTCTGATTACAGCGACCACGTCGAACGTGTATCTTGGAGATTCGACGAGCATAAAGAACACCATGGGAGTGGGTTGGGCAGAATGGGGATGGGATTAGGCAGAAGAAGGAGAGCAGCATTGACTCCATTCGGGTAACTCAAAGAAGATATCAACCAAATCTAACAGACCCAAAACTCTGCGCTCTCCTTTTTTGGTTTTTTATTCCTCGACCTGTTTATTCAAATACTGAACTACTCACTTTTGACCTACTTATGACTTTTAACCTAGCCACAATCTTTGATGCATTTTCCACTTAGTGGTCTACCTATTTTATTGAACTAGACGTAATGTTGACCTATCTATAATTTTTAATCTGTCACTTTAAATCTAGGTGTATCTTTCGGTCTACCTATACTTCTTGACCCATTTTTCTATTTTTTGATCTACCCACTGTTGACCTACTCATGACTTCCGCCCTAGTCATTATTTCTAACCTATTTTTTTTACACTTGGCGCACATATTTCTTTTATCTAAACGTATTGTTCACCTACTTGCAATTTTTAACCTGCTCAGTTTCGTTCTAGATATACCTTTTGATCTAAACGTAACTATTGACCTATTCACACGATTTTTGATCCATCCGCTCTCGACCTACTTATGACTTTTGACTTAGCATTAAATTTTAACCTGTTTTTCCAATTTTTGATCTATGAACTAGACGTATTGCCGGCCTACATGTAATTTTTGATGCGCCCACATTTGATTCAGCTACACCTTTTGAACTACGCATAATTTTTGGTCTTGTTCTAATTTTTGATCTGCCTATTTTTCTACCTAGACGTTTTGTCGACCTGCTTAGAATTTTTGATTTGCCCACTTTGAACTACTTGTGAGTTTTGATCTACACCTATTTTTTGTCCTATTTTTTCAATTACTGACGTACCTATTTTTTTGATATAAACGTTTTGAAGACCTAATTATAATTTCTGAACCACTCTTCACCTACTTATACGGCTTTTAACCTAAAAACCTTACTTAACCTTTTAACCTAGCCATAAATTGTGGCCTATTTTTCTTCTTTATGATCCGCCTTTTTTATTCGACATAGACCTATCGATGACGATTTCGATTTTTAATACTTTCTATTTTTTAATATTTTTTAAACATTTTTCAAATTTGAATATAATTTTTGATCTGCCTGCTTTTGGTCTAATGGTATCTTTTGATCCTCCCACAATTTCTCTCCTATTTTTCTAATCTTCGATCTACCTAGTTTTTACCTGAGTCTAATGTTAACCTACTTATAATTTCTACCTTCAGACTTCTCATCTTTTTGTGACTTTTGATCATTTTCACTTCTGATCACCTATCATTTTCGAGCTACTTATTTAATTTGCCACGGATCTCCCTCATATGAGGGATCTCGAGCCGGTTAGTCGCGAGGCTACGTGGCGCGTCCCCAGGTGGCGGATAGGGGGTTAATCGCGGACCAAAAGCGACCTTTGCTATTTGGTCCACCAACTCTTGACCTACTCATGACTTTTCACCTAGCCATAATCTTTGATCTATTCTTCTAATTTTAGATCAACCTTTTAATCTCAACATAATGTTGACCTACTTATTTTTGATCTACCCATTTTTGATTTATTTATGGGTTCGAGCCGTCCCTAATGTTTGACTTATCTTTTTAATCTTTGATTTGCCTTGTTTTTAGTATAGATATGCCCACTCAGTATACCCTTCCATGCTCTGAAAAAGGTTGCACTGCCAAAATGTCAGCTACTGTTGTATAGAATTCTGTATTTTTCTATGGAATTAAATGTAAGCTGTACAACAACCTCACGATTTCTAAACATGAAGACTAGGCATTCATATTCGAATGACGAGTTTGATAGAAAGTCGATCCTGGGAACTTAAGCGACATTCACAATGTCTAACCCGAATACGCAGCTCAAGTATTGGAAATCTGCTCCATCTTAGAGATGAAGGAGAATACACATCAATAACGAATCCAAGAGAATGCAAGCGTTGTCTTGGAAGACCATCTACACGATAGGCGGATGTGTTCGCCTGTTTCTAGCGATAACCCTCTGCACTCGCAGAGGTTAAATATTTCAGGATTAGGGAATGCTCTCAGACGTCACCATGTTCGAAGTAGACCAACACCAGGGATGATGATTACGCGCGAGAGAAACAAATGGAAATTTTGCTGTGGCCCTCACAACCAGTGAAGATGGGTCATCTAAGTATCTAAATATGTAATCCTCATTCATTATGCTTAACATTTTAATGAAACGGCAGTAAACTTCGGCGATGATAGACGACGATAGCGGAGATGCGTGAACGAAACATTCAGACGAAAATAAATAGGTCAATTTTACTGTAGTATAGTCCACAGAGCGCAAGTGGCGCAGTGATAGGAGCCCTGCAATGCACATGAGATCGATTCCCGCGCCCCTGGCTAGCCTACTATCCATCCGTGGTCGGAAAATTAGTACCAAACCTGTTTGGGAGAATAGCACCACTGGCTCGACGCATCGGGTGGCCACTGCGAGTCATTGTAAAGGCCAGGTATGCATTCAATCACCTTCAACGATGCTTAATGAAGTCGAATGCATGGAGCATCTCTAAGGGATTAGTCAACGCCGAAAGGTTTATCCCTTATCCTTTTATTACCTTCCACAAAGTTACTTCAACGATAGAGGACTTTTCTGTTAAGGTTTCAGCTATTGTGGCTGGTTTTTGTAACCTAAAAAAACCACTACCAGTGAGGCTCGCCAGGTATCCTCTTCAGCCGATCACACCAATGAAACCATCCAGTGGCGGCTTCGTGCAACAAGTGACTTTTCTGTGAAGATTGTCGTAGGGCGAAAGGAAGTGTGGAGTATTGGCAAAGTGGTCAGTTGCTTTGAGTTCGTATGAGGGACGAAATAAATAATGAAAATGTGCAAGCCAATCATAAAATTAAGAGTATAAAAGATAAAACGGATAGAACTCTCGGCGTTGATCAATCCCTTAGGGATGCGCCATGCATACGATCTTAGTAAGCATCGTTTGGGGGTGATTGAATATATATATCTGACCTTTACAGTGAGTCGCAGTGAGCTACCAATGCATCTAACAAGTGCTGCTATCCTCCCAATCAGGTCTGGCACCAATTTGCAGCTGCGGAACCTGGGGGCATGAAGAGTTTGGTGAGACTGGGACGCCGGGAATCGATCTCGTGGGTATTGCAGGGCCCCTCCGACCACTGCGCCACACGCGCTCATATTAAGAGTATACTGTGTACTATTGCATGTCTCTAACTGATTTATTAATAATCTTTGAAAAGTCTCACAATATGGAAATGTAATATACAATGCAAACCACCGACTATAACTGATTTTCGAGTAGGACTAGACCGATCGCATCTTCACCCGTCAAGTATGTTGCGTAGTCTGCAATTAGATTTCTCTCACGGCTGCGATTCGAACTCGATGGTCGTGGTCCGGAATCTTGTCTTCCATGAGCCACATTGTTAAACGTCTTGCTAAACATTAATCTCTCAATCGGGTGTTTAATGTATCTATTTGACATTGTAGTATTTGATAGAGACGTGTATGGATGTGTTTCGTTCTTCTCAGTACAACCGTTCTTTATACAATTTGAGATTCGGTGGCCATGTTTCGATTTCCTTCGCAGCTAAATGTGCCAATATTTATTACGATACAAAGTTAAGGCTACCAGAAGGGACGTCAGGGACAAAGTCGAACGCTGGAGAAGAGCTGGATCCAAAACACATCGATCAATGGGACGAAAAATCTGGTAGCCTTAATTCTGAATCCGGATTAGTGTGACCTATCGTTTGATTTTAACTACAGTTTATGCAGCTATTTACTGCGATAGTTTTGAGTTTCTCGTTATGGCAAATGGCCAGAATAAATTTTCGTCTTAGCCTGTTTCATACTCCATAGAGTGATTTCTTTTGGACTTCTTCATTTGGATCGTGGTGCCAATAGATGAAGAACTTTGTAGAAAAGTGTCGAGTAGTACTGCTAGCATTCTGATGACTCGACACGGGAAGAACTGCACAGCGGCATCCGTGTATTCGTACCACGAACGACAACGAGACGCCAAAGTCAGTGGATATGGAACGCTTCATGCTCGACTGGGTGCGGATTCAATCAAAGGATTCGACTGCTGTTCCCTTACTCTTCAACCTTGCAAGTTAGTCAATTAGTAATTTACCGTTGTTACCCTCCAGTTTTTGATTTATAACAGTTTCTTGTGGTCCTATGTCAATCACGGATGGGTGTAGTGCAGTGGTCAGAAACGCCCTGCAATACACATGGGATCGATCCCTGCCCACCAGGCTCATCAAGCTTTCCACCCATCCAAGGTCGGCACATAAGTACCAGACTTGCCTGGGAAGATAGCAGCACTGGCTCGATATATCGGTAGGCCACCGCGGGTCATTAGAAAGACCAGGTTTACATTCATGCACCTCCAATCGATGCTTAATGAAGTCGAATGCATGACGCATCCGTCAAGGTTTGATCAACGGCGAGAGGTTTATCCTTTTTTTTTTTAATGTTAATCACTCAGATCTAAAGGTCTTCCCAATATTTTAATCGCTGCTAGTTTCTAATATTCCTTTTAGTTAAATTATTTTCTTAGGGATCCCGTTATTACACCAAATGGATATCTTTTCGATCGTCAAGCAATCTTGGAATATATCTTGGCACAGAAAAGAGAGATTGCAAAACGAACGAAGCAATGGGAGAAACAAATGACGGTTAACACTGAAGAATTAAAGAAGGTGTGCTTTATTAAAGGCGATAGTTGTTTTTTCTTGTTTAGACTCTTGGATAATATGGGTCTCTGTAAAAACTAAGAAGGATGAAGCTTTCTGATTTTATGAAGCATGGTTTGGGGCACTACTGAATGCATATCTGGCCTTTAGTGACTGGCTTGCGGTGGCCTGGTGGCCTACCGATGTGTCGAACCAGTGCTACTGTCTTCCCAGACAAATGTGGTATCAGTTTGTCGACCCCGGAAGAATGGAAGACTTGGTGGGCCAGGGGCGCGCGAATCGATCCCGTGTGTACTGCAGGGCGCCTCGCGCCTCTGACCACTGCTCCACACGCGGTCATGTGTTTTCATAGCTGGTATGTTCTGAACTGGAGCTTATCACTCATATTAGTCATTTTAGGCTCAACAGTCCGATCGAGAACAAACTATACGCAAATTTGCTGAGGTCGCGGCTACTCCTGTACATTCGGGTCAGAAGACCAGTTTCGAAGAAACTTGTGAAGGGAACTCTACAACAAATCCTTTGGTACTTTAATAGGCTTTATTTTATGAAAAATTTCTATGGTCTGGTTTCCCTTGAGAAACGTGCTGGAAGCGCAATCATAGTTCAACCTGCTCAAAAAGTGAGAGCGATTGGAAATGAAGGAGACATTTCGAATATGAGAGGAGAGAGGTCTGTTGTAAGTCTTACGTTCTGTCTGGAATTGTTACAATTCCTTATTTCATAGGATTTATGAACAGTTGTTTTCATGTTGTTTATATTCACGATCTATGCTTCTTTTACTTGTGCTTTATGATCATTCTAAATCTTTTGTGTTATTCCCATGTATTTCTATATCTGCAAGTATGATATGGGACGTGTGTAGCGCAGTGGTCGGAGGCGCTGCGCAATACATGCGGGATCGATCGCCGCGTCCCGAGGCCACTAAGCCCTCCATCCCTCCGGGTTCGGCATATACGTACCGGACTTGTCTGGGAGTATAGCAGCACTGGATTGATACATCGGTAGACCATCGCGAGTCATTGTAAAGCCAAGATATGCATGCAGTCACCTCCGAAGGATACTTCATATAGTCGAATGCATGGCGCATCCCTAAAGGTTGATCGACGCCGGGAGATTTTTTTATAAGTATGATGATTTCATTTGCTTCCTGTAGAAAATGACATGAAGAACTGAATTGTTTCCTGATTAACTAGAAACAGCATTAGTTCAACTTGTACTTGAACAGAGGGATTTTGTTATGAAGCACAGAATATTCGACGTTTGTGGCGAGAATACAGTCACGAGTATCTTGTCGTGCTTTGCCACAGCATATTTTCGTCATAGTTGAGCTTCATCAAAGGCGAGTCAAGCTTCATTCCATTATGAATGAATCTACTGCGAAATGAACCCATACTGTAAATCATATTTCTACACGTAAAGCACTGCCTTGCTATGATAAGGTGGTAGATCATTAGGGGGATCGCTGAGGACAATAAATTTAAATACATTAAGATCTGTTGAAGGCTTGATGCTTTTAGTTTCTCACCAATTACGTAGCAAGAAATTGAAATAAATAAAAAGCTGGTGGCTTGAGGCTGGCCTACTGTTGTGGGATGACTACTTTATGCGAATTTTCTGCAAAATCTGTGTCTCCGTAATACTTTATAAAAGCTAAACAGCTTTCGGCATTGATCAATCTTTTGTGCATCTGTTATACATTCGACTTTATTGAGCACCGTTGGAGGTTATTGATGGCATATCTGGCTTTTACAATGACTCATGGTGACCTATCGATGTGTCGAGCCAGTGCTGCTATCCTCCGCGACAAGTATGGTACCAATTTTTCGACCTCAGATGGGTTTGGTGGGCCAGGGACGCGAGAATCGATCCCGTGTGTGTCGCAGGGCGACTACGACTACTGCGCCACACGCGTTCGTAATAATACTAATGCTATTACTTCATATCAACTAAAATCTCGACCTTCGTTTATATCAGTGGTTTTTTTTTGAGAAGTAAACAACTGCCAAGTTTTTGGATCCCGGAACTCAATCCTACTGCGGACGCAACAAAATTGGAGAAACCGGTGACTTTCTTACCAATACCTTTTTTGCGTTTTCTTGTTGCTTGGAAATTAGTTAAAATCTTCCAACTTTTAGTCCCAGAAAGTTCTATGTCCTTTGTCCGGGAAGCCATTGAAGCTGAAGGATCTTATGGATGTTAAATTCACACCTATTCCAAAAGATGATGATAAATCTCTGATTGTAGCGCAGGTTTTGCTGACGGCATTACGACGATTAAATGTTTATCCTCCTGATGTGTACTGAATACTTTGTTTAGACCCGTTATATGTGTGCAGTTACTCATGATGCTCTTACGAATGCCACAAGGTGTGCATATCTTAAAAAATCGTAAGTTTATGTTATCACTTCGCCATTGCTCATGCGTTTTTCAATGAGATCTCTATTTGCTTGTTAAAGGAAGTGTATTGTTACTTGGGACGTGGTAGAGACGCTGATTAAGAAAGACTGGCTCGACCCTATCAGCGGGGATCCCATGACTGAAAATGATGTTATTGAGCTTCAAAGAGGAGGTGAGTATCTTAAGAACTCTCCCACATGGGAGCCCATGAACTAAATTATCACATCGCTAATTGTATTGAATGATACGCTAATGGTAGATTTTTCGTACTAACTCTCACCATTATCTGATTTTCTGAGTTCGTTTGAAAGCTGAACGTTAGCACGTAGGACGGTGATAAGTAGATGAGTTTGCTTGTATTACAACTCAAAGAGAGACATCATTCCGAGGATTCTGTAATTCTCATTATGTGAAACCACTTTAGGAACCGGCTTCGCTGCTACGAATGAAGTGAAAGCGAAACTGATACGCCCACAACTAGAGCTTCAATGATTTTTTGCAAGAATACAAATAAATATGGTACTTCTACTACTTTTGTTTTGTTGCACTCTAACAGTTTTCCTCGTCTCATTCCAACATTTCCATTACAACCGCAATGATTTTGGGATATATGCAAAACTTGCATCCCAGGCCAAATCGAAAGAGGATTACCGTTTCCGAGTGCTCACTTCTTACGCACGGCAGCGTTGAGGGCGTCGTTATGCCTTTCTCTCAACGAGTCTTTTTACCCTAACGGTGCCATCAGCAATCACCAGTCGACGATGATGATCTGGGAAGCGCAAATCGGCATTGAACTCAGTAAAGCTGAGGGTTTTCTCGAAATCACAATATATAACTTTCGTCTAGTGCTTGTTTTTTTGGCACCTTTAGGGTTAGGGTAAAAAGACTGGCTCAGAGTTAAGCAGAGCGAGGGCTTCAGTTGTGTCGTGCTTAACACGTGAGCCCACGGAAAAGATAATTGCAGTTCGACCTAGCTTGGGGTCCAAGTTTTGCAAGTATCTCAACATCATTCTGGTTGTGTTTCACGTATTACCTTGCCGTGAGAAAAAAAAATGATGGGCAGTAGATAAAAGTTACACATTTCTATTGCACTCACACAGCCGCTGTATATAATGTTTTTTAAAACGAGATTTTCATTTCTTAAATACCTAAACGATCTGCCACTGATATTGTGAATATCTTGGAAAATAGTGTTCTTTCAGCAGTCACTACAGTTTTGAATGGTCGATATTGAATACTTTTCTTTGCAGAATATTTGAGTAATGGTTTGACTCGATTTATGTTTGGATAGTCGAATTGTCGTCCATTCGAGACATTTGTCAGTACGTATTCTTGTTTGATGAGCTTACACGAGGTTGATAATAACATTTATTATCGGCTAACGTTTCGACGTCTTCGTCTTCATCAGAGCCGATGATCCGAGTCGATGGTCCACGCTTCTTGTTCGTCTCGATGCGGCGGCTTCGCCTTCGTGTCGAGTCAGGTCTTCTTCAGCGTTCCATCTCCTCGAATGAGGCACACTCCTTCAGTGATGCCCTTTTATACACGATGCTGATGGTGAATATAATGATAATGTCCGTTGATAACTACTTGTTTTTCTTCCGGACATGTATCATTGCGCACATCGTGCAGAAGTCGGTGTTGTTATCAGCTAGCACAGAGCGAGTAGAAACACAGAAAAACAAGTAGTTATCAACGGACATTATCATTATATTCACCATCAGCATCGTGTATAAAAGGGCATCACTGAAGGAGTGTGCCTCATTCGAGGAGATGGAACGCTGAAGAAGACCTGACTCGACACGAAGGCGAAGCCGCCGCATCGAGACGAACAAGAAGCGTGGACCATCGACTCGGATCATCGGCTCTGATGAAGACGAAGACGTCGAAACGTTAGCCGATAATAAATGTTATTATCAACCTCGTGTAAGCTCATCAAACAAGAATACGTATTGATTAAGCACACCGAGGTTCAAGGAAAGTCGGTTTCGAAGTATTGATACGCTCTGTGCTAGCTGATAACAACACCGACTTCTGCACGATGTGCGCAATGATACATGTCCGGAAGAAAAACAAGTAGTTATCAACGGACATTATCATTATATTCACCATCAGCATCGTGTATAAAAGGGCATCACTGAAGGAGTGTGCCTCATTCGAGGAGATGGAACGCTGAAGAAGACCTGACTCGACACGAAGGCGAAGCCGCCGCATCGAGACGAACAAGAAGCGTGGACCATCGACTCGGATCATCGGCTCTGATGAAGACGAAGACGTCGAAACGTTAGCCGATAATAAATGTTATTATCAACCTCGTGTAAGCTCATCAAACAAGAATACGTATTGATTAAGCACACCGAGGTTCAAGGAAAGTCGGTTTCGAAGTATTGATACATTTGTCAGTGTTTGAGTCAGGTGCATCTCTATTTTTCTAATGTTTTTATAAGTAGGAAGACCAACAAAGTACGAAAAAATGTCTCGAATTGCGGTAAATGCCTGAAATATAATAGAAAAATAAGACTGCTAGTGAATAGGTTTATTTATCGTGGTCAATAGTATAGGTATAGCTGTGCTGGAAATCACGGTCTTGACTGGTCTCATGATACATAGTATCTTCAATCAATGTGGAAATGTGGTAGAGATAAAAAGGATAAAGCTCTCGGCGTTGATCAATCCCTGAGGGATGCGGCATGCATCCTACTTCATTAAGTATCGTTGGAGGTGATTAAATGCATATCTGGCCTTTACAATGACTCGCGGTGGCCGGCCGATGTATCGAGCCAGTGCTGCTATCCTCCCAGATAAGTCTGGTACCAATTTGCCGACCCCGGAGGGATGGAAGGCTTGGTGGACCATGGGCGCATTCCACTTGCGCGTCGCAGTGGCGCCTCCAACCACTGCGCCACACGCGTGATAGAGATACTTGAAGACATTAGCATTACTTTTTTTATAGAAAGAAAGGAGCTGCGTATATGTTGGAGCCACGGGCAAATCTCTTTGATGTCTATAATTGAGAAGTGGAATGCCAACGTTTCTGGAAATGTATGTAGCCATTCCTTGATTTTTTATTGCACAGCTGATGTCTAAATCTTTTTCTTTTGTCGCTTCATCAATTTTAAAGACGCGGCTTTTACGAGTTCTAAGGTGTTTCGTAGTTAGAACAAAACGATGTCACTCGACATTTTCGCCTTCGCAACAGCTTGTGAGTGGTAGTGAATGTGTAAATCTGTCATTATCCCTACAGAATAAGCTGAACCTCGAAAGGTAGAAGGTTGCCTGGTTTGCCTAGAATGCGAGATCATACTGATACATCACCGCATATTTATCGAGGCACCTGTAACCACTACTACAGGGGTTGCTTCTTGTATTCCAATTATCAATAAAACCCATTTTGATAATTTTTTGTTGGATTCTATTGTGTGTGTTTACTGTACCACAGTGGAGCGAGGCAAAAGAGCCTATGTCGGACTGAGTTGGTCTTTATGAGTTTAGAGTGCTGGCGTATACCGGAATGCTAAGATCGGAGTGAGTCAGATGGTGAGTAAACGCCCAGGAGACCACGCCAGGCCCCTCTTAATCAGTTCACGAGGTGGCGTTTCTCCACTCTACAACTACAGTAGTACAACTTGCGACGTGTCACTCATCTGAATGTCAGCGGTTTTCACTGCTTCTGTTCTTCTTTCTGTTCAGCATGTCTAGAGCTATGCCAGCTCAAACCGCACAGTCTCTCTCGTTTTGTTTCAAATATTTACCTTATAATTGTTTTCATTAGAATGATTATGTGCTTTTGTTACACACTATGCTATAAGGGAAGGGGTTAGAGAAGGAATCCAAAGTTCCAGCATACACCAAGGCGACGAAATACGGCTGGATGGAGCATGAGATAAGTCTCAGTGATAACGACTGGGCACCAGTCGCATTAGCATTTTCGCATCAGGTGGCATTCGGTGTTTGGCGCACTACAGTAAGACCGTCGCACCAAGTGCTTAGATTTCTTCACGAAGATCCTGAACGAAAAAAATTTGCGTCCCCTGTGAGAGCAATACCAACTGTCCCTGGAATCATTACAACAGTGGAGAATAAGGACTTTAGTAGCTTCTTCTCTACTGAGTTGAGTTGTACAACTATAAACAAGTCAGTATAAGCATTATAAAAAGTTATTGCGGGACGTGTAATTGTGTGCATAGGACTATTATTTCCACACAAATACGTTCCCGATCGTTATCAGTTAAACCCGTAGGGCATTCCGAGTTCGTCATTTGCTAATACGTCCATCAGTGAAAGGTAGAATACTAACTCGGTCGTCTACTGTTACTTTTATAACGCTTTTATGTCCAAATTTATGGTTCACGGTCCAACGAATTTACGACCACAGCTGGAACGGTGGAACGCCATTTTCTACTCCGAGTTCCATCATTGCTATCATTGTTATAATTAGCATTACTATTCCTTGTATGCCTTCAATTTAGTCAAAAATCTGCGAGTTGTAAGAAAACTTAGGAAAAGCAACAGAGATGAGAACTAATAACTACGGTAAAGATTTGATATCCATAGTTCTATTCCAAAAATAAAAGAGCTCGACTAAGTACTGTCGCATCAGTATAAATAGACCTATCGTTTCGATAATTCTAATGTAACTTCGTGGATTGCTGAACAGTTGAGCTTCAAGACACCTGAACTACTGAACATCGAAATTCTTGGAAATCTGAGTTCCCGCACACCGGAACTTTTTTGTAGCTGAACTTTTGTACTTCTAATGTCCTTCATGCCTGAACCTCCGAATGATCATTAATCTGATCAACGAACATATGGCACCGTATTTCGTATCAAGGCAGCATTTTCACTATGCATGATTTAAGCATGGTAATTTGTTCGGGCGATTCTTGGCGACAGCAGCATCCTTGTTCATATTCTAAAAATCGTATACATTTGCGCCAATATGACTGTTCCCATTACGTCACCGCATTCCTTTCTCCATATTTTGTGATGACAGTCGAATTTTCCATTCCTTTACACACGGATGTTTACAACGATCACATCGATCTAACTGATGTCCGATCGATTTCTTATTGACTTAGAGTCATTTTTCACCAATATTACTAGTTTAACCACAATGAGATATCACCTATAAAACACGGCTGAGAGAAAGCGAAACGGAGGACCCGCATGATGTGGTGATGAATACGTTAAACCCCGGAAAGGGTAATGGAATGTTCTGTCCCTACCGTATCCACAGCGATTCAGAATTTTGAAGATATCTCTCAGCACCATTGTAGTTACATTTCACAATTTACTCTACCATGGAAAAAGAGTAGGCAGTAAGTAAAAAGTAATCACATTACTATTAAATTTATGTGATCCATCACTTCGTATTATACGGATCCTGGCGATTTTTCACTTGATCTCCTTTCTCCCATTCTTCATCCACGAAAGTGTTCGGACTTGGGTGCAAATTGGGCAGCCCACGATCGTAGTGGAATTTTCTTCCTGGGATATTCTTATTGATTTTTGTTAGTCAAACATTTTTTGTAGCAATCTTCGAATTATTGAAAACATCGTACTGCAATTAATACACACATGAGTTACTCATCGATAACTCAAAAGACCAACTTTCCATAATTCTCAGCAAAAATGATCAATGTGCTTATTTATATGCTCTTATGAACCAGTGTTGTTGAGCTGATCAACAACGACAGCTATTCTTATCAATGCTTAATCACCTAGTTCTTACCTAATTCTTCTTACTAGAGTTATTCACCATCGCCTAAAGATCCTTATGGATCCCAGCAGTCTTTCATCTCTTTGGCTTTCGCCGATTAGTCAGACATGTTTTTCTTT
Source organism: Angiostrongylus cantonensis (assembly GCA_009735665.1). Lineage (NCBI taxonomy): Eukaryota > Metazoa > Nematoda > Chromadorea > Rhabditida > Metastrongylidae > Angiostrongylus > Angiostrongylus cantonensis. Next base: position 2,202,053 of record MQTX01000055.1, read on the forward strand.
TCCACTGGAAAACCAGGATAGCAATAAGTTCCCAAGTCGCTGCCATCGCCTGGCATCGCTATCGTCGTGAGTCGCTAGGAGGCGGGCACCTTTTTGATTATTTACTCACACTATTTTTATCTCGTTGTTTATTTAGTACTTCTTGGCTGCATACCTTTTCTATTCATCGTTATATTGCACACCACAGTAGATGCCAGTCCAAACAAACATTCGATTTGGTAAGCTCAGTAGCGAGTTTCTCTTGCCCTCTTCCTTGAAAACCGATGTCCAAATATTCGAATATTCGAGTTGTCGAATAGTCGATAGTTTCCGTGTAATTCGAATGCGTCTTGAACTATGTACACACAGTGCAAGCCTTCGGCCTACATGACACTTTTCATTGGAAAAATGACGATAACCGAAAGGAACTTTTAGACCGCATCGCATTGCCCAGTAACCCATTTTCATCCTCTATGCACTTTTTCCTCATTGTTTATGCTTCTCTATTTTCTCTCATGTAATGAAAATCATTTTTGCCTGACTTCTTTGTCAAATTTAGCTTGTTTTTTTCTCATATTCGAAATTCAGTCCGGAAAAAAGGCAGAAAAGACATGTAGTGCTGATTGAGATGCGAGCTGCACTTCATCGTCACTTACTGCCCAATAGGACAGAGTACTCCTTGTCGTGCTTACTGAGCTTCGCCGGCGATGAACATCATGGATGCTGAAGTTCGTCAACACTACGATTTGCTTTCGTTGGTTTCTGTATATCCATGCTACGGAATGAAGTGATTGCTGTCTGATTGTTATCTGATGTTGTTATCACCGTTCGACTACATTCCACTCTGTTTTGACGCTAAGGATTTCCCACTAACGTTTCTTATTTTTATACACAAATCTTTTTTTTTAGCTTTATTTGATATCATTCAATACATTAAGTGAACAGCTGTTCATTCATCGATTTCTTTTTAAAGTTTTCATGACAATCCTAAAACTGTCGTATGAAATTCCTGTAAGTTATTTACTACGAAAATCACAACGTTAAAGGAAAGTCAGTGTGAGCCCGCCTGTCACTGAAAAGTTTTTCAGGCGCTACGTTCAGTTATAGAATGAAATCCAAATATCTCACTAAGATTCCAATTGTTTCATTGGATGAAAGTCTCAATGAACCGTACTGCAGCCGGCAATTGCTAGAGAAGTCGAACTTACCGCTGCATTTTCTCATTAGGCGTGTAACTGCGTTAAGTTATCGAGATTATAATGAAATCGAAGCCAGAACATCTACACACTGATGCAAACTTGTACACGTTTCTGCGGCTTCATTGCGCTTATCCATTGCCAGCTTTATAACAAGGCTTAGATTTTTGCTTAGTCTTATAAGGGATTTCCACATTTTTCGTCTCATGGTCGAATCCGCGCTGCACACAAATGAACCCTTTATAGGATCAGGGAATTGGTACCAGACTCGTTTAGGAGCTTAAAAACAGTAATTTGAGAGAGCATTATACCTTGCACAGTTACCTATACGACGCTGCGGATGGAGTCGAATGCGTGGCACATTTCTAAGGGATCGATCAACTCCGGACGCTTTCCGTATTATCTTTCTTTTATTGAGCGGATTCTTTAGAAGACTAATGAGGTAATGTGTTGTTCAGTGGGGTGGAGGTTCAGACTTCACCGAGCTGAATGTTGGATGTTTGCACGACTGTATGTGAGTGTGTATGTTTGAGTTGTCTTTCAGCAGCTCACCTCACCTCACCTCCGACCCTCATTTGGCTGCTACTCCCCTCAACTTAGCCCGAATCACGACATTACGCGGCTCACTAAGCCTAAGCTGATCCTAGTACAAAAGTTCGTTGTATCCTATCAAAGACCTCATCAGTGCTCACAGACCACTCCAATTCAATCGTCAAACATCATGATTATTGCCGATGTTTACAGTCAACTACAGTAATCTATTAGTCTGATGCTTTAAGCTTCGTGTTTTATCTCCTGTTTACTTTCTAAAGAGCTTTTCCCATTGTTTAAGTTGTAATAGTTTATCGTGGACATTTCGTCCAGGTGTGTGGACTCGCACACAACAGTGTTCTGTCATCACTCTCGACACTGATTGAAATTATAGCGATTCGTCGTCACACCATAGCATTTGCTCGGACGTGGTCTCGATCACTGATATTTGAAGAGCTATATTCCACACCGATTACCCATTGTGTAGCAGTTCCCTTGGCCTAAGACTACAGACTCTGATTTGCCCGTCGGTTGTTTTCACATCACATGAATGGAGAAATATCTAGATGACCTGACTTCATATATCACGGAGAATCATTTGGACTTCAGGACAATTTCTGTTCATCTGGAAATTTGTTGATTCTGGGCAAGATATTTTCCACTTGCTTTCTCGAAAGCCATACTAAGTCGTTTCCAAAGTCGTCACCCACTTAGAAATTAGTGGGTGTGTTGTTACCAATAAGGCAAGTGATTTCTGATATTGGTTTACTATTAGTTGGGCTTCCGTATGTAAATATCGGGCTCATTCTCAGCTGGGAAGTCCCAGATAGGTGGTTGAATTCCCACTTTACATTATAATTCGATAATTAGTGAACATCTACAGTGGCGATTAAGTGGTGAACCATTGGGAAAGCTTTTACATGAATAGGTGAAAATACTTGATACATAAGTATTTCCTCTACAAGATGACAATTTTCCGCTGATGTTTCATTTCTTTCTTTTGCTCAAGTTTGCCACTTTGCGCAATATATAATAATTATGGTATATCTTCAGCGAAAATTCTTACTTGGATACTTGGATGGCCTGTCTTCACTAGCTGTGCGGACCCCAGCATAATTTTTACTTTTTTTTCGGAATTTTGCTGGTTTACCCACTGTGGTTCCCTGGGGTTCCGATGTCAGCTTGGGTAAAGTCTGCTCCTGAACGAAGATAGTAGTCAATAATACATAATAATGGTGGCAGTAATATATAGTAATAATGATGCATATGTGTCTAACACCAAGTATCAGAACACGAACCAGCTACCGACAACGTTCAATACCTATGTTTTGCATTGTGAACAAAGCTCATTCTCGCGGTTGACTATGCATAGAAGTTCATTCAACATTCTCTATCGCTTCCTGTATCAGTTCAGCGAGTATTAAGGGCAGGACAACCGACGCAGTAACTTTTTTGTGAATTCTCAAACTAGACAAGTCCTCACTGCTTCATTTTTGAGCGTCAGATTCGTCTGAAGGACCCGATAAAGTGTCCATTGTTTGACTTACATAAGTCAAGAATCGTTGACAATTTGTAGATGAAAGAGAACATAACGATGCACCTCTACGAAAGTGCTGACTTTATCTTTCCTGCCTTAACATCTGTTGCTTAAGACCCTAATAGTTACTCAGCTTCTCTGCTTCGTTGGTTTGTGTTTCGTGTCGTTTGTACGCATATGTAAACAAATTTCATTCGGAGACGAGTGCTGGAGCTGGAAGCGTCTGTCAACGATCAATTTCCACTAAGTTCCTAACCAGAATCAGTTCTGACAACTGATCGAGACTGATTCATGGAACTCAACCAAATTTGTTGCTAATCAAATTTTCATCAAAAGGCTTAAGTTGTATTTGCGCTCAACGAATATTTAGTTTTCAGAGATTTCCCTGTGAAATAAAGGTCAACAGTGTTAGCGATCGATTTAGAGATTACTTAAGGGTGTTCTCGGATTCGGAAAAAATAGAATATCCTCGGATTCGTTTCTGATCTCATTCGTTAGTCGTAATTCATTGAACTCATCCTTTTTAAATAGTCAGTCATTGCAGTGATTTCGAAAATCTCGTCTGCTCAATAGCTTTGTATGGAGCCAATGAATAAATTGGTAATTGTTATTGATTTCAGAGTGCAATCAATATGGCGTATTCGAACCATTACAACTATCAGGTAGTTTTAATAACTCAAAATACCGACTTTCTATAAACCTCGGCATAGATAGTTGATATATTTATTTATATGATGTTATAAACTGATCTTCTTTAGCTGATGCGAGGTTGGTATAGGTCTTCGTTGTCGTTGTCGTTGTTGCTGGCGTTGTTGGTCGATGGCTGACGTTTCTGCGATTTTGCCTTCCTCAGAGCCTAGCCATTAGAATACTTTTATTATTCGGTGAAAAAAAAGCTAAAGTATTAATGAAGATCAAACTTTTAAATGTATGGTGGGTTAGGATGCTACGGTCAAATGTATTTCTACGCCATATTGAGCAGAAAGGCTACTCGCCTCAATGTTTTTATTTAATTTATAAATTTCAAAAATCCAAACATGAACCGAAAAGACGAGTGCCTCACTATCACACGTGACCTGGCTCCCCATTTCAAAATGGTATTTTGACCTCGGGGTGTGTTTTGCTCGCGACCCCACGTGAGCAACGCGTGGACCAGTTCCACTCGTAACATCACGGTGAGTAGCCTTTCTGCTCAATATGGCGTAGAACTACATTTGAGGTAACATGCTAATCCACCATCCATTTAAAAGTTTGATCTTCATTAATACTTTAGCCTTTTTTCACCGAATAATAAAAATATTCTAATATAAAATACGTCTAGGCTCTGAGGAAGGCAAAATCGCCGAAAAGTCAGCCATCGAACAACAACAACAGCAACATCAACAACAACAACAACAACAACAACAACAACAACAACAACAACGACAACGACAACGAAGACCCATACCATCGCATCAGCTAAAGAATAATAGTTTATAAGATCATGTAGTAAATATATCAGGCAGTTTAATCATTTTGAAGCACTTTTTTTCTCTTTTTGAATAGGTTCCTCGTTTTTTTTTTTTACCTATGGCACGGATTTGCGACGCCTTCTCAACATTTCACTACACGACGCCTTCTCAAATATTCAGCACACCTTGCAACATTCCTCTCCATCTCATCCTCTTTTCCAATAACTATGAGAAAATTGTTAATGCAGTCGACTTGTTAAGTCTTCTTACCTTCTCACGACTTATTTACTTTATTGAGGTTAAGAGAAGCGTAACAATTTCCTCGTATAAAGAAGGAAAAGATTGCTTAACGAACCGATTCTAGTAGAGTCCCTGCTATGAAGGCTTAAATTCTTTCACTTTTAAACAAACATAGGAAAAGCCTTGCGAATCGGAAGTAATGGCACCGATGTTTTCATTCTGTTAACCCGGCCGCGGTAGGCTCTTCTGGTGGCTGATTCTCAACGACGACGGATCGGATGACAAGGCACTCACTCATTTGTGAGCCATGTCCGACTATAGTACGTCATTCCAGGTTGCTGTTATATTCGCCATTCTTCTCGGAGGACTTCTTTTACTTGGTCTAGTTGTCGGTGGTATCTACTTCGTATGTGTGAACAATGTAAGTGCGAATGCCTTTATTTTTTATCGGTTCTCTAAATATTTTTTCTTCACGATTTGTTACAGACGTTTTTATCCTTACTCTTCTTTTACCTCATACATTTTGTTCTCTTTTTCTAAATTTTCGTTAGATCGTTTAGCAATTCATCGCTGATAACCATCTTGTTTGGAAAATGAAAAAAAAACTATTGAATTCATTTTTTTTCTGGAAGAAAGCGATGATTTTCATATAAAATAATATTTTCATACCTAAGAGTTGCGAGATGAAATGAGACGGAGGAACATGAGAGGACTTAAACGATAACCACTACGAGGCATCATCGGTCACGAATAAAACCAAAATCAACTTGCACCTCGACATGCGTGGCATCTCAGATTTCATCTGCAAGCATAGAAGTGGGAAATGCTATGGGATATGGGACCTCAAAATCAGCTAGGGAGGGAAATAATAGCTGAATTTCTTTCTATTCTTTCTGTTTTCCCTCCTCATTTCATTTTTCTTCTCCCTCTACTTTTCTGTCCCTCTTGCTCTCTCTCTCTTCATCGCTCATTCCATCAGGATTCTACGGTGGTTTACATATTACAACCGCACTGTAAGAATGAATTTCGTATGTGTTCATATTTTGGGTGGTACGGGTCATTGAGAGCATCGACGATTTTCTACAAGCGATCATGTGTGATCCTCCTTCATTACCTGTATCGTCTGTACTACCCGCGAGCTCTTCAATCTTCGCTGTCGCATTCCAGAACTGCCCGGAAAGGTACCCACGACTAATTCGAACTCTGCTGTAGCACAAACTGACTCTTAGCAGTGTTTCCTCACTTAAACGATCCAGATGGTAGATTGAGCGATCTGTGTGTTCGTATATCACTAGGGAACCATTCATCAAATAAGGAAGAAAAGTTGACTTGCAAGTAATTTATGATAACTGCTTTCCTGAGTTTCTTAAGAAAAAGGAATTGCTCCTTTTGATCATTGACGGAATTTGGGTGATATTTGTTTTTCTATGAGCTCGACGTCATAAAAAAAAAATGCGCCAAAACTAGCCGTACTGAATCTGTTTTGACGAAAAATCTTTGTTTACTCTGTTCCTACGGCGGGATAAGTAACACTGAGAAGAAAATATTTGTCGACACTTAATCTTTAGAATTTTAAATCGACCTTAACCGTTTTATTTACTGCCTACTCTTTTTAATGGCAGGGTATATTGCGAAATACAACCTCAGTGATGCTGAGATATCTGCAAAACTCCAAACCACAGGTGTCTGCGGTCCGGACTTCTGCAAATATCCCAACATCATTGAAGTTTTAAATCGATATTTCATTGATCGGTCCTCTGTTTTGTATGTAGCGTACAATCAATGTGAATATCACAACAAGGCTGTCATAGACTTGATTGACTTTCCCTGATTTTATGAAGTCCGTTGTAAACTTCACTTTATGATATCATTCATCGATATCATTTCGCTTCTGTTGATAAAGACTAGACAATGGTAATTTTTTGGTTGAATAAGACTTTTCTAAGAGTTTTAAGGTAGTCGTGCTAGCCAGCCATCAATTACTACTTTATAAATATGCATTTATATTGTTCCAGCAAGCATGGCAGCGATAGCTGGCACTGGCTTACTCTTAAATAGGCTCTTGCCTTGAAATTTTGAACTAATTCTCAGCTTGGAAGTCTCAACTGAGGGTTACGAAACTCTCCTATACGCCAGACAGTTCAACACCCAGGAACTCCGTCGTGGTACATCGTAGTTCGACATCTTGTGAAACCTGTAGCTATACGGTGATGCGGGAATCCTTGGGATATGGGTGGGAAGACCGACATAGAAACCGACGAAGCGATATAAAGTGGTAGGCTATACATGCAAATCCATCGCAAAGTAAACACAATATGGACGACTTCTTGTTGTGGGAAAATAACTGCCTACGTCACGAGTCACTGGTGAGGGTGAATAACAAACACCGCACAAGTCCACAACTTTTGCAATTTGTTCTGTCTCGGAGTTGATGTCATTAAAATTTCATGGACTGACTCATGAAACATTCATCGATCGGGTCGTCTGCAGAGTAGTTATCATCCTATTGTGTGGATGATTCTTTTAGTGGTCCGATAGTCCGATAAATTGTATTGATAAGGGCGATGGTGGTGATCATACGATCGCATCGTGTCGTATAGTAAGCGGCGTCGGAAATTCATGGCCATGTGAACGGACGGGCGCGGGGCGAACCGCTGCTCCGTGTTTGCTTAGCAGCCAAACACCATCGCCGCCGCGCCGTCGTCGTGGGGGTCGTCGCACTAAGTCGTGCTGAAGACAATGTTCATCACTTATCGGACGTCTGATCTGATGATACACCACAAAGCGCTCAACAAACGGCGACCAAAGTTGGTGCGATAGCAATTAATTCATAGCGTCCTTGTGTTGAAGAAGAGTTCATGGAATTTTATTCCACAATTTCTGAACATATAAACTCGTAGGAAGTTCTTAAACAAACTCACTTACTTGAAGGACTTGTAATCTACTATGCAACACGTAGGCAAATTGGAGTATACTATCGTAGCTGGGTTAGCTGGTAGACGTCAGAGACGTGTAGACGTGTAGTAACAGCGTTTTTATTTTTACATGAAATCACTAATCTTTCAAAAAATTTTTGACTTTCCTGACTAGTGCTGTACGATAGACATCAAGTTATGGAGAAATTAGCTGTTTGGAAGCCTATCCTGGATCGCAGTAACAATCATTTGAACTAGTGAACAGGGTAGAATAGGTATGTCAGATGAAGCAAGATCTCCCAACCAAATTCGAAATGTCCCTCATGAACAAACATTTTAATGCAGAAACTTTCCAAATGTTCGATGTTTTTCTTCAACAAGCAGACACGACGTTGTTATTATAGAATTTATTAGGATACAACAGCTGACGTTTCGGCGGTTTCGCCTTCTTCAAAGCCTGGAAAGGTCAAACTGAGATGCGAACTACTCAGCCAAACACTTTCATACCTCTAACTGATAAAACTTAACAAATTAATTTGTATTCGCATAAGAAACAGCTTCATTTGAACACCTACCGTTTATTTCTTGTATCTAAGTTGGCTGATGGATAGCATCCGCACAGAGTACTACATGGGCGAGGACTGTGCCTGTGTCAGGTCATTGGATTAGCCTGAGGTACGGCGCCAGGTAACGCGTGATGACAAGGCACTCCTCCTTGCGGTTCATTTTTGATTTTTTGGAATTGATCCAAAACGCTTCAAGAGTTTTACGCGCTGACGTTTTCGATTCGTGCGTGAGGATAGAGACTCCTACTTCGAAATCTTCTCCGTTGTGTTCCTGCATCCTGTGCGCCCCTAATAGAGTATTTGGTTTTAATCTAGATACACCGACTAGGTGTCTAGGTGTTCTTTTTTGCGGACGCAGAGCGGTCTACCCGTTTCGCCAACGTATTCGTCCCCGCTCGCTTTACAATAGATCAGATAGACTGAGCTCGAATTACGAATATTGTTCATTTGGGAAATGTTTTGCAAGTAAGGTTAACAGAAGCGTGTGTAGTGTAGTGGTAGCAGGCACCATGCAATACACATGGCATCGATCCTTACGCCCCATGCTCACCAAGCCTTTTATCCCTAGAAGGTCGGCAAAATGGTACCAAACTTATCTGGAAGGATAGCAGCACTGGTTTGACGCATTGGTAGGCCACCTCGAGTCCTTGTATAGGCCAAATATGCATTCAATCATCTCCAAACAATGCTTAATGAAGTCGAATGCATGGCGCATGCCTCAGGAATTGATCAACGCCCAGAGCTTTATCCTTTTTACTCTTTCAAGGTCAGCTAGCTTCGGAAGTTTAAAAGTATGACTCACTAAGGTAGTGGCCAGTAGAATTAACAATACACTATTCCTCCCAAATCTAACTAACATCAGTGATGAAGTAACTTCCTCTGAGTTCATATCTGGACAATTCCTTTCAAAGAAGTCGTTCACACGTCTACATGGCTTAGAAAACTTGGCTTTCATCCGCGATGACACTGTCAGGAAATACAACTTCTATAATGTCGAGATATTTGCAAAACTCCGGACTGCAGGTGTCTGTGGTGGGGAACGAACGCGCTATTGTCCTTTCCGGGGAAGCAATCCTAAAAATATAAAGTCCTATATAAAAAGCAATCCTATATAAAAAATAAATTCCGTTTCCGGGTGATTGCTTATGGAAAATGATCGATAGAACTAGCTGAGAGATAGGCGAAACGAAGGACCCGCCTGGTGTGGTGGTGAACTCGTTACTCCCCGGAAAGGACAATAGCGCGTTCGTTTTCCACCACAGATACCTGCGGTCCGGCGTTTTGCAGATATTTCAGCATTATAAAAGTTATATTTCGCAACATAGCCTGCCATTAAAAAGAATAGGCAGTAAATAAAAAAGGTTAAAGTTTTCAGGAAATAGTTTTTTTTCTATTAAGATAACTGCAGGTTTCTGTGTGAGCGGCAGGACATTCCACTACCTTTTAATTCACAAATCCATCCACTTTCCTTCAAATTTTTCTATAAATATGCACGAAAAGCCTTGGAAAACTCTAACCCACGTAATCCCTAGAAAATTGACTAAATGATTGACAAGTTATCTGATTTCAGATGCGCGATGATGATAAAAAACGCCTGAATTCTGGTCGGAATTCGGCATCGGCATGGCCAGCACAGGTTCCATCGTATACTACACCATACCACGAAGGACGTCCTGCTACCACAGCAGTGCTGGGTCCAACTACTCCTGTTCAGAGTTATGAGTACGTTTCACAGTTAGTTGTCTACTTAGAAAAAGACCATGGTAATCAATGATCCGATATTTTTAGTCAAATCCGACTTCTCTTATTTATCAGGATATTATACCTATTTGATTTGAAATAACACGTAACGAAAATAAAATATGTGCGTTCAGTTTCCCTCCACAGGCACCAATTGCACAATCTCCAGCCAACGTCAGCCAGCAACAGTTCGCCGTTCAACCATCGTACTCGTCTCAGGTATTCGTGGCAGGGTCACAAGCATTTGTTCTTTTCGTGTAAACTTGCTGAAGTCAACAGTTTTTATTCGCTTTCAAACCAGTTACCTTAACTGACTCCGTTTTCCTTGAGCTTTCCCATATTTTTGTTTTTCACAGAATTTCTGGAGCGATCCAGAGAAGAGTTAGATAAACGCCTTAGCTAGAGGATTTAAAAGCACAGTTACAGTAGCGCTGATGTCTCCTGTTTGATACTGTGCATTGACATCTCTTCGGATGCACATAAAAGCAACCAACACAAACAACCTAGCTAGTTAGCAAGCATCGTTAAAGAGTATCAAGGTAATTCGGAATTGTTCAGACACCACTGGTCACGCCAGCTCGAGTGGAGGACTTTGGACCGAGCGGGCAATTTCGCCCACTCCAACCGACCATCATCTACACTCAGGCTTGTTCTCTACTCTTAAACATTCTTATTTTCTTAGTATTTTGATGTTAGATCCTGTAGAATTAAATTCATCACTTCCAGGGCCCATCCAGTTATACACAAAGTACCCCAGTCGAATACACGATCCAGTCAAATCTACCCACATATCACCAATCGTCAGTCTAAAGATTCTACGCACATGTTTTCTAAAATCATCTCTTCATATTTGCTTATATTACAATAATGTGTTCCTCTATTTTTCGACTTTATGAAGCCGTCCTCTTCACTTTATGTGCTGCATTTCTACCTAGCCTTACATAACCTCTTTCATGGTCTGCAATACTCTAAACCGATCTATCTAATTTGAACTCAAAGCTAAAGATCTATTTATTAAGGCTGTTGTCCGATATCTATACGTTCTAAAGTCCTCTGATGGACAACAAAACTACCATAATGCTAAAAATATTTAGTGATACAGCAAAGCGATCAATGGCTATACTCTACATTGCGATACCTGCTCGTAAGTGTAGATATACTTGCGCTACAAATTATGCCCTTATAACACTCTAACTGAAAAACTACGGATTTATTTCTAATCATGACCATTCAATACTATCATCTGATGCCTCTGCTCGTGACATTGGACGACAGGCTATGATATCATTTAAGATTTCCTATTTTATATCAGCCTTAACGTGAGCTTTTTTTATCGATATTCTGTGAGATGATCTCGAACAAAGCCTTTCCCAATAGATGAAATCCTGCAATATTTACTTTGTCCCATACGTTTTAGATTTTTGGCAGCAGAATTTTCCCGGTTCCATGAATGCCGGCCAAGCTAGGCGTAGTTATTGATGTAGGACCTCTATCGATACCCAATTTGAACAAAACTTTATGGGACAAGTAGTACTGTAATCATACACCTATTGGAACTTACTGTTCATTAAAATTTAAGAATTCTATGAGATACATTTTAGACTGGCGGAAAGCTCTTATATTACTTTTTACTTAATGAGATTTGCTCACATACTCAGTTCTCAGATTGTTCTTTTGCATTTCCTTTATGTGCATAAATGTTGTTCATTCTTACGTACCGTATAAGCTTCTTCACAACAGCGATATTCTAGTAGATGTTTTGCCCCACATGTGGCTCATCTGTGACATAACGTTTAAAGCATGGAAAAACATTAAAGTGATTATTAATGAATCGGGAACTATTAAAAAAAATCAATCAACACTTAATAAAGAGAAGTTCGAAAAGAAGAAAAAAGATCTCAAAGAACTGCAAACTTTAGCGGAATCTGATTCTTCTACTGATATGGCAATGATAAGGGGGATTGGTGTTGATCAACCATGAGAAGTGCGGTTCATTCACTTCTAGTACATCGTCTTCTACGCAAATCGTGCAGAAGATAAAATGTCTGAAGGAGGAGGTAAGTCCTCTAGTTTTTTCTTTCACTAGTTTTCTATGTATGGAAAAAGAACCGGAGAACCGGCAGAAAGTCACTTAGATAGAGTTTTCGAAGGTCAATATCATGGGCGTCTGTAGCGCAGTGGTCGGAGGAGCCCTGCAATACACAAGCGATCCACCTCAGTGCCAAGGATCACCCGGGGCTAGCTGATTAGAACCAGACTTGTCTGGGAGGATAGCAGCACTGGCACTACGCATCGGTAGGCCACCGGAAGTCATTGTAAGGCCAGATATGCATTCAATCATCTTCAACGATGGTTACTGAAGTCACATCCTTCAGAGACTGATCAACACCCAGAGCTTCATGCTTTTTTAAGGCCAGTATGAATCGAACTACATAGAGCGTGTGATGGATCGATGTCTAGCAAAATCTTTGACAGCCTGTTTAGCATCGTGGAATAGCTTGGAAATCTTGTGCAAAGATGTTCGGAATCTCATGGAGAAAAATCTATAGACACCAATAGTTTAAGGTTTCAATTTTCGTCGTAAATTCTTATTCAAAATCCATGAAAAAGTGGGAAATGTAGAAGAAACGCAAATGACTGCAGAATTCAACAATGTAAGTCTTCCAGATGATACGAAGGATATAATTTCGAGAAAAAAATTCGTTAAAGTTCATCATATCATATGTGATTTCGAACCAAAGACCAGAGAAGAAAAAAAGTGGTTTCAAAAGAAAAGACAAAAACACAGAAAAAAATAAAAGAGTGCTAGTTCTTCTTTGTCCCGCAACTGACAAATACAGATACAAGACAAATTGCTTTTTCTTCTTTGGTTCTGTCAATACAACCATCGCTACGCAAGTACACTTCAAAATATTGCTGAGAAAAATTGATACACGCTAGGTATCATTAACGTGGACAAAAAATACTCTTTCATGATATGTACTTAGATGCTTAGATGACACATCTTCACTTGTTGTGCAGACCGCAGCATAATTTCTTTTTTGTTGGACATATACTGATTTAGCCATTGTGGTCCCCTGGAACTCCAAGGTCAGTCTAGGCGAAGTCTTCTTCGAGTCGTCACCACACCAGGCAGTCACTGATTTTGTGGATCAGAAGGAGCTTTGTCACCATGCGGCTAGTTTGATACCAGGATGATGGTGATTACTAGTATTGGTTAAGTTTTGGCTGGGCTTCCGGATGGAAACGTCGGACTCTTCTCAGCTTGGGAGGCCTTGTTGGAGGATGAGCGATACGCTGCACATCCCTGCCGGGCAGCCGGGAACACCTAGTTACGATGAGGCGTTAAACCGTTAGAGTTTGTTCTACGATGTTTCACAAGCTAGGGAAATCCTTGTAAAGCTTTGTTTACGAAAATCTGAAGTTTAAAATTGTTTAAATTATAAAAGAATACGTGTAGAGATTGTAGAATCACAAATTGTTAAAAAATTATGAAGTTATGAATTAGGGGCCACAAAATTAGATTCGCTGTGAAGGTTATATGATAAGAAAAAAAATGTGTGTACATATTCAGGACGTGCAAAAATACGACATATACCGTGATTCAGTCGTCAAACTTGTCGAACTGCTAGAAGCCGTTAATCAACCGAATCCGGCTGTTCTTGCCACCGGAGTCAGCTCAGTTTACCGTGACCTAACGCTATCATAAAAGCAAAATCATTCTAGAAGAACAACAATATTAATGCCTGCTTTTATTTACTGTCTAATATTATTTTTAACGACATGCTATGATGCGAAATGCAATCACTATGATGCTGAGATACGGGCACGTGTGGCGCAGCTGTGGGAGACGCCCTCCAGCACACACGTGGAATCGATCCCTGCGCTTGTGACCCACCAAGCTTTCCATCACTCCGGGGTCGGCAAATTGGTACCATATTTATCTGGGAGGATACGAGCACTTGCTCGATACATTGGTAGGCCTCTGCGAGTTATTGTAAAGACAGCATATGTATTCAATCACCTCCAAACGATACTTAATGAAGTCCAATGTATGGCGCATCCCTCAGGAATTGATTGAAACAGAAAGCTTTTTTCATGATGCTGAGATATTTATAAAACTATGACCCTAGGCCAGATCGAATTGCAAGTACCCTTTCCAGAGGAATACGTATTACGCAAAGCACCACTGAGGTCCTTGCTTTGCCTTTCCATCATAAACGATTTGTGATCTAACCAATAATCTATATCATTAATATTTGGTGACAGGATCTGAAAATATTTAATTCGCAGTAGCTCAGTTTTTCTCCGTAAATTGGTTGCACTCTTCTAACCATGTTGAGAGTCGATCTCTATCATCTATAATTCGCTTAACCATCGTCTGGTTCATACCAGTAAAATTTCAATTCGTACATTCGTACTCAATACACATATGACTTGTCTTCCCATCTTGAGCGAAAACAGTTCTCTTCTAAATTGTAGAGAATCTACGCTACAGAGTAAGAAACATTCTCCATTAGATATCATGGACATGTTGTTCCAGTCTCATGCCAAAGACTTTTGACGACCCTTCACTATAGTTGAGGTCGTGATCCCCTGGCTAAATGTTTTTGGATTAACAGAGAGCTCGCTTGAGATTTCGAAATAGTACTGCCCCTTGGTCATCACAGGATATCATTTTTCGCGTTTCTGGATGAGGAAAAAATTCGCTGCTTTGTTAGAGGGTTCTTCCAGGGCAGCAGCATATACTGGCATAATCGCACCTAAACCACCAATACTAGCATGTGCTTATTCGTCTCTAGACCACTGAAATATTGCAACCTTTGAAATCTGTGTGGCAGATTGTCGACATACTCGTGACTTGTTCGCCGTATAATACGATACTTGAACGGCCTGTCCTCACTAGTTGTGAGAGACCCAGCATAATCACCATTTTTTGGAGATTTGCTGATTAAGCCATTGTGGTTTCCTGGAATCCCGAGGACCGACTGGCCAAAGTCTGCCCCAGTTCGCCGTATAAATTAAACTAATTAGTACAATCGTTTTTATCGGTAAGAAAAGACCGAAAATACAACAATCTAAGCAAAAACTTGATGCAGACCGAGGAATGAAAACTAAAACGCTATATTTAAGCGAGTTGAGTGCCCCAAAGATGAAGATCCCTACGACAAGTTGAGAAAAGCGCTGGAAACATTCCAGGTCAGCAGCTATTCTGTTTATTCCAGTATTCAAGCACGAGCTATTGAAACAAAATAGCTGTTTGGTCATTAATTCACGTCCGGAAGGTTCCACCTCTGTATTTGTATTGAGTCACATACAAGGAGATATTTTGGAAAAGACAGTGTTCTACTAGATTTTCAGCAATTTCTACAAGAAGACAAAGCTGGCCAAGTGGCAAAAATCTGCAGAACATTAGAGCAAGCGGCGAAAACCAAACGCGATTATCAGGTAGAGTTTTACAGTGAGAACTAGGAGGAAACCCCATCGGTGTGCGGAATTAGCGGGATGGAATAGATGAATGTTACCTATCGACAATGATGAAGACAATGTTGCCTAGACATTGTCTACATTTCCAGGCCATAAGTACAGACATTGTGGGCTCAATATTTCATCATGCACATAATCATTATTTCTGTACTCTTACACCCACCAACTACGGTGACCTTGTAACCGTGCCCGCATTCACAGAGAATCCTGAATACTCGTACACATCGAATTTGTCGGCTATTGTAACGGGAAGATTTTTCTTCAGATCAAAAGGCGTGCATGTATTCGACATCTACGTCGTTTTGACTCACTTGAATACAAAGTGCTCTTGGAAAATCGCGAAAACTTCAACCAGTAAGTGATTGAGGATCTCCACTCAAACATGAATTGATCTTACTAACGTCACTTGTGAAACTCTAATCCTAATTTCTATGGTGCTGAAACATTTGCATAACTTCGGGCCGCAGTTGTCTGCGATGGGGAACGAACGCGCCATTACTCTTTCCGGGGGCTAACGCGTTCGCCACCACAGGCCCTTCGTTTCGCCTGTTTCTCAGCTAGTTCTGTCGATCACTTCTATCAGCAGTCGCCCGTCAGCGGGATTGATCTGGAGAGCTTAACTCGGTAATGAACCCTGTTAAGACGAAGCTGTAGTTATAATCACAATCCTAACCTTTTTTATATACGGCCTACTCCTCTTCAATGGCAGGATATGTTGCGAAATATAACTTCTATGGTGCTGAGATATCTGCAAAACCACGGACCCCTGTCTGCGGTGGGGATCGAACGAGCTACTACCCTTTCCGGAGGCTAGCGCGTTCGCCACCACACCATGGCCGTCCTCCGTTTCGCCTTTCTCTCAGCTAGTTTTCTATACAACGACTTACTGGAGAATGCCGATGTATCATGTCGGTATTCCAATCCTCTCAGACGAATTTGCTGTCAATTTTCGAACCGAGGAGTGATGAAAGTGTTAACTTGCTCCCGGCGCGGAATCGAACCGAAGACCACGTGTCTATTATAAGGCACAACAACCCACAGTGTTAAACGCGTTCTTTTTTCTGTATGGAGCGATAAAGTAGGTAGAATGGGGTTTGATCGCCATCAAGTATATGTGCATTCATTTCCGCTTCGGAGCTCAACACAAGATGATGAAACTCCCTCCAGAGCAAAAGCAAATATGGATTTGGCAAAACATGAGGTAAAACAGGCGAAGACGACGGAGCAGATTGAACGAAGAGCAGTGCTTTACCAACAACAAGTCGAAGTATTCGACGAAAAATGCAATAAGGTGAGTTTATGTCTCGGATTATTTTTGTCAATTGCATATAATCGAATAAGCATTTGACAATCACTCATTCGCTTTCGAATGTCTTCGAATATAATACTTCTACGATAGCCACTGTCAGAGTTTGTATAAATTGTTTCAGTTTATCAAATTACTAGAAGAACTGCCAAGTATCAAATCCATGCATTCTAAAGATCTTACTGACTTAGCGCAATGCAGTCGAGAATACCACCAAGCAATGAGTCGAGTTTTCAAATAAATGTTGTAAGCTCTTTATAAAATCGATTCAAATGGTTCAAACGATTCAGAAAGACAGCATTGAAAACAGAGAGCGATACAACATGAAAGATGATATTAGGGAAAAATCACGTAGTTAATGGAAAAGACAATGTTTCACAAGTCAGAGAGATCAGTTTGACCGAAGTAGTCGCCAACTATGGCGACAAACCATGATAGTTCACGTATCTCGTTTTCCCTGAAATTATCATTACTTCGTAACATTGCGAGTAAACCGCTATAAGAAAACCGTTTCGTTCCAATACCAGCGATATTTACACATTCACAAATATTAAATATATGTAAATAATTTCAAACAAGGAACGAAATTCATATACATCAAATTCACTGGAGTAACTTGCCTTTCCGGTTTCATGCTTTCATAACTTTTACTAGTCACACGTCCATAACAAGCGAATTCACTATTAATCTTATTTTATCGATAAAGCCGTGTAGGATGACGACTCATTTTCGATCACAAGTCTGCCCAAAAATAGTCGAAACATTTCCCTTCGCGACTAATTAATTTGAGAACAATTCTTCGTATTCTCGTTGAGCAAATGCGAGGTGTTATTTTTATTCTTTATTCACTAATAAGCTGACGTTTCGGCGGACTTCGCCTTCCTCAGAGCCTGGAAAGGTCAAGTTGACAGCAATCTATTCGGCCAAACATCTCCATAACCAAACAAAGAAAACGATAAACCAAGATTTCAATCACAATGAACACAGCTTTGCACACTCACCGCTTTCTATGAGGCTTCCACTGGGTATGTCGCGTGGAGACCAACCGCACAGAATTCACATGGAGGCGTAATGTGCCCCTCCGATCAGAATAACAGGCTTATGTACTGCCCAATATCACGCGTGATAATGAGGCATTCTTCCCTGCGGTTCATTCTAGGATTTCTTGAATTAATCCAGAACGCCTCGAGTGTTTTGCGCGCATGTGTTTTCGACTCCTGTGCGAGGATCGTGACAAGCACTTCAAAGTCCTCGCGCTTATGTCTCTGGGTCCTATGCGTGCCTGGTGGGGTATTTGGTTTACGTTTACCGACTAGGTGTTCTTTTATACGGACGCAAATGGTCTGCCCGCTTTGCCAATATATTCGTCTCCGCACGACATACATGAGATCAGATAAACTGTACCCGAGCTCACGCAATCACCGTCTCTACCATTAGGGCAAATTATGCAATTTTGCGTTGCACACAGACGGTCATATAGGCGGCTACGAACTGGCTGGCGCCTTAAATTACTCGGTGGCATTTCAACTACGTTAACCGAATTCTCTAGACCCGCCCTTCTTAAGCAGCGTTTTATAGTTGCGCTGACATCATTTAAGATGAGGGGTAGGAAAAGCGAGACTTTTTTTATCGCTAGAGTTGTCGTTTGGAGGTCTAGCGTTTCCCCTATATTTATCCCGAGCTACAGTTTCGTAGCCATTAGAAATGACTATTTGCAGTGCCAAATTTCGAGACTCCTTTTTCTGTTTTTTTCCCGTGCACACGTTGGTTGTTGCCCGAAACATGTTTCTTACAAGCGCCCTTTTCCTGTGAGAGGAGTGAGAGGAAGGGTAATGAGCCAAGATGTTTTTACTACTTGGCCTTCGGTACCACTTTGTAATGTAGCCATTTTCCGACAGGCTGATTTGGACGTTCAAGAATGGAAGCCAGATGCAACTCACGAAGAATCTTTATGCACTGACTAGGGACTCCTTGACTGCCAAGTGCTTCCATGACTGCTTCTTTCTCAATTGAATCAAAGGCCTTCTCTGCTGATTTGGACGTTCAAGAATGGAAGCCAGATTTCTTTCGGCTTTTCTCGGCTGAACTTGATATACTCTCACTGTTCATTCAACAACTCGAAACATTTGTCCATTTCCTCCTGTGTTGAGCAAAGGACAAAACAGTCATCTATATATCTACAGTATAGTAGCGACCGATAATTTGAGAATCCTCCAATGAGGAGTATCACCTGGAGTCCCGTTGATCGTCGAGTGACTTGAGCGGGCGACAGTAAATCCTCCATTTTTCCCTATCGCGGGCAAGAGTAGCCCAGTGGGTTATACTCGCTTTAGGGACTCGTCGAAAATCACATCTTTCTTCTAGGCTTTTCGTGAAGAACTCTGACCATCGGGTCGGTGGTCTTCCTGCAGTACGTTTGACATCCCGAGGAATCCAGTCACTAACAGCCCTTGTCCATCGGTTATTATTCATACGCATTACGTGTCCGGCCCACCTTATCTTCGACTGTTTGGCGTATAGAACGGCATGTTTGATTTTCGATCGTTGATGTACATCGGAGCTTCGGATCCCATCCCTTACTTGTGCGAAACGCGAACTCTTAGCATCGTCCTTTCGACTGCGCGTTCGATAACGCGATCTTTCATCCTGCTTACGTAGCGACCAAGTTTCTGACGCATACCTCAGGGCAGGAAGAACCGTTGAGTCGAAAAGGTGGGCACGGAGTCGGGTGTTCTTTGTCCTCTTCACTACATCCTCGATGCTCTTGAAAGCTCCCCAAGCCGCTCGTTTCCTTCTGCAGATGATTTTCCCCATTGCCTTTCTGGACCCTGTTATTGTTCTGTCTAGGCGTCGGAGTGCAATCAACTTTGTCTTGTAATTGGTGCTTCGGCGGGCTTTGCGAATGCTTTTCCCAGCCTCAGCAGCTTCGACCATTACTGCTCCTCTTCTCTCTTCAAGATCATCTTTTATCGCCTATCTGCACTGTTTCGCAAGCTCGGACGTTAGTTCGCGGTTGCCCGCAGCTCTTGCGATTCCACGCTGGCGTATTAGCTCGAGAGTTTCAACGCTTCGAGTTCTTCTTCGTCATAGTTTGATGTTGGTGCGTAAACGACGAAGATTGTGAAAGCCGGTGTTGATCCACATCTTTTTAATCGTAAACGTCCGATTCGGGTTGTAAGCTATTCGAATGAATCGATGTTCCTTGGCGTTCTCGTGTTGACGAGAACGCCGACACCGCCTACGCCTCTACTGTCGCATGTTCCGAGGAACACTTCTTCTCCAGTATCATAGACAGCGTTGAATGGGTGGTGTCGTCTCGTCTCGGCCAGGTCGATGACGTCGCACCTTATCATTCTTGCTTGCATGAGCAAGTCCTCTATCGAGGACTCAGATGCAAGTGTACGTGCGTTGTAGGTACAGATCGTCACCATAGTTCTTGATCTAGGCAGCTTCCATTGTCCCTGAGATTTTAGCAGCCTCTCCGTACTCGTCCTACCCAACGCTGCGAAATTGGAGGCTCTTTCGGGGTCAGGGGAATGGGGCCCGTCCTTTTTTTTTTTACTGTGTTTACCATTTTTAATACCCACGTATAGCTTGCTGGGCTCTGAACGTGGGGGTTGGTTAAATTCACGGGTAGCTTGCCAGGCTCTCCCTGAATGGACATGGAGCTTATTTGTTGGAGGCGACTCCTAACCGCCTCCCATAAAGACTAGAAGAATAATGAGGAACACTTCTCTGAGTAGTCTGAAGGTGGTTTGTAGTTGAAAGTTTGTAGTGGACCTGCAGGCTATGGTTTAAGATTATTTCGGGAAGGAGAAATCCTTAAGTGAACGAGAAGACTCGTTGGTTTCTGCTCGTAGATGAGAATTGTTAGCTTGCCGCGGTTCAGTAATTACTAGAATGCTAATCCTGCTTTTGGAAGTCATCTTGTATTTCAAACCAGATTTATGAATAGATCTGACAAACTATCACGTACATCTGACCGAGAAAACGAGACATACTGGAGACACTTTGCATAAGATCGGATTCCTTATTAAACTTGTCAATAGAGACTACGTGGAATTCTATAAGTACGCCAAAAAGTGTTTATTATTTATGCCTTTTAAATGAAGAGTTGCATTCCGATAGTATATTTCATAAAAGTATGCAGGAGAAGGTAGTAACACATATAACGTTACAGCGCAAACCAGTAAAGAGTTGAGAAAAAAGTAGGACTGAGTAGGTGATGACGCCGACCTATCCTGGATCATGGAAGAAACGTATTCACCAATAACAGACATAAAAATGTCTTCTGTGCTGTGAGACTGCCCAAGAGGAAAACCTATCTTATTGTCGCATGGAGGAAGAACAGTAAATGCTCTTCAGGCAACTCGTCCATTAAAAACAGAGAAGATAGTTGGAAGCCTATGACTTGCAAAACTGGAAAAGAAGACGAGCAGAAGATGGATGAGTTGTACCGAAAATTCAGCTAATCTGGCTTACTCCGATGTATCGTAACCTTCAGTGCCCCTTCAACTGCACGATAGTACATAATTGTAACTTTAACAAGATGTTTATCATGAATTCTGCTATAATTTGAAAAACTTTAAAAGTGAGCCTTACCGTTCAATATCCAACGAGTTCCTTAATGCTTTACATAGGTTTGCTAGCCCTCTAAGAGCTGCACACACATCAGGAAGCAATGGCTTTTCAACAATTAACAACAGAGCAAAAATCCATTCACGTAGTTCTCGATTGAACCCATCACATTCCGCCCACTCGATAACATAAGGAATCAATCCGTTTACCTAAATGATGCCTTGTTACCGTCGATATAAGAATACGTTAAAATATTACCTAATCTTCCTTGCCTACGTATTCAATTTTTGCTGCAATAGCAACAGCAAACATTTCCACAAAGGCACTAAATGTAGTTCAAATTCATTTTTTGATACGTGAAAGAAATCAGCATCCACAAAGAGAAGGTAAGAAATTTGTGCTGGTCAAAACCAGAGGGTAACATAAGGATAAATATGCTCTAGCTCTCCTTAGCTCTCGGCGTTGATCAATCCCTGAGGGACGCGCCATGCATTCGACTTCATTAAGTATCGTTTTAGGTGATTGAATGCATATCTGGCCTTTACAATGACTCGCGGTGGCCTGCCGATGTATCGAGCCAGTGCTGCTATCCTCCCAGACAAGTGTGGTACCTATTTGCCGACCCCGGAGGGATGGAAGACTTGGTGGGCCATGGGCGCGGGGATCGATTTCACGTGCGTGTCGCAGTGGCGCGTTCATCCGCTGCGCCACACGCGCCCTTTGCATAAATATATCTCTACAAAATTATTGACAAGTTTCTTAAGTCCTGAAGATGTCAGCCACCACAATATATTTTAAAAACTCGTCGCTATAGAGTATTGAAGAAATATTACGCATGTAATGAGCTTGAAGTAAAAGCTGGGTATGAATTAAAGTACTACATTGCACTAAGAGACTTAAGATGATGGTAAACTAACCACATTAGAACTGTTCACAATCTCTACATGAAGAGCCAAGAAAAAAAAACTCGCCTTTTTGGAAGGAAGACTAAGAACAATAGGAAGTGCTGGTGGAGTGCCTCGGTGATTAGGAAAGGCAGGCGCGAATTGGACACATTTCCGATGACACTGTCGCAGCAATAACTCCTCCCATTTCTCTGCATCCGACTGGAATTAAGAAATGAGGCAACTTAAACATAAACTCGACTTTACAAAAAAGAAAGTACGAAAATGAATCACTGGAATCTGAAGACAACAAATCTACAACTCTTTTAACATTGAAAAATTCGCACATATCTGTAATTCCAATAAGCATTAAAGACATCAACGGTTTATCGCCTCAATGCGGCAAAGGTGTACTCTTGCATATCAAATTGCAACGTAGAGTAGAGAAACTACGCTTTTTTTATTGCTGTTACATCACATAACCCATATTTGCATCTACTGCGCGAATCCCAGTACTTCTTGCATTCGTTTTCTCTCACCTGTCATCCACAAGGGTCCTTGAACATTTCATGTCTAGGTGATTGAGGATTGTTACCTTTCCACGAATGTCGCTGAATGCTGGTCCAGTCTATTCTTCCTCGTGCTTTGAGAAGCCGTATTAGAGCGTTCCTGTGTAGATTTCAGAAAGTGAATTGGGCCCAGAAAGGTCTGGTACGAATATTCCCCCCACCCCTCCACTGACACTACCAGCAGCACTGTGCTATCCGCCCTTTATTTCCATACTCAAGCTCCAAAAAAAAAGCTAGAGCTGACTGAAGATCAGCTTATGACAAGACAGAACTCGCCAATTTACCCGCACCAACTTTCTCGCCAAAGATAGTGAAAATGAGCTATATGGCAAAAATATGACTCTCGTCAATTTTCCTGTTCCATTATTTCCCAAAAACATGGACTATGGGCAATATACGATGGCAAAGACACAATAGGGGGGTACGAAGAACTGTGGGCATGGACACGAATCACCGGCTCTGAGGAAGACGAAGACGTTGAGTCGTTAGCCGAATAAATAATAACTGACAACAACCTCGTGTTAGCCTGTCAATGAAACAAGGTACCTAAACTATGGGCGTCTAAAAAAATGAACTGATATGTCCGTTGCATTAAAATGCCAATTGAATTCACAGCTGGAATCAACTCTCAAGTTCTCAAGCAGTAGCTTAACAAACACGCGAGTACAACCACTTCCATGAATGACATATGCGTGACATTTGGCAGAAATGAATGAAGGGTCCTTGGAATAGTTATGACATGTGAAGATGGGTAATCTAATTAAGTACTGCTTTCCTATAACAGCTCATTTAGTTGTTAATGCCACAAAAACGTCTTCCATGTATGCGCTCTGAATTTAAGAGCGTTAATCTACGAAATCTAAAGGAAATATAAGACGGTAAATTCTTAAGGGCAACATGTAATATAAAACAACAGAAACTGACCACACTTGGCCAACGCAATTTCAACGCCTGACTCCGTGATACTCTCTCCATTTTTGAGCGCTGGAAAGAAAATTCAGCGACTTTCGCTCGGCACCATTCCCTTGGCGGGGCACGGGGATCTCGTACAGCCGCTCTGGTTGAAGTTGTATCTGTTTTAAGAGCAGTAGCTGAGACAAGAGGTTGATTCACCGATATACACGATGGGGTACGAACACGATCCGCAATTACCTGAAACGTAAAACGATAAGAAAAATGAGAAGAAGCAACACTAGCATCTAGTTTTCGAGCGTTTATAGCCTTTCTTTTCACGACAAATACATGTTCTAGTCGAGTGGCATGTACCTAAAAATCAGATCGGCGATGGGCTTGCTAAATGTGCTACAAGATATCCATTACTTGAAAAAAAAGCCAGGTGAAAAAAGCCATTTTGCCGTCCGATAAACAGGGAATCTAAATTCCCAAAACAATTGTCCTTCAAAACTACCCAAACATGCTAACGTTCCCACACTTTGCACCATGACTTAAGGACAAGTTCAATACAATCCATAGATGGACAAGAGCAAATGAGGTGCAAACCTGTTGTAGATAGTGTTCAGCGGACAACGGTGGAGTATTTAAGTCGACACCATCGATATCAAACTCGCCTATATTGATGAATGGCCCGGGATCCATCTAAATAGTGGAATTGACGAATGAAAGGCTATTTGTTTAGAATCACATTCATGGATATTAGGGAACTATAACACGAAAATTAAGATATGAACGCTTCAATAACGTTGCAGTACTTAATAGACAATCTCATATATAATCTTCTTTACTGCTGTGATTAGTACGAGACTAGTGAAGTGAAATAGGTGATGCTTAAGTAAACATACAGACATTGCAATATATCTACTGGACAAATACATTTCCACGTTTAGTGCCCCAAATGCGAACAACCAGCAACACAGACACGGAGAGGTATATTCTAAACTTGCGTGGCGCGATGTCACAGCTCTTCGTGAGTATAGTTGATTCCAGCAGCAGTTCGACCAGCGATTCTTCCAAACACTACGCATTCAAGTAGAGAATTTCCTGCGAGACGGTTAGCGCCGTGCACACCGCCTGAGATATATTGACTACATTCGTTGCCGCTATGATAACAGCAAAGAATAGATAAATTTCTGCATATTATGCAGCATCTATTACCAAAACAATAGAAATTCATTTAAAAAAATAAACAAAACCAGGATTGAACGTACCAGTCACTTCGCCGGCGGCGAGAAGACCTTGGAATGGTTTAGAAACAAATTCGTTGTAAACACGCGCCTGTATGAAATTAATATGAATCACACAGCACGAAGAAATAAAAAGTGCCAATTTACATTAATTTTTTGTTTGCCGCTTACCACAGTTTTTCTTGTCAGCGTATTATGTCAATGAAGCTGAGATATTTGCAAAACTCCGGACCGCAGGTGTCTGCGGTTAATGCTGATTTGTGCTCCCCTAGAGCAACCCCGTTGATGGGTGATTGCTGATGGCACTGGTAGGTAGAAAACTAGCCAAGAGAAAAGCACAACGACGAAAGACGCGCATGGTGTGGTGGTGAAAGCGTTAGCACACCTGCGGTCTGGAGTTTTGCACATATTTCAGCATTGTTATGCTAATTTATAGTTCACCGAATAAGTAACTAACCTGTTTATCGATTTTCAGTCCACCCATTGTATAGTGAATAGCAGGTGTTATAATCGCTATGTAGACCGGCTCATTGGGATCGATTGCAACAGGGAATACTGTTTTTCCAAACGAATCCTATAAACACAAAAGTGATCAATTCAAATAACAATGTAAATAAAAATCGCAATGAATACGCTATTTTCCTTCTTTTACCTTTTCTTTGGTTGCACCTGAATCGCCTTTGATGTACTTGTTGTATTCTAGCAAAGTGCTTTTTAAGGCATCAAAAGGGATACCGCTTTGTTCAGCGAATTCCTTTGCTGTGTTGTACTTCTGGATTAGAAGAGATATTAAAACACCATTTTATAATGAAAACAGCTGATTGAAAAATGCAGTCACCATAACGAATAGTCATTTGATATGACTCGAACGATTTTCGTAAGAACTTACAGTGAACAATTTCTTAAAATGTGCATAAAAATTGAACGCAGGTCGTCCAAATGAATCAGCGGCTTCCTCGTTCATGACCATGAATGCAGCGGGCAAGCCTGCTGATCCACCCTGAAAAAACAGTAAATGAACAAAAAAAAAAAAAAAAAAACAGGACGTGGTGAAAAAATTCTTCCCTTAACAAACTGAAGAACAATACCACAACAAGTAGTTGTACACACCACAGATGAATGGAAAACCTACCTGGAAGGTCTCAATGGGTTTGCACTCTCTCAGTATCCTTTCTGTGAGATAATCTCGTCTGCCAAGTTCATTAGCGAAACGAACACCATTCGAATTAATCTAGAACTTCAAAGAAAGCACCTCAGAGAAACTAACAATTTTTGCAAAAGAGGAAAAAGAGTAATAATGCAACACCAAGTCTAAAACTCTGACATCACTTCCGAAGATTATTTGACATTTTTAATTTCTTTAATGAAGTATAATAAAGTTAAAGATTTTAGAAAAAATCTATCAAGTGAATAAGAAAATTTCATACATGCCCTCTAGATAAGCACTAAATTCAGCAGGCGTCACTATTTTGTTCACCTCGAAAGAAATGTCAACACGGGCCGAGAATAAGCCTTGGAAACAGTAACCGCAAACGTACTCGTACGACGCCACACATTGCGTTCAACATAAGTAAAAAGGCGTTAGTCTCGGCGTTGATCAAACCCTCAGGGACACGCCATGCATTCGACTTCATTAAACATCATTGGAGGTGAATGCACACGTTGCCTTTACAATAACTCGTGGTGGCCTATAGATGAATCAAGCCAGTGTGCTGTCCTTCTAGATAAATCGGATACCAATCTATCAACCCCGGAGGGTTGGAAAATTTAGTGAGGTTAGGGTGTAGGGATCGATCCCATGTGCATTATGGTGCTCC
Source organism: Angiostrongylus cantonensis (assembly GCA_009735665.1). Lineage (NCBI taxonomy): Eukaryota > Metazoa > Nematoda > Chromadorea > Rhabditida > Metastrongylidae > Angiostrongylus > Angiostrongylus cantonensis. Next base: position 2,228,990 of record MQTX01000055.1, read on the forward strand.
TCCGACCACTGTGCTACCCGGACCTCCTGAGTGTAACATAATAACGATATATTTTGATGAGAAACTAAATGGAAGAGTGCACTAGACCACACCAATAAACAAACATAGTATCTTAGTGTTTTGTTGTGAGACAGCAACCAAACTGCACGACATTTCTTTTCAACCAAATATATTGAACTCACAAGAATAGCACCTTTGCCACGAAGCGCTTCAGCGGCAAGGAATTTAGTGCCGGCTGATGGATCAGCAGGATCAACAAATGCTGTTGGGTGGATCTGGACACGATCCATACCAACAACCTTAAAGGTACAAAATGTTCAGGCATCAGATATTACGGAAAATTCTCACGTACTTGAGCACCCATTGCACGAGCCATCTTTACACCATCTCCTCTAGCAAAACCACCATTTGTGGTTGGGAAACGCAGCTAAATTAGGATTTAATTCGACTCAACATGGCAAACTTCCTCAGTTTAATTATAATCATCATAATTATTAATGAAATCTGCAAAACACACCTTGTCGCTGGCAAATTCGTGCAGTAAACTGGCATCTTCATTCCTATCAGCGCTGAAGCCTCCAGTGGTCAATATCACAGCCTTCCCATTGATTTCCTCTTTGATTTAAGAAATTATAAAAAAGAAAGAAACTCAAACTTTATAAGAAACTCAAACGCAGACATTAAAGTTGGTGGAAACAAGAGGTTTTCGAAGATGTAAATAATAATTATTTTCTTTCCTCATATGAGTCATTTCCTGAAATATAGTGTGAAAGGCATACTTCTTTTTCCATCTTCTATCACATTCACACCATTCACATAGGCGTTCCATGACGTGAGCCCGACTACACGAGTGTTCGTCATAACAGTGACGTCATCAGGTCTAGACTTTGCTACTTCAGTTACACGCTGCATTACGGCGCTTATGATGCCCATCCCAACCGGAGTCGGTCGTCCCTCTTTCGGGGATGGAATCCTGATATAGGCAAAAATAAATGCACAATGTACTATGAAGAAGCGCCTTAAAAACTACACAATTAGAAAAACATAAGGATGCAATGGCACTGGTAGGCAGAAAACTAGCTGAGACAGAGGGGAAACGTAGACCCCGTATGGTTTGGTGGTAAAAGCGCGTTCAATCCTCACAGCAAACACCAGCAGCCCGGAATCTTGTAAATATGTCAGCATCACTGGTGTTAAGTGCGCAAATTTCCTTCCTGATTCTTTGATTTTTTTTTTGACGATTCGGAAATGCTCTTACTATCAATGGCGTTAAAACTAAGCAAAGGCCCTCTTCAAAAGAAAACATCCGCATGAACGGGACTAACAATATCTAAGATCTCATTTCGATCTAATTCATCCAGGAACTGAACATAGTAATGATTGACTTCGGGATACTCGTCAATTTGGTAAGCTCGGCTAGAAAAATAGGGAACCAAGCATTAAAAAAATACAATGAATTGCACATACCAATGTGTTCGAGGCACACTGTGCCCACCACAAAGGTTTACATCGGTAAGATTAACGCCAAGGCCCATTAAGAAGTCGATAGCCGCTGAGGATTGCTCGACCTGTACAAATTTTTTTTCCCTTTTCTGTTCAACCTAAGCGTTTTCCCTATCTGAAGTTAAGTCTATCAAATATTTATACACATATACATCCCTAAGTTTCTCAAGTCCGCAAGGATCGATCAACGCCTAGCGCTTTATACTTTATCGTTTCACGTTCAATTTAGATTGCCAAGACCTAAGAGGAAATGATGGTCGGTAGTTCCAAAAATGTAGACTTTATATAGAAGATAGCGCTTCTTTTGAAATCAAATCAATTTTCGGGCAAGCGAATACCCGAGTGAATACAATCACCCATGCGATGAATTAGATTGTGAGTGAATCTAAGGAAGTGCGATGATAACGGAATTCATAACTATTAGTTTGTCCATGTTGAAAGACGCGATCATCATCGAATGGTCGAGTTAAATACATATAAACAGAAATGGTCAACGTGATTCACGATATGGGCGACGCGGCAAGAGTAAAGCGACTTCGTAAAAGTGTAACAATGAAGGAAATCATGGACGCTGCGCACTGTGCCCACTTTCCCAATTTCGTATTCTGCTTTAACGCATGTTTATAAGAACTCGATGATGATGTAATGTGGTGCATGTGAAAAAGAGCATAAAGCTCTTAGCGTTGAAAACAGTAACCGTAAACATATTCGTACGACGTCACACATTGCATTTAACATAAATAAAAAAGCGTTAGTCTCGGCGTTGTTCAATCTCTGAGGGATGCGCCATGCACTCGACTTCATTAAGGTGATCGAATGCATAACTGGCCTGAAGGTGATCGAATGCATAACTGGCCTTTACAATAATTCGTGGTGGCCTACCAATGCATCCAGCCAGTGCTGCTATCCAAAGAAGTTTGGTACCAATATGTCGGCCCCAGAGGGATGGAAGACTTAGTGAGCCGGAGGCGCGGGGACCGATTTGTGTACTGCAGGGAGCCACATACGCGTGGTGCGTGTACCAACAATGAAGCCCCTAACTTCGACATACCGTCGAAAGTCACATCAATAAAGAACATTCTGTAAAAGAAAAGTTGAACTTACAAGTATATCCACCAATGCCTCATCATTTTCACGATCACCGGCATTCACAGTGTCCATGTAAAAAATATCCCGGGAATCTTTGATTCCCATTTTTTCCTGAGTGGTGGTTCCACAAGCATTGATTCCTGAAATCCACTTGCTCTAACATTATCTGTAACCTAAATTACCGTAATGGAAACTCACCACTGCTGGCTTTAGCCGAATTTCCACCAAGATTTTTTTCGCTATCGATAATAATCACCTTCGCATGGTGTTCAAGCGCTTCTATTGCGGCTGACAGTCCAGCAAGACCGCCACCTACTATGATCACTGGCTCATCTGGAGAAGGAGCCTGAACTATATATAATACCCCTCAATACCAGAAGTTCCTCAAACGGTAAGAAGTGAACTAAAAATGACAACAGAATCACCGGAGTCGCAAACGTGACAGAGGTATTTAAGTTTCTTCATGTTCTCTTTTTGATTTAGTTCACCAATATTTAGAAACCACATCTCTGGTAACGACAAATACTTGTTAAAAAATTCATCTTTGTAGAACTCTTCTTTTTCTAGTGGAAACGATTGTACGGATTCTAGCTTGCTCTCTTATACATGGGTTTTAGAGCGAAGATCGATGGAGAAATTAGTCTTCTAGGCACAACAGTCTTCAACTCAGCATAGTCCTTCGTTTTGTATCTCCCCAGTAATAAACAAACCACACATACATGCAATCTAAGTGATATCAACTTTAACCTAAACTACTGTATGCCTTCCAAAATGGCATAAAACATCTTCTATTCCTGATAACTAATGCGAACCACACATCTCTCTCATATGAGAGACCTCGAGCCAGTTACTCGCGAGACTATGTGGGGCGTCCCCAGGTGGCGGATAGGGGGATCGCGGACTAAAGGCGACTTTTCCTTCCCTGAGACGAACTGGATCTAGGGGATGGACTCCCTGTTTCTGCTGCGCCAACTTGGCACATACATTCTGTATTTACGAGGCGTATTTATGCAAGCGTGGGTGGGTGCGTTCTAGTTTATGCGAATTGTATTCTTCGAGTCAATTCGGCCAAAAGTCTGCAACCAAGTAACAGGAAAATATATGGGAAGCGGTTAGGCCCCGCCTCGAACAAATAAGCTCCATGTCCACTCTGAGAGAGACTGGCAAGCTACCCATGAGTATATCAAGCACCCACGTACTAAGTGCAGCTATATGTGGGTATCAAAAAAATAATAAAAGAAACGGACCTCATTCTCCTAACCCCGAAAGAGCCCCGCAGCGTTAGCTAGGACGAGTACGGAGAGGCTGCTAAAATCTCAGGGCCAATGTAAGGTGCCTGGATCGCAAAGAACCTGTACCAATAATACACAGGCATCGGGTCCTCGATGGAAAACTTAATCATGCACAAGGACGAGGTAGGTCGCCATCGGACTACCTGAAACGGGAAGACGCCGCTCATTCAACGTCAGCTGTGATACCGAAGAACTGTTCTTGGGATTACTCAACAGTAGAAGAGTGGCATCAGCGCAGCTGTCAATACGAGTTTGAGCATGGCCATCGATTCATTCGAACAACTAACAAGCCAGAATGAACGCTTACGATTGAAGAGATGTGGACCAATACCGGTTTGACCATCTTCGTCGCTTACGCACCGACATCAAGCTATGACGAAGTCGAGGAGCTCCGTATGGACTTAGACTAGTTCTACAGAGAAGATCATACATTCTTCAATGTCATCATTGGAGATTGCAATCTAAGCCTGGACTCAGAATAAAGTCACCTTTGGCACCACAGATTAGGATGGTACGAGCAGGATGAGCGGCTGAGTTTAGCATGACGACCAAGACTATTCATGGCAACTCGCAATTCCGGAGGCCCCACTCTCAAAGATGGACGTGGGAGTTTCCCAATGGGGAGTACCTGTATCACCTGTATCACCTGTAGTCCCGTTGATCGTCGAGTGACTCGAACGGGCGCCAGTAAATCCTCCATTTTTCCCTATCGCGGGCAAGAGTAGCCCAATGGGTTCTCCTCGCTTTAGGGACTCGTCGAGCATCATATCTTTCTTCTAGGCTTTTCGTGAAGAACTCTGACCATCGGGTCGGTGGTCTTCCTGCAGTACGTTTGACATCCCGAGGAATCCAGTCACTAACAGCCCTTGTCCATCGGTTATCATTCATACGCATTACGTGTCCGGCCCACCTTATCTTCGACTGTTTGACGTATAGAACGGCATCTTTGATTTTCGATCGTTGACGTAGATCGGAGCTTCGGATCCCATCCCTTACTTGTGCGAACTTCGTTTCCCCGTTCTCCCTTCCGAAATGGGGAGTACTACAATGAATAAACCCACTTCATAGTACATTAAAGGTGGTTTTGCCTAACTGATGCCGCTACGGTCCTAAAATTCTACACGGGATCAGACCGTCGCCTCCTTCGTTCTAGATTTCGTTTCTCGCTGGTAAAGAGAAGAAGCCGCTAAACACAAAAAACGAAGTCCTACGGTCGCCAAAAACAGTGATTTACTCAGTTCACTAGTCGGCTATCGGGAAGATGCCGTGACATGCGATAAAAACTCTTAAAGAGAGATGAACAACAGTTATGGAGCATTCACAAAGCCTACCGAAGCCTGATTAACTACAAAAATAAGACGATTGGATTCCGGTGTCCAAACAGAACAGTTAAAGCCTCCAGAAAGGCAAACGAAAAAATCATCCACAATTACTGTCAGGATACTTCCATAGTCATCTCCTTCTGCCCTCATATGAAATAAAAGTGGATGCGATATCTTATCACCGGTTCATCGTTTCGAATCCGGTATACTATTTCGTCGGTGAGGAATCGCACAAGCTGGTCCGAGCAAGATGAAATCTGAACACCTGAGGAACCTTCCCCCATAAGCACACTAACGGGGTTGCTCACACGATACCTGTCTGAATACAAGGTCCCTACTCAATGGAAGACCAGCAAACCCGTGCTATTGTTCAAGAAGGGTGACCTCCACGATATCGGCAACTATTGTCCTATCTGCTTGCTGTCTGTCGTCTACAAACTTTTCACTCGAGTCATCCTAAACAGAATTGACAGAACATTGGACGAAGGACAGACATGTGAGCAAGCAGGGTCTCGATAAGGATTTAGTAGGATGGACCACACTCACACGATAACAAGGCTCATTGAAGTATCGCGAGAGTACAAAGGACCACTCTGTCTCACTTTCATCGATTTGAATGGTCTTTGACTCAATTGACAGAGAAGCAGTCATGGAAGCCCTTTATAGCCAAGAAGTTCTTACTCAGTACATAAAGATTCTTCGTGGGCTGTACAAAAATTTCACAACCAAGATAAAACCATTCTACAACGATATGAACATCGACGTCAAAAAAGGAGTTAGGCAAGACGATACCATCTCGCCAAAATTATTTACCGCCACCCTCGAGAACATCATGTGAACATTGAAATGGGACCACATAGAAGTGAAAACCGATGGTCACCAATTACACCATCTTCGCTTTGCTGATGACATCGTCCTTATAACACCAAACATTAGACAAGTGGAAATGCTTGCCCATTTTGACGAAGCCTCTAGGAAAACTGTTTTTTGACTAAATCTCACAAAAACGATGTTCATGAGGAACAGATTGGCAACGTATGCCTCATTCAGGCTCAACGGAATTAATATCTCCTAGTTAATAATCCATTTGCGTCTACCTTGGTCGGGAAATCAACATGAAGAAGAACTTAGCTCTCGAATTGAGCAGAGGGTTGACCACTGTTGAGGAGAAGGAAACGAGAGACTTGGGGAGCTCTCAAGAGCATCGTAGATGTAGTGAGGAGAACAAATAAAACCCGACTCCATGCCCACGTTTTCGAAGGGTACTTTCTACGTTAACGTACGTGTCCGAAACCTAGTCGCTGCTTAAGCAGTGTGAAAGATCACTCAGCCTTATTGAACGAGCAGTCCAAAGGACGATGTTAGGAGTATCCCGTTTCACACAAGGGATGGGATCCGAAGCTCCGACCAACGTCAACGATCAAAAATCAAAGATGCTGTTCTATACGCCAAACAGTCGAAGATAAGGTGGGCCGGACACGTAATGCGTATGAATGACAACTAATGAACAAGAGCCGTTAGTGACTGGATCCCTCGGTATGTTAAACGGATTGCAGGAAAACCACCGTCCGATGGTCAGAGTCCTTCACGAAAAGCCGAGGAGAAAGTTAGGATGCCCAGTGAGTCCTTAGAGCGATCAGAACCCACATGGCTAATCTTGCACGCGACAGCGAACAATGGAAGATTTACTGGCGGCCGCTCGAGTCACTCGACGATCAACAGGACTACAGATGATACAGGTGACTGTTAAACTACTTAGTGGCCTGATGAAAACTGAGTGTGTACTACACAATCGGGTCATTGTTCACTAAGAACGATACAAAGTTAAAAATTAGGGTGGCAAAACAATATCATCTAGAAAAGAAATAGAACGTAATGATTTAACAACACCTTTCTTCTCGAATCCACCATTGTTGAGGCACATACAACGATAGTTATGGCCAAAATCAGCATACAGTCAAAGCAGTGGCAGGACTGACAAGTCCAAGTACTGAGATTTTTCTGACTTCCCACAGTGCTGCCGTTTCTGATAATATCTAATACTACCGCAGAGCAATAGAACATGATGCATTTTAGTGCTACTGTGAATGAAAAACTACAAAAACCTAATACAATGACCTTTATTATGAACTTAAATAATTGCAACAGCAAATTCTATAACGACTTTACGACTTTCTCAACTTAAAAAACATTACCAAACAGTGAACCTGAGATCTGATGATGAATACTAAGGCTGGTTTAAAAAATACACACTGCATGTTACAAAACAAGCGATATGACGATAAATATAGAGAAGCTCGTGCTACATTCTCTTAAAACCATCACCGAATATTACAAAGACAACTAGCCGTAGATTAATCATCATTTATAAAGCACTCAGACAACAGACTGAAAAAAAGATAAACATAATACTGTGGGAATAGAAATAATCAAACCGTAAGCAGCAGGTATTCGACGAGCATTACTTTTAAAAAAAACCGAGTTCGAGAAATTAGCTCACACGGCGCAGCTGGTGAGAAAATTTCCAAAGAAGCTACAAATATGACCAGTAACATTATAAGAAACTATTTTAAGAACCTCTAATTAAGAACACATTTAACAAGAACTACCTGGGCAACAAACCGACTTATAAGAACCTAGCTTCAGAGAAATAAAAAAGCGTAGCTATAGGAACAAAGACAACAAAGTAGGAAAAAAATCTGCCTTTCAATCTGACCGGAGGAACGGTTCATATGGACACTCCACAACTTGCTGTACCTGTTGTTCCTCCTCAGCTGAAGACTTTCTTGATGCACAGTTATAGTCATCGGTGCATATATCACAGGTTTTAGGTTCAGCTATTATGGGTGGCTGTGGGCAGCCAATTTGAGGTGACAATTCGTTCATCTATAAAAATTTAATGTTGGGGCGACAAGGCGATCAATGAGAATCCTTTGATAGAACATAATATTTTCTTTACTTTATTCTATACGCCTCCTGACTGTGGTTTATGCCTATCCAATAAGTGAAGATTACGGCCAATTACTTGGAACCAACATACATTCGACTTTATCAAACACCGTTGGATGTGACTTTGGAAACGAGAATTGCTCCCATGTGTATTGCAGGGCGCCTCTGGCCACTGCGCTACACGCGCCCCTTTCTTTTTTATTCCCAGATATGCACCAACATCAGATTTATGAAGACTTTTTTACACTCATCAAGGCCATACACATTAGCACGAGGCCACTTGATATGCCAACAATGAGACAACCTTGTCAAGAGGTCAACATCAGCACAACTCTCCACAGCGAGCGGTATAATAGAACTGCGGCGGGTTGATGATGTTCACGCTTCCTCATTGATGCCTCTCGGCTTCTCTGCTCCCCTTTCGCAATGGAATCACGTTTCCGTACTTCATTGTAAGGACCTCTCTTGCAGCTATTTCTTCTACAGTACCTTCTATAGTAACTAAGCTTAGCACCATAGTTCGATTATATCTCTGCAGCCGCACAGTTGGAAAACTGATAGTTGAGAGACATTTTTTAGTTTCTTTGTACGTTAACATCTCCTCCCTCTTGAATATTGTTTTAGCCTTTTCCTTCTTGCTTCACTACATAATGTAGAATTCAAATGTTACTTGCATGATGCGTTAGAGTTATGTTAACCCTATACGTGTTCCTCTTCCTATACTACCTTCTCTCATAAATACCTGAATCTCAATACCACAATGATAGTTATTCCTCACATTACCTTGCGATGTTTGAGAAGCAACTCTTCCAACTAACAATTTAGTATAATTTCTTTCCGCGGTACCACTTACTCCTTACCTTTACTGCTGAAACTCCATTCGCCTATAGAGCTAATTTCTCACCACAAGACAACTTGTGTCTCAAAAGTGTTTTAGACGTGCTATCAGCAGTCACCTTTGCTTTGCTTTTCGGTTGTCATCTAGGTGTTCTTTTATGCGGATGCATAAAGGTCTGCCCGTTTCGCCAATATATTCGTCTCCGGAAGCTGCACAAGAGATCAGGTATATCGTACCTGAACTCATGCAGTCACTGTCCCTGCCATAAAGGCAGGTTACGCAATTTTGTGTTTCACATAGACGGTCGTATAGGCGGTTACGAATTAACTGACGACGAAGAGTATTCGGTGGTATTTCAATTATCGCTACCGATTCCTCTAGATTTGCCCTTCTTAAGCATCGCTTCATCGCTGCACTTATTTCATCGCTAATGAAGGGCAAAATAAACGGGACTTTGTTTTGGCCAAACCGTTCCTTTTGGAGCGTCGCTCTCCCTCGAAATTTATCTCTTGGGGTTACAACTTCGTAGCCATTGGAGATGGCTACTTGCCGAGCCAAGTCGCGCGATTCTTCCCTTAGTTCCCTACTTGTGCACACAGAGGTGGCTGTTTGAAACATGTTTTTCACAAACGCTCTCTTTGTGTGTGAAGGGTGACAAGAAAGGGAGTGAACCAGAATGTTTTTGTTACTTGGTTTTCGGTACCACTTTGTCATGTAACCGCTATCTGACAAGTTAATTTGAACGTTTAAAAACGGGAGCCAGTTGTCCTACGGTTTTTCCCGGATGAACTCTGACTGCTAGTTCAATAATTCAAAGCATTTGTCCATTTCCCCCTGTGTAGAGAAGACGACAAAACAATCATCTATATATCTGCAGTAGAGTAGCGGCTGGAGATCGAGAACGGGGGTTTCTATATTGGTTACAAACGCAATGGCAAGGCTTAGTGCCAGTCACTCTCCCCTTGCCAACCCCTTATTTGCGCGTAGCATTTCCCAGACCATCTGAAAATTGAGCAGCTTAGGCACTCCTTCAAGAGAGCCATAAGTTGATGGATGGACAAGCCATGCATTTTTATTTTTCCTTCATGTTCAACAAGAAGTTCGAAGATGGCTTGCATTGCGGAGTCAGTCGATACGTCGGTGTACAGCGCGGTAAACGTCGAACGTCTCCATCACGCACGCGTTATTAGGAGACGCGTCACGTAGACGTTCTAGGAACATTTGGGTGTTCGTGAGGTGGGCTGGAATGTGCTTAAGCAACAGGGTATGTATTAGGCTTAAGAACTAGGTTATTATATTCGTTGGCCCATCTACACAACTGATGATGGGTCTAACCTTGAATGATGATGGATTGGTTGACACAACATCATCAGAAGATACCAGCTTGTGTATTTTAACAAGTAGGTATAAAAGGGGATATGTTGGCTTATTGATTTTAAAGTGTGAAATAACCGATGATTTTAAACCTTGCAACGCTGATCCATTGCCTGTTTAGCTTTCGGTATTGATGTTTGTATTCCTTTTCAGAGTATGGGCGATAGAGGGTAGCATCACTAAGATATTCCTCCGTTATCTTAACGTCCAACTGGCGAGAAATAACTAACCTAATAACTCCCCCGTTATCGCTAGCAGACAACCTTATCCTTTTCGTGTTTATTAATTCTCTAATTTCTCGTAAGCCACATTTTTTGCGGCTGTGAGGTTAGAGATAAACTTTCTATCGCGGTAGTCGCGGTAGTAATTAAGGGCCTTGAGAACACCGACCGAAAGCATGCAGAGAGATAAGTTTCGAGGAAGAGCGACGCCCCAAACGCAACGGTTTGGCCAAAACAAAGTCCCGTTTATCTTGCCTTTCATTAGTGATGAAATAATTGCAGCGATGAAGCGATGCTTAAGAAGGGCAGATCTAGAGGAATCGGTAGTAATAATTGAAATACCACCGAATACTCTTCGTCGTCAGTTAGTTCGTAACCGCCTATACGACCGTCATACCTGACCTCTTGTGGAACTTGCGGAGACGAATATATTGGCCAAAAGGGTAAACCCTTGTGTATCCGTATAAAAGAACACCTAGATGGCAAACGAAAAGTAAGACAAAGTACCCCACTAGGCACGCATATGATACAAAAGCATAGCGGAGACGATTTTGATACAAAAGTCGCTATCCTCGCACGGGATACAAAAGCACCAACGCGCAAACTCCTCGAGGCTTTTCGATAAATGCTACTTTTTCGATAAATCCTACAATGAATAGCAGGGAGGAATGCCCCGAGATCACGCGTGATCTCGCTACCTACCTTCGCATCAATCGTTGATGGAAGGTGCTGCAGTCGTCAGCCATATGCGACTCTGAGCGCCTGTTCTTCTTCCATGGAAGACAGGTGAAAAAAGCGGTGGGTTTTTTCGAGAAGCCGTAGATCTTGTAATTATCGCTGAGATTTTCATCTTTCTGTCTGTGCTGTTGAAGCGTTTGACCTAGTACGTTGCGTATCAGTGTACCCTTCCAGGCTCTAAAGAAGGTGATTCTGCCGAAATGTCAGCTACGATTGTTTTATGTGCGTTATTGTATGGAAGTAAACGTAAGATGTTTAACAATCTCGCGATTGCTGAGAGAGAAAACGACGAATTCGTAATTCAATGCCGAGGTTAATAGAAAGTCGATCCTGGATACTATCTCAAAAACGATTTAATTATCCAAGTTTAAGTGTTAAACAAGACCCACGTGGCTAAAAACGAACGGATAGAAGCAGATTCAAGTAAAAAGCTCAACATCGCGTGGAACTTCATTCGAACCTTACGTCGTGGGTTCAGCTGGCAACTACATCTTTCAGTTCAACTATAGTATTTAAAAAACTACAATTTGTAATTCTCGACTCTCATTTGAAGCTCAGAACATCTCAAAACTTAAGGAACAAATATCTAAATAATACGGAACTTTAAAATAACAGAAATCACGAAAGGTCCTACTTCGAGAGTCGAGCAACGACACATCAACGACTAATCAACTAATTTTTTTTATGACTGGGCTAACATGGGGTTGGTATAAAAGTTTCATTCGGCTAACGTTTCGGCACCTTAGCCTCTTTCAAGTTCGAGCGATGCTCCCTCCACTGGATTCTTCTCGATGAGATCATGAACACCTACACCGCAACGATGACCATTTGTGGACCGTCGACTTGGGTCAATGAGGATCTGAAGAAGGAGACGGCGTTGCAACGCTACCCGAATAAAACCTTTAAACCAACCTCGTGTCAGCTCAATCAGTGAAAAATTAATGACTGCTGAAGCTGAGGTTTGATAAAAATCGGTTTCAAGACTAATCGACTAATTAATCACTACAGTATCTGGTATTCAACTGATTATTCTATCACTGAACAACTGCCACAAGAAAGAGAATGGCGCTTCGGTCACTACAATTCTGGTACATCGATTGCTCCGCCACAACATGTGGTGCATTTATAAGCAGCAATTTTGTTAGTCTAGCGTAATAGTACTAATATTGCAACATTCCTTTAATCAAAACATAAAAGAACCACTTGATAATCTACTTTTTAGATATCCCAGGAATAATTCAACGAAAAACACGATAATTCTGTAATATACTGCTTATGTTACACACCCTAAATCGAAATTTCCCTGGTATTCCGCCACTGAGAGTGAAATGTGCAATTGTCGCTTTAACCCTATGAGGATGCACCCCGTAGTATCCACCACGATCAAGCTCTCCTATTTTTAAAAGAGAAATATTTCCTCAACCATTCCGTTCGACAGGCTTGTGATTAACATCGACATCTCTTACTAATGAAAACGAGGAAGGCTTTCTCAATGACGGTGAAGCATCCCTAGACCATTGAGATCAGTAAATTGTGGCAATCATTCTGCTTCGGAATTCCTTCAACATCTGATCAACAAACCGCCAATTTTTATAACAACTAAACTGCCTCCACTTTGAAAAATACGTCTAACCACAAAACATCTTCGGCACGGCGACTTTGAGCAAATGATAGATCCAAGATTAAACTTACTCTATGACGATAGGTTTATAGGCAGCTGATGGAATTTTTGCAACGCCGATAAGATGGCCGCTGATAGCATGAAAATCCTTCTTGACAATTCCATGGTTCCATCTGGTGCCCGCATCATAAGGATGACATAACGCAATTTGTCTCATGTGTACATTTCTACTTTTCCACATTTCTCGACGCGCTATGTCTTGAAGAAATGGACACACTTTCATGGAGTCAGAACCAAAAACAAATAAATATCAAATAAACACAAGAAAAAAAAACATGAAACGCAAACGTTAAGATTATAATCAAATGAATTACAATACACATATGGAAAATGAAATATGTGCAGGTAAAGTGACTGTTTAATGCCAATCAAACTTATTTCGCTATTGTACTAAATATCCTCCCAACGATCTATAGTCTCATCGTTTCTGAAGGTGTTCCTGGATGTCAGACTGCGATGAACAGCGTGAGGCTCATCACGCAGCATGACCTCCCAAGCTGAGAAGGAGTCCGACGTTTACATCCAGAAGCCCAACTAAGAGTAAACAAATACCAGGAATCCCCGCCATCCTGGTATCATACCAGTTACGTGGCTGCAAAACCCCTCTGATCCACAAGGGCGGTGACTGCCTTGGGTGCTGACGACTTGAGGAAGGATTTGGGACTCCAGGCAACCACGATGTCTAAAGCAGCAAAACTCCGAAGAATGGGAATTATGTTGGAGTCTACTAAAGCAGTGAAGACGGCCCATCCCAATATTCAAGTAGGTAGTGAATATGCGCACCTGAACGTCGATTACGTCTACATCACTAACATCTTTCTGCACATCTGACGCGGAATCCGAGTCATTACACTCCATAATGCTCTCCAAATTCGTCAGACGACGGACGCCCACAGATAACGATGACGGTGTACAATTAACATTAGCGCTAAAACATTGTTGTAAGAAATCTCTGAGGTTTGTGCTCGCAGCATTGAAGCTGCAAACTTCGTAGAAATAAAATGCAGATGTATAAAATATAAACGTTCCTGTTATATGAGCTTCATTAGGTATCTAAGAATGAATAAGGTGCACATTCTCAAAAATTCAGCAGCTCTCGAAAGTAGGAGCTCAAAAACGTTAAACAAACCTTTCTAGAACAAATAAAGATTTCATTTATAGAATTCTCATAAACGAATTTGGAAATAAGTTACTAATTTTTATTTAAGAAATGTACGCAATGTGGATAGTTCTTACCTGGTAGGTTGAGCAAACTGCTGTGGAATCGTTGGTGGATACGGAAACGTGCGATCAGTGACTAGGGGCGAAGTTGAATTGCGCACAAATACGCCGGCAGCTCCAACACCACAACTTCGTTTTGACTCTACTTCATCAACAGAGCCCGCGTATCGTCTTTTCAAGGCAGTTTTTGTGGTTATTGGCGATAGACTCCTAAACTCCTTCTGATGCAGCACATTCAAATTTTAATCAACAACCATCGAAAATAACAAAATCAACCCAATGATACCAAGATGTCATAAGTGATGCGCGTGCTTTCGTTCAAACTGGCCAGCATGAATTATATATGGTGCACTTTGTCTTCACATTTTCATTCTGACACATAATTTCTTTGCACTTTTCCAATCACTCGATACCTTCTCCACCCGATATTTCAAGGTGCCCATTAGGAGGAGTTTTACACCATACTTAGAGATATATGAAAAGTCTTCCTTCGAGCGAGTTTATTGACCTGTAATTTCAACGGTTATTGAATGTTATTCCAATTCTAACGACTACGATAAATCATGTTAATGTATGGAAAATGCGGGTACCAGGAAACATCGGAAGACACTCAACATAAGCTTCAAAATACTACAAAATGCTGAAAACAATTTGGTTGTATGATGGACCATAGAAATGTGTAGCAAACACATAAAGTTCTCTATAGGGCTTATAGCTCTCAGTCTTCCAAGTCCTCTAGTTATCTAAAAATTACCAACTGTTGTTCGACAAACCACAAGTCCACAACGACGTGGAGTTACGCGGTCCTATTTAGCCGTAATAAAATTAACCGTCGAGACCAATAGGTCAATAAATACCTCAGTATGCGTTGTCTCGTAGGACTCTGCGTCGGACTCGGAGAAGCAGAATATGGAATATTGGGTCGAACCATTTGATGAGTAGAAGGTGAGTAGCATTGCTGAAATGAAATATAAATATCACTATACAAATATTATGAAGGTTAGCCATGAGGTTTTCATAAGCTCATGAAGAAACACACAGTATTCCCATCTTACCATTTCCAATAAGCGGCAATAACTACTTAGAAAGCATGGTTATATTCAAAAACAACAAACTCTGACGTTATTCAATTATATTCACATTCTCAATATATACACAACCTTGACTACCATATTCTGCTCATCATGAAAAGGCTTGAGAATAGGTGCAGAAGATAATCGATCTACCTGGATCCCAACAAGAGGAATTTTCTAGGGCGATAACATACGAAATGGCTACACGCGTCTCCAGTTTACGTCAACCAGCTGTACTCCCAGCTGTGAACATTCTGTGGATCACGAAATGATATTCGCAGACATCATGATGGAAAGAGACCACCATCAGGAATAATGATTCAGAGAGAATGAAACAAAAAAAGCATTGCGGTTCGCACAAAGATCGCCTAGTTCGATACCTAATGTTTTAAGCTTGCCATCAAGAACGTGAATCACTTGGGAACAAATTTAGTTGATGATATCAGATAGAATCGTTCAATCGCTTAGAGCCTAATCGTAAATGTGATCGGTTTCTTGGTGTTGAACTGCGATGTCAAATGAAGGGGTCATGGTACCGAACGGTTAGCTAAGATGGGGAAAGGTGGAAAGATGTAGAGTAGGTCATTCGCGAATTCACAAAGACCCGTTAACAAGAGTCTACTCTATATCGAGGGGACAAGATCGCAATAGTTACATTAATATCAATGAAAATAAAAGAACAGTGTTTAAAGGATTATCACAACACAAGTCTACGTCTTAGGTGGCAAAGTTTGATAGTGTGGGCTCAAATTACTCCAAGATTAAAGTGACTGGAACTAGCACAGGTGAAATACAACCAGAAGGATACTGAGATATTGGCAAACTCGGAAATTAAATTGGGTTTCGAACACGTAATTACCCTTTCTGGGAGCTCACGTGCTTATTCACCATATTGTATTACACATCGCGTCCTGCCATAAAAAAGAATAGGCAGTGATAAATTAAAACATTAACCAACTGTACGACCCGACGACCTGTTCAACATCGAATAACTTGCGTCGCTGCTAGTGAACTTTCTACTTCTCTACCGCGCGCAAGAATAAACCTGTGGATTTTGTTTGCTATGTTGAGCATCACCTCATCTTTTAGCGTTTTCGTTAAGACTTCGGACCACCTGGTCGGTGTTGTGAGTCTGACATCTCGAGGAACCCAGTCATTACTGAGACCCCTCCATCGGTTGTCCCTCATAGGCATTACTTGTCCACTCCAGCGGAAATTTGCGGTATAGAACGAAGACTTTGATTTCTCATTGTTGATCCAGCTTGGAGATACGCATTCTATCCCTCATTTCCATGATACGAAATACTTCTACATTGTCCTTCGCCATCGACAAACCTATGTGAATTTTTCATCCTGCTTCCGGAGTGACCAGGTTTCTGACGCATAAGTTAAGCCAGGAAGAATCGTGGAGTTGAAAAGGAGGACATGGACTCGCGTGACCCTTCTATTACTCATTGAATCCTCGATGCTCTTGGAAGCTCCTGAAGCCGATCGTTTCTTCTTGCTCAACCCTGGAACTCAGTGGTTCACAATATTGATTTCCTTTCATACAATGGCGTAGATGGTACATTCATAGATATTCATTCTGTTGAGCATTAATGGGGTATACGAAACCAATCCGTTCAAAGCTCCCCAAGACGAGCGTTTCCTTATGCTCAGAGCTAAGTCGTTCATTACATTGATTTCCAGACCTAGATAGACATAACTGGAGCATTCGGAGATATTCGTTCCGTTGAGCTTGAAAGGCGCATACGAAAGCAATCCGTTCCTCATGAATATCCTTTTTTGATAGACTTAGTCGAAGAGGAAGCAGTCTTTCCACAATAATTTTGGAGAGATGGTATCGTCTTGCCTAACCCCTCTTTCGACGTCGACGTTAATATCGTTGTAGAGTGGTTTCATCTCGGTTTTGCAATTTTTGTACAGCCCATGAAGAATTTTTATGTACTGAGTAGGAACTTCTTGACTATTAAGGGCTTCCATGACTGCTTCTATGACAATTGAGTCAAAGGCCTTCAAATCGATGAAAGTGAGGCTGAGCGGTCCTTTGTACCCTCGCGATACTTCAATGAGCCTTGTTATCGTGTGAGTGTGGTCCATCCTACTAAATCCTTCTCGAGACCCTGCTTGCTCACATGGCTGTCCTTCGTCCAGTGTTCTGTCAATCCTGTTTAGGATGACTCGAGTGAAAAGTATGTACACAACAGACAGCTGGTAGTTGCTGATATCGTGGAGGTTACCCTTCTTTAAAAACAATAGAATCCTGTTGGTCTTTAACTGAATGGATACCTTGCATTCTCACGGGTAACATGTGAAGGGAGGAGCTGGTGTGTTAATGAGGACTGGTTTGAGGTTCCTCAAGTGCTCAGGTCTTATCTTGTTCAGATCTGATGGTGTTCGATTATTCGCCGACGAAATCGTATTAGGACCCAAAACCATCCTCCTTTATTTCATATGAGAAAAGGAGAATAATGTTGAATAAGCCGATCGTATTTCTCGCCGGTGTTATCGAGAACGGCATCTTCCCCATATTTTCCGCGTGAAACGGAATTTTGAACGAACGAGGGGATGGTATGATTCAGTGTGAAATTTTGCTACAATAGCGACTTTGGTTAGGCGAAACATCCGATTTGCTATGATGTGGTCTATTTCGTTATGGTGCTCTCTATTGGGAGATTCCCACATCGTCTTGAGAGTGGAGTCTTCGGAATTAAGGGTTACCACGAATAGTCTTGCCCGTCATAATAAGCTCAGACAGCGGCTCACCCTGCTTGTTCTATTCTAATCCATGGGTCCCAATACAACGCTCTTCTGGGTCCAACCTTAGCGTTAAAATTTCAAATGATAACCTTAAAGAGCGTATGCCTTTTAGAACGCCCCACAGTCCATACAGAACGCTTTGACTGCTTCTTCGTCAAGTTTAAAGCTCTGTTCCGCATCGGGAACTCCTTTGGGTTCAAGGGAATGAGGCAGGTTTATTTCACTGTCTAACGTTTGACACTCACGTATAGCCGAGCCCTAAAAACGTTAAAAACTGAAAGGCCATATAAACTCATGGGTAGTTTGCCAGTCTCTCAAAGAGTAGACGGGGAGCTTATTTGTTGGAGGCGACTCCTAACCGCCTTCCATATACTTCCCTGTTACTAGGTTGGAGGCTTTTGGCCGAATTGAATCATAAAATACAATCCGGATAATCGAGAAAAGGCACGCACGCGTACATAAATACATCCTCGTGAACAAAGAAGGTTTGTGCCAAAAATAGCGCAGTAGAAACAAGGGTCTGCCCTAGGGATCCACCTGCGCCTCAGAGAAGCGAGGTCGCTTTTCGTCCGTGATTAACCGTCTATCCGCCACCTCGGAATGCGCCAGGTTGCGGCACAACTAACCAGAATGATGCCTCTGTTTTAGGAAAATCCGTGAAAACATTAATACTGGTGGTACAACAACAAATTTTTCTTTTATAAAACTCAATTCCACCTCGGTAGTTATAAAAGATATTTGGATGCAAGAAATAAAAAGGAGTGCAATACTGGCTGCATAGTTTCCGCTACCACCAAGACAAACGGTGTTTGTTGCAACTTTATGTAACCTAAACTAAAACAACATTGTTAAGCATTACACTGGCAGAACTGTTAACAATGCTGTTCAGAACCGAAATGTTAACTATATAAAGGTCTACAAGAAAACAGCTAAATTTTATGCCTTCCACACGTTGCTAACCTTATGCATATCTGTAACTCTCGTGGGGCTAGGTGAACAACTATGTGGCAAGAACACGTTTGTGACGATCGATATCGGCTCACCAATTGGTGAAGCTGAAGGAGCACGTCGACGTAATTCCTTAAATAGGTCAACGTAAGAGTTGTCAGAAAACTACAAAGCAACAGAAAAAACACTAGCCACTGATTTTTCCAACGTTATGTCATCAAATCCACATGAAACTTGCTGCGAAGTCTTCACCATGCGTTCATGTTCAACCTGCCAAAAATACACGTTTATAGGTCGCCAAAGATATAAAAAAAAATTGTGTATGCGAGTTCTTCATTACTACTGGTAGTTGAAAAAATCTATAGATGGTCAAAGTAAATAAAAAAAAGTGAATGTGGCTTATGAACATGAGAAACTTAAGGGAAAATAACAGCAAACAAATCAAAACTCCGAACAGCGTAAGCAATTTATTAAAAAGGCTCCAGCAGAAATGTTCTTGGAAAGTACTGATGGCATGTAAAAAGAACATAAAGATAAAACTCTACTTCATTATTCAACGAACAGTCGCTTTCTCGACGTATGTTGGCTATTCGCCCTCGTGGAGCATCTAATGGTCGTGCAACAGCAAGGTTCGATTCTGGCAACTAAATGGAACAATTTTTTGTAATAATCACCATAAAAGTTTCACGTTTACGGTTTCCAATGAATGTAAACTCCTGCAAAACTGTTGACCGTCAAGACCGACCCTGGTTTTACTCAATTTTCTAGCTATTGGCTCATCTCCATCCAGTGATCCTCCTCCCACAGTAAGCTCGCTTCCATCAGAGTCACTTGATGATGAAGATAACTTCCGTGCAGAACGCCGAACACTAAAATAATACATAAAAAGAAACTCATCACATTTATAGAATTCTTGGTAAAGGATTACTAAGTTCTAACTCATTTATGATCTGGAACTGTATCACCTGTAGTCCGCTGATCATCGAGTGACCCGAGCGGGCACCAGTAAATCTTCCAGCTTTCCCTATCGCGTGCAAGAGTAGCCCAGTGGGTTCTGTTTACCCTAGAGGCTAATTGAGCATCATATCTTTCTTCACGGCTCTTCATGAAGAACTCTAACCATCGGGACGGTGGTCTTCCCGCAGTACGTTTGACATCCCGAGCAGTCCTGTCACTAACGGCCCATGTCCATCGGTTTTCATTCATACGCATTACGTGTCCGGCCCAACTTATCTTGGACTGTTTGGCGTATAGAACGGCATCCTTGATTTCTGATCGTTGACGTAGATCGGAGCTTCGGATCCCATCCCTTACTTGTGTGAAATGGGATACTCCTAGCATCACTCTTTCGACTACGTGTTCTATAACGCTGAGAGGTCTTTCATCCTGCTTAAGCAGCGACCAAGTTTCTAACGCATACGTTAGAGCAGGAAGAACAGTTGTGTCGAAAAAGTGGGCACGGAGTCGGGTGTTCTTTGTTCTCTTCACTACATCCTCGATGCTCCTGAAAGCTCCCCAAGTCGCTCGTTTCTGTCTGCTTAGCTCTGGAGCTAAGTCGTTCATCATATTGATTTCCCGACCTAACTAGACACAGCTGAAGCATTCGGAGATATTCGTTCCATTGAGCGTGAATTGGGCATGCGACACCAATCTTTTTCTCGTGAACATCGTTTTTGTGAGATATGTTTGGTGTTATAAGGACGATGACATCAGCAAAGCGAGGATGATGTAACTGCTGACCACCGATTTTCACTATCATGTTGTCCCATTCCAATGCTCGCATGACGTTCTCGAGGATGGCGGTTAATAATTTTGGCGAGATGGTATCGTCTTGCCTAACCCCTCTTTTGACGTCAATGTTAATATCGTTGTAAAATGGTGAAATTTTGGTTCTCATATTTTTGTACAGCTCACGAAGAATATGTACTGAGCACGGACTCCTTGGTTATCAAGTGCCTCCATAACTGCTATCTCAACTGAATCAAAAGCCTTCTGTAAATTGATGAAAGTGAGATAGAGCAGCCATTTCCACTTGCGCGATGCTTCAATGAGCCTTGTTATCGTGTAGATGTGGTCTATCGTACTAAATCCTTTTCGAAACCCTGCTTGCTCGAATGGCTGTCCTTCGTCCAGTGTTCTGTCAATCCTGTTTAGGACGACTCGAGTGAAAAGTTTGTAGACCACAGAAGGCAAGCAGATTGGGCGATAGTTGCCTATATCGTGTAGGTCGCCCTTTTTGAACAACAACACGGTGTTTCTGGTCTTCCACTGAGTAGGGACCTTGCATTCAGACAGGTAACGTGTGAAGAGCCGAGCTAATGTGTTTACGAGGACTAGCGGAAGGTTCTTCAGATGCTCTGGTTTTATTCTGTCCGGACCTGGTGCTGTTCGATTTTTCACCGACGAAATGGCATGCCGGGTTTCGGAAGGAAGAACCGGTGGTACAACCTAACCATCCCTTTTTATTTCATATGACGGGAGGTCGACGTAGCTATCCAAGAGATCTGAGTATTCATGAATGATTATCGATAACGGCATCTTTCCAACATCCGACTAATGAATTGAATATGTCCCTTTCTGGACGCTGTTACTCGGTCTGGGGCGTCAGAGTGCAGTCATATGGTCTTGTAACTGGCGAAGTTTCGGTGGGCTTTGCAAATGCTTTTCCCAGCCTCTGCAGCTTCGACCATTACTGCTACTCTTCTTTCTTTAAGATCTTCTTTTATCGCCTGTCTGCACTATTTCGCAAGTTCGGGCGTTAGTTCGCGGTTGGCCGCAGCTCGTGCGATTCCACGTTGATGTATTAGCTAGAGAGTATCTAGAGACAGACATCTCTTGGTGACTTTCGAACTCTCAGCTTTCATGGCGCTAACGTGAAGATGTTCAATGAGCCGATCGTATTCTTCGTCGATGTTATCGACAACCGCATCTCTCCAACAACTGACTAATGAGTTGAATAAGCCCCAGTTTGCTGTGGTTCTGGGACTTCGGATTTTGAATTTAGCGGCTTTTCTTCTTTCCGCGTGAAATAGAATCTAGCACGAAGGAGACGGTGGTCTGATTGCGTGTAGAATTTTGGGACAACAGCGGCATCAGTTACGCAAAACCTTCTATTAGATATGATGCGGCCTATTTCGTTATGGTACTCTCTACTGGGAGACTTCCACGTCCAGCACTGAGGGTGGGGCTTCTGGAATTGCTAGTTACCATGGGTGGTCTTGGTTGCCATGATGATAGTCGCTCACCCTGTTCGTTCCATTCTAATCCATTGGCCCCAATGTGAAGTTCCCCAGACGTTCTTCCAGGTCCAATCTTGGCATTGAAATCCCCAATAATGACCTTGAAGAATGTATGGTCTTCTCTGTAGAACCTCTCCAAAACCGTGTAGAACGCTTGGACTTCTTCGTCGTAGTTTGATGTTGGCGCGTAATCGACGAAAATTGTCAAAGCCGGTATTGATCCACATCTTTTTAATCGTAAGCGACCGATTCAGGTTGTAAGCTGTTCAAATGAATCGATGTTCATGGACAAACTCGTGTTGACGAGAACGCCGACACCTCCTACTCCTCTACTGCCGCATGTTCCGAGGAACAGTTCTTCTCCAGTCTCCAGAAATTGGGGGCTCTTTCGGAGTCAGGGGAATGAGGCCCGTTTTTTTTTTGTTTACTGTTCAGCATTTTGGTACCCACGCATAGCTTGCTGGGCTCTGAACGTGGGGGCTGGTTATACTCACAGGTAGCTTGCCAGGCTCTCCCAGAGTGGGCATGGAGCTTATTTGCTGGAGGCGACTCCTAACCGCCTCTCATATACTTCCCTGTCACTTGATTGCTGGCTTTTGGCCGAATTGACTCGTAGAATACAATCCGCATAAAGCGAGAACGCACTCATACACGCATGCATGAATACGTCTAGCAAATACAGAAAGTGTGTGCCAAATCGGTGCAGCAGAAACAGGGAGTCCATCTCCTGGAACCACTTCGTGTCAGGGAATCAAAAGTCGCTTTTAGTCCGCGATCCCCCTATCCGCCACCTGGGGACGCGCCACACAGCCTCGCGAGTAACCGGCTCGAAGTCCCTCATAGGAGGGAGACCCATGTGATCTGGAACTGACGTTCATAATTCTCCTAACAGAATGATTTCAATGATTTCTTGCTCTTCCAATCCGACTGGTTAATCAATATTTTATAGAAAACTATATGTCCTACGAAATGAGTGAGCATAGACAACATTGGTCGTAAAACATTCCCGAATGGCGAGAGCAACGTGCTTGTATGACGGATCATAATAACACATAGCAAACAACACCATATATACCATTCATACCCATGTGGAAATAGCGCAAAACTTTTTCTATAGTCCTATCATGTTTCCCACCTGATAAGTCTACCTATGGAAATATTGCCCTCTACATTTACTCTAGAAAAACCACCAGCTCCTTAACTATGTGAAACTAGGAGTCACATGCGACGGTCAAACAAATTTGCGTGTGGTTGAGAACATGTTGAAAACTTTACGTAAATAAAGTAGTAATCGTGGAAGTGTTTTAAGAGGGTGATCCTCGATATATGCTATCTTACACATGACGGGAAGACAGTGCCAAGTTTCGATATGCATTAATCACTAAAGATGCGTGGTGCTGTAGCGTAAATCAAAATATGAAACCAGGTGATTCAAATATCACTCGTCTGCGTGACAACCTTTAGCCAACAGCCAACTGTGTCTTATTTCCACAACATGCAACGATCACGCCAGAAATACCGCCAAGGTTCTCCATGAAGTCGGTGAACTATAAATATGAAGGACTTAGTGTTCCACAAACAAGCGGAACCTAATGAATAACGTCAGTATTCGAGAGACACTAAAGCAGATCTTACTAGCACCTGATCATTTATGATCAGCGTCATGGTTTGTTTAGAGTCACATTTAGCACGTGAAATCAGAAAATAAACCTCCTACTCAGCATATCGGATGTTTTGTCTTCAAGTTAATCGTCAATATTTTACAGAAGAAATCGGTTCACAAGAAACAGATTTGTTACTTTGCCATTTATGTTTTGCGGTAGAAATATATGTCAGCATAAAATTATTGAACACCTCGGTTATCCTTCTACAGCTTACCGCTCCACAGCGGATAATCACTGGATATCGGAGAGTTCGAGTTCTATATTTATAGTTCTAGTTCCACAGTTCCATATTCAAACGAGCAGTTCCATATCTCAATCTCAAAACCCGTCTAGGAGTAAAGCTGTGCTGGAAATTGCCATAATTTTTGAAGAAACTTAGTTGCGTGGCAGCAAATCGGTCTGTGATTCACAATGAATGGAGATTGTTGTGCTAAGTGAGGACAGCATTAAAAATGGAGCTCTAGCTCGAACGACTCGTCATGAAAACGGACTATTCAAATATCAGGTTCAATATCCATACACCTCTGCTTCTTAGAAAAAGCACTCGCTTTTCCATTAAAACAATAACAGCTAAATAATCACAGCTTCACAAATTACAATTACATTTTTCATGATAGGTAATTCTATGCTCCGAGAGTAATACTAGGAGAGCACGTCCGCACAGTTCATTAAGACTCCTTAACAATTTATATAACATTACTTTAATAGATGATGCACACTTCTTTTTCTCTGGATACATGCGGTATCATCACAAGCAGCGTCGTCATCTATAAACCGAAGATTTGCGAGCCTTCGACTTTGTTTTGTCCAGAATAGTGGCAGGAAGCTTATCCTTAGCTTATGCACGGAAATGACGAACACCTCAACATGGGAATTGGGAAGTGAATCCTCGTGATTCTACATCCAAGAATACCTCATCATTACCGCAAAACGGCAAACAACTGACTGCACTCTGAGGTTAGTAACAAACACAATGCTTGTTAAATGGTCGATACAAGAGTTGCAGAGAATTTGCACTTTTCCGACAGCACATGACCAGTATGGGTCTCAACATTCCTGGAGAAAAATATAGTGAGATGGATCAGTGTTCGTTAGTTCGTTCTAGTCCAAGCACGCTATCAGCAGTTAAGGACAATTAATTGCACGGGCTACACCAAAATACTACACCTCAGCCACAGAATATGAATATGATGATCGATTCTCCCGAAACTAATTAACCATGTAAAGGTAGCACTTCTCAAAAACACAAGTAATATACTGGAAGTTAAACGAAACGACTCTGAAATCACCGAAATTTCTCGACTCCCTCGGAAGAAGACTCTTTGGAAAAAAACGATCCATCCAGACTTGAGCGGGAAGAAGTCTCCGAGTCAGCAACAGAATCTAAAAATGAGATGATGAAGAACAACAGATAGAAAAGGATGAAAATTTTTCAAAAATCACTATTTAAGAAATCTGGACGAGGCAGACACGAGAATGTGTTCGGAGACGCTTGACTAAGATTGAGAAACCTAAAATGATGTTACGATAACTAAAGACGCTTCACACTTTTCCTTCAAAAATGGGAATTGAGAACAAGTTCCTACTCAAAAAAAAACAACGAAAACCATAGAAAATCGCACTAACGGTGATTGACGAAGAAGGTTAGCTTCAGTGGCTTCCTGCTCACTTATGAACGAGCAGTTTGAAGGAGCTGGAGAACAACCTTCAGAGGGTAGTTCCTTCTCAAATACGTCTGCAACACGGAAACCGGAACACGTAAAAAATTGGAACACTAAGTGCGTATAGAAAATGGTGCACAGGATACTACGCACTAACAAATTAGATGCATAGAAAATGTAATGCTAATACATAAAAAACATAAAAACAATTTCATGCAGATTTAGGCCTCTCTACGACATATCCTCCAGAAAATCACACTCACTCGATGCCTCTGAAGTCGGCTCGCCAACGACCACCGATATTGATGTACTCGCATCATTGAAATCGTCTGCCATATCTCTGAACGGTAAAGAATAGAAAAACTCGCGTTTCTAACAAATATCTGGATCTTCTGGATGAGGAATATGTCATAACCCAACTGGGTGAGGAATCTGTCATAAGTCGCACAGGTCTACGGTTTGCGACGGAAGTACATTTGCATCCTCATGAACCCTAAATACGAAAGCACAATCTGATTACAAACTACATACTTCGTAACGCAGCATTTTGGTTGACAATCAGAACCAGAATCACAAAGTTTACAAGATCCCGTGAAAACCGAGCCGATGCCGTTTTCACTAGCAACCCATTCGACAGCGATTACTTCATGAAACAACGGAAGAATCAAAGCATACGTAATAAAATAGCACTAATATTCCTATTCCTTAAAACCACATAGAAAAATAAAATATTAAGGAAAAATAAGGAAGACAATAAGACCTACACGGAAGGAAAAACGAAACGTATTTATGGACTCGATCTAAGCAGATGAATGAGTGTAGTGGTAGGCCCCATTTTGCAATGGAGCACGCTTTTTTGCGGGGTTAAATCATGCTCACTAACACCCGAAGGCAGCTGCATTCACCATTTCTATCAAGGGGATCACCTGGTGACAAACTTATGTCAATGAAAGTTATCATTAAGCAAGAAATATGCCTTGTTTCAATGAGGCAAACCTTTCTCTCACGACTATCTTGGGATTCCTGCGAGAAAAAAAGACTCTACTCGACCAACAATGAAATAGTTTCAGTTACACTCAGATAATATTACATCACGCGGTATGTGAAGCACGGATCCTATAAAAAATAAAAATAAAAGAAATCAAATGACACAACACTACATGTCTCACATTGTGTGGATCCCAGTAGCTCCCGTATTCCATTCGTTTCTTTGGACCCGCCATCTACGAATGTCTTCAAATCTTTTCTGCATGGCTCGACTGCGACTCGACTGCTACTTGTGGACTCACTCGTGTTTGTCACGAACGTGGCTGAACACAGGTTGAGTCGATTACCCTTGGAATCCTGAGATAGTCGTGCTAGGGTGTTCCCTTGTGGATTAAAGAGATTCATCTTGTTATGGACAAGCCTGGTACCAATTTCCCGACCCCAGAAAGTTGAGAGGCTCGGTAAGCTCGGAGTGAGATCGGGCCAGGGACTAGATAGTTTGTATCGCTCACGCAACGAACTACCACTGCGTTATCCGGCTCGGAGTATTAGAACACGCTATAGTCACCTCTTAGCAGCCTACACAACCTCACCACAGGTGAGGTGAATATTCCCTATAATTGCGACCAAAAGAAATAGTAGTAAACATCGAGGTTGCCCCCGTACTACAAGTCGTTTCAGTCAAGCTCGACGAACGCAACAAATGTGAATCCTGGGAAATTAAACCTGTCGAGTCAAAAACCACTAAGCATTTCAGTGGGAGAATGCAGACTTCTCAGGAAAGAGATAGTAATTCACTGGAAGTTTACAGCACATGGAACAGTCTCAATGACAAAGTGTGAACGGAGCCACCATGAAGGGCGTCATTGCAATTGCAAGAACTTTCGAAATCCCTCACCAAACATCTAGGAATTGAAACCACACAGCGCAAAGCAAGCAAACCATTTAAAGGAATCATCCGTGTACAATTTAGTCAGTTTTTATTTACTGCTTATTCTTTTTCATGGCAGGATATGATGTGAAATATACCTTGCATACCTTTTAAGATTAGATTTGCGTGGCAAAATATCAGTCCTCATCGGGCATAAATGGCCAAATTTTTAGGAAAAAGTGAGGGCACTATGCTATGAGTGCTCCAATCATCCCAGTCACTTGGAAACCATACAACAGGACAATATACACAATGACCTTGTCATTCGACCTATAAACATTTCAGGGTGGAAGTATCCTTAGATGGACCAATAAACACTCATTAAAAGAACAAACGCTCTCAGCGTTAATCAACCCAGGGGAATTCTCCATGCATTCGACTTCATTAAGCATCGTTGGAGATGATTGAATGACTATCTGGCCTCTGCAATGATTCGCGGTGGCCTACCAATGTATCGAGCCAGTGCTGCTATCCTCTCAGACAATTCCGGTATCAATTTACCGACCCCGGAAGGATGAAGGGTTCGGTGAGTCTGGAGCGCAGGGATCGATCCCATGTTTGTGTCGCAGGGCGCTTCCGACCACTGCGCCACACGCGCCCTTCTTTAAACAATTACTATTCTTTGTAAGCATTTCAGTTAGTTGATGGATAGCAGCCGCACAGAGTAATACATAAGCGAGAAATTACTATTCCACTTGCTGTTACTATAGACTATTACCATTACCATTAGGAAACATCAACTTTTGCTCAAGTTCATACCAGCCCACCTGTCTCACACCAAAATCATTCCAGATTATCTACATTGCGCACAACGAATCGCATAGATGTATTGGAGCCATTCGTTGTTATCTCACTCATACACAAACGTCTTGGATGAAGCCGCAGTGCAAGGCATTCCTGAGCTGCTTCAAGAAGGTGGTGAGAAAATAAATACCTATGGCTTGTAGACTCAACAACTCATGACTTGCTCAGAGAGGTGTCTTTAGCTGTTTAATTTTTAGGTTGGTAATAGTACTACGATTGGCACCATTGCCTTTACCTCTAAGATTGAAGCCTCAGTTCTCAATCGTCGTCTTTTACTCTACTGTCGATATGTAGACGGAACGAGAAGAGACGTAGTGCACTGCTATAAAAGGATAAAAGGATAGACCTCTCGGCGTTAATCAACCCAGAGGGATGCTCCATGCATTCAACTTCGTTAAGTATCGTTGGAAGTGATTGAATGCATGTCTGGCCTTTACAATGACTCGCGGTGGCCTGCCGATGTATCGAGTTAGTGCTACTATCCTCCCAGACAAATCTGGTACCAAGTTGCCGACCCCGGAGGGATGGAAAGCTTGCTGAGCCATGGGCGCAGAGATCGACTCCACGTGCGTGCCGCAGTGGCGCCTCCAACCACTGCGCCACACGCTCCCTTCGGTGCACTGCTCTAGTAGACTGTTTTTCCGTCTGTCCTACACAAGAGAGAATAGGCGAATACTTGAGTTGTTAAATGGACAGTTATAGCATATAAAGTTTAAACGAGAAAATCCTAAGGAAAACTGGCTTCCGTTCTCAAACGTTCAGATGCACCTTTCCGAAAGTGTCTGCATTACAAAGTTGTTGTCAAAATCCAAGCAATAGAAGCATAGCAGTGCATTACATCTCTTCTCAGTCCTCACATACGAGGAAATAAATTGCAGAGGAGGATAAAGAAAGCAATAACTACACTAAGCACAATAACTAGCAATATCAAATAATTGAAAAGACGGCCATTGATGTCATATCAAAAACGAGAGCTACGCCCCATCACCCGTGTCACCTGTAGTCCGTTGATCATCGAGTTGCTCGAGCGTGCGCCAGTAAATCTTCCATTTTTCCCTGTCGCGTGCAAGAGTAGCTCAGTGGGTTCTGCTCACTCTAGAGATCCGTCGATCATCATGACTTTATTCTAGGCTTTTTGTGAAGAACTCTGACCATCGGGTCGCTGGTCTTCCTGCAGTACGTTTCACATCCTGAGGAATCACATCACATCACACCACAATCACATCCCAGCCACTAACGGCTCTTGTCCATCGGTTGTCATTCATACGCATTACGTGTCCGGCCCACCTTATCTCCGACTGCTTGGCGTACATAACGGCATATTTGATTCTTGATCGCTGACGTAGGTCGGAGCTTCGGATCCCATCTCTTACTTGTGTGAAACGGGATACTCCTATCATCGTCCTTTCGACTGCTCGTTCAATAACGCTGAGTAATCTTTCAAACTGCTTAAGCAGCGACCAGGTTTCTGGCACATATGTTAGGGCTGGAAGTACCGTTCGGTTGAAAAAGTGGGCACGTAGTCAGGTGTTCTTTATCCTCTTCACTACATCCTCGATACTTCTGAAAGCTCCCCAAGATGCTCGTTTCCTTCTGCTAATCTCTGGAGCTATGTCGTCCTTCATGTGGATTTCCCGATCTAAATAGACGAAATTGGAGCACTCGGAGATATTCATTCCGATGAGCGTGAATGGAAACGTAGAAAACCAATCCGTTTTTCATGAATATCATTTTTGTAAGATTTAGTCGAAGACCAATTTTTCTACAGGCTTTATAAAAGTCATCAAGGATTCGTTCCACTTGGCTGATGTTTGGTGTTATAAGCACGATGTCATCAGTAAAACGAAGATGGTGTAATTGCCGATGCCGATCATCGATTTTCACTCTCATGTGGTCCCATTCCAATGTTTGCATTTTGTTCTCGAGAGTGGCCGTAAATAATTTTGACGAGATGGCATCGCCCTGTCTAACACCTCTTCTGACGTCAACGTTAATATCGTTGTAGCCCGGTGATATCTTGGTTGTGAAATTTTTGTAAAGCTCACGAAGAATCTTTACGCACTGAGTAAGGACTGCTTGACTACCAAGGGCTTCCATGACTGCTTCTATCTCGATTGAATCAAAGGCCTTCTGTTAATCGATGAAAGTTTGACAGAGTGGTCTTTCATACTCTCGCGATATTTCAATGAGCGTGGTTATCGTGTGGATGTGGTCCATCGTACTAAATCCTTTTCGAAACCCTGCTTGCTCGCATGGCTGTCCTTTGTCCAGTGTTCTGTCAATCCTGTTTAAGATGACTCGAGTGAAAAGTTTGTAGACGAGAGACAGCAAGCAGATTGGGCGATAGTTGCTGATATCGCGTGGGTCACCCTTCTTGAACAATAACACGGTCTTACTGGTCTTCCACTGAATAGGGACCTTCCATTCAGACAGGTAACATATGAGGAGACCAAGGCTGTATGTGTTCAGGTACAATATATCAAGCCTCTTGTAAGACATGCGGTATTCTATACATTGGCGAGAGGGGTTGACCACATTGTGTCCGTGTGAGAGCAGACTTAGAAAGAATGTCGACCACTGTACCAAGTACTCCTCTAGGTACAAATACAGCACAAAAGCACAACGGTGACGATTTCGAGGTAGTAGTTACAATCCTCTCTCAAAGGAAGGTTTACAGCCTCATCGTGGCTGGTAGGTGTTCCTTGGTGTCAGACTGTAATATAGAGCAGGTGTTCATTTCGCAACAGGGTCTCCCAAGTTGAGAAGAATTCCGGAGTTTCAATGCGGAAGCTAAGACAAGAGTAAACGAATGCCAGTAATACCACCGTCCTGGTACAAAACTAGTCACAGGCTGGCAAACCTCCATCTGATCCACAATGGTGGCGACTGCCTAGGGTGGTGACGATCTGAGGAAGGATTCCGCTTAATGGACCTCAAGACTCTAGGGAACCACATTGGCTAAACTATCACATATCCAGCCTCAGTACATCCCCACCCCCGTCTGCGACGTCGGGTGGTGGGACAACCGGCGAGAGGAGAACAAATCTCAGGTTGCATAGGACGTCATCGGAAATGTACAAGATGAGGATGCCCTCGACATGACATGGATACTGCTACTTGCTGTCCATCTATAATGCCAGAGCAATTTCTTCGGATGCCGACCTTTACGCTCCACTTGAAGCCATAAGTCGTATCAAATTCCGTGTGATTACCCTGAAGGAGGAGAAGAGCAGGAAGACCGACATACACCAAGTAGATGATCGAACCCTTGTTACTCGTGGAGGAAAATTTACGAAATGTCGGAGACCTTGGCTTTGTAATACACCCATCTATTTGCTATCTTTTCACCTTACACTATACTCTCACCGTGCTTAGCCATTGTTCGTTCCCCAATTTACGCGTCAAAAGAAGGTCAGTAACATCATCTGTTACCCTCGAACTAGTACAGATGATGAGAGCGAGCTGGACGCGCTCTATAACCAGTTAGAGGAAGCAGCACGCAACCAAACGTCCTTCTATAAATTTGTTGTTGGAGACTTCAATGCCAGGCTGGGAACGTCCAACGAAAAGGCGTATAGAATACGAAAATTCGGAATAAGGGAGCGATGTGCTAATAGAAACCGTCTTATAGGATTCACGCCTGTAGCATGTCATTTCCATAAAAGCTCATTTCTCGAGAAGAGAGAAAATCGCTGATGGGAATGGAAGTCTCTTAACGGTACGACTCATGCCGCTATCGATCGAGAATATTCCTATGGTCAGAAAGCATTGCCTCTTTGACAATTCAATTCTACCTGGATCCTGTACTTGATATTATCACTGCCTTCTCCATGCAAGGATTCGATCTAACCATAAACTAGAAAAGAACTCCTGTCATCGTTCAAGAAAAACGAAAAAGTCGTGTATAACGAGGGTATTCTCAGTAAACTCCCCTCCTTATGTGATTGACAGATAAGCGAGAACCTGACCGAGGACTACATTCTGTTTGTCGAAGGGCTTTAAACTTCTGCCGAACTTGCCTCGGTTCCTCGAACAACAAGTTCAGACCGCATCTTCATTACCGCTAAGTAGTTGTTCGAAAAGAGAACAAAAACCAAGCTTGATCATACCGCAACATCATACTACGGATGATAATAAATGCTAGGCGTAGAAGATCTTTGCTCGAGGATTTATATCGGTATAGGCAAGAAGAGCTGCTGGACGGAGTTCAAAAATGATTTAGTCTGAAAAGATTCCTTGGTATCTTTGCAATTAAAATGCTCAGCTAGTCACCCTGGTGAACGAAGATAAAACTATTATTACATCCTGCCATAATATAGCCATAACTGATAACGTAAAGGTTCCATACCAATCTTCTGCGCTCTACAGTCCTCGTCTCGGACCTCGTAATTCCAATTGGTGAAGAACATCTGATGATTCATGAACATTGATTCCAACATCTGATGTTCGAGTTGCGATAGAACGAATGAAGAGAGGCACAGCTCCAAGCCCAAGTAATGTCCCCGCAGAATTCCCAAGAACTGAAGGCCACAAATTGCAGGTACTTCTAGCAATCCAGTCATCACACCCAAGATGGTTGACCGAAGGGATCTTCGTAACTATCGTCCAATAATGCTTCTTGTGTGAACTCCTCTTCATGCTGTTCACAACGATTGCGCATATCGAAGATTTTGCATGAGGCACAACCAATTGAGCATTTAAGATTCCAACAGGAAATTCTGCTTCATGGACCACATCTAGACGATAAAACGGGTCACAGAAGTCTGTCGGCAGTACTATGTGCCAATTTATCAGCTACGAGAAATCGTTTGACAACGTCGAAGCGAATGCTATCCTATCAGCTCTCGTCGACCAAGGAGTGGGTTCGTTCTATACAAGAACACTGACTGTTCTCGGAACTGCAGCATAAATGTACTTTTAAAATGTAAATGAATGTAAATGTAGTTCACGCCTAACATCAACCATCTGCATTCGCAGAGGAAACACTTCTAGGTATTCGGAATGGGCATCGTGGACGTCACCATGTTCGAAGTCCGCCACCACCAAAGATGACGCAAGAGAGAAACGAATGCAAGTTAAGCAGGGGTTTGCACCAGTGAAAACGAACTACCCGAGTAGATAAATCACAATCCTGGAGCAAAAGTCAAATGCATTAGTGTGCAAAACTCTTTAAGCTTTTGGATAAAGGATAAAAGGATAAAAAGGATAAAGATTTTTTCAATGGGTATCGTTGAGAATCGTGAAATGAGAAACCGATCATCGAGAGATGGATGAATAAGGAGATGAGGAAGTTTTTGGATAAATTTCAAAAACCCAAAAACAAGTAGGAACGGGAAGTGCTTGAATACTAAGTGATATGGTGCGTTATCCAAGATTGATTTTCCGATCTGAGTAAGCTTTTTTATATGATCTTATAAAAATAAAATATAAAGATCTTCTTAAGCTGATGCGAGGTTGGCATAGGTCACCGTTGTCGTTGTTGTTGTCGTTGCTGTTGGCGTTGTTTGCCGATGGTTGACGTTTTAGCGATTTCGCTTTTCTCAGACTGGACGATTGGACGAGTCGACGAGTGAGCTCCACTCGTAACAGCACGGCTCTGAGGAAGGCGAAATCACCGAAACATCACCCATCGAGCAACAAAACCAGCTACAATGACGACAACAGCAATAACAACAACAACGACAACAAAGGCTTGTCCCAACCTCGCATCAGCTTAAGCAGATCACTTTATAAGATCATATAAATAACTATATCAGCTATCTATACCGAGTTTATAGGAAGTCAGTTTTTTGAGTTAAGAATTTGAGTAAGCTTTATTGCCCGCAATTTGTGGACAACGTACGGTCGACCTCGCTTTACCCAAGAACTTTAGACGGTGGGCTTTCTCTCACAGATAGAACTTTTTGATTGCTTTTAGAATCAGATTTCCATTCGAACTAGCAAATACCACTCGAATAATAAAATATGTTATGGTACTGTACGGTATAGTAGGTCTGGGCTCATAACAAGGCGAAATCGCTAAACTGTGAGCAATCGTGTTTAAAAAAGAAGAGATACCATCCTCACGCTAGCTTAAACAAGGATCGTTCGTAAGAAATTATCCATAACTACTATTCGTTCCCACAAAGGCATCTCTCAACCAGGTTGGTCGAATAGTTTGATCTTAAAAAGGAAAGGACAATAGCGCGTTCGTTCCCCACCATGGACACCTGCAGTCCACAGTTTTGCAAATATCTCAGCTTCATTAAAGTTATATTTCACAATATACCCTGCCATTAAAAAGAGTAGGCAGTAAACAAAAAACGGTAAGATTGTGATTATAACTAAAGCCCCAGCTCAACTAGGTTCATTGCTGACTTGTGCTTCCCAGATCAATCCCGTTGTTGGGTGATTGCTGATGGCAAAAGATCGATAGAACTAGCTGGGAGACAGGCGAAACGAAGGACCCGTAGGGTGTGGTGGTGAGCGCGTTACTCCCCGGAAAGGACAATAGCGCGTTCGTTCCCCACCATAGACACCTGCGATCCAGAGTTTTACAAATATCTCAGCTTCATTAAAGTTTGATCTTACTTAGCAATGATAACCTCGCTACGTTAGCGATTCAGCCGTCTGCCTCTTCCCACATAGATGCAAAGCTCCACGGTAATGCGTAGTTTTCTTGTTCAGCAATCGCGAGGTTGTTATACAGCATACATTTACTTCCATAGAAAAACACAATACAATACAACACAACAGTAGCTGACGTTTCGGCAGTATCGCCTTCTTCAGAGCCTGGAAGGGTATGCTGATATACAATTTATTAGGCCAAACACTTCAATAACACTTATAGTAAGACGAAAAACTTCATGGCAATTACATGATCAACAGCTTCTCGAAAAACTCACCGCTTTTTTACATGACTTCCAACTCTCGCCATTGCGTCCACATCTAGAATAGAAGCCCCGGTTATCGACCTCCGGTCACTACTCTACTGCAGGTATATAGGTGATTGTTTTGTCATCTTCTCTACTCAGGAGGAGATGGACAAATGCTTTGAATTATTGAATGAGCAGTCTGAGTATATTAGATTCACTCGGGAGAAACCGAAAGAAACCTGGCTTCCATTTATTAACGTTCAAATCAATTTGTCAAATAGCGGTTACATGACAAAGTGGTACCGAAGACCAAGTAACAAAAACATCCTGGTTCATTTCCTTTCTTCCCATCCATCACACACAAAGAGGGCGCTTGTGAGAAATATGTTTCGAACACCTACCTCTGTGTGCACAACCAGGGAACTAAAGGAATAATCACACGTCTTGGCTCGGCGAAAAGCCATCTCCAAAGGCTACGAAGTAGTTACAGCACGAGATAAATTTAGAAGGAGAGCGACACGCCGAAACGAAACGGCCAAAAGAAGGTCCCGTTTATGTTGCCCTTTATTAGCGATGAAGTAAGCATAGCTATAAAACGGTGCTTAAAAAGGGCAGGTCTAGAGGAATCGGTAGCGATAATTGAAATACCACCGAATACTCTTCGTCGTCAATTAGTTCGTAACCGCTTGTATGACCGTCTATGTGAAACA